>OX155901.1:33151422-33534411 GCA_944588485.1 Phosphuga atrata | reverse complement strand
CATTATTAGATATAGGAAAAGCCATTCAAATATTCATGGATGCTATAATTAACTTATCTAGGAGTAGATGTTTCAGATCGCATCTACAACATTTGGAGTGTGTTTCTTCTTTTAGTGTTGGAGGTAGCTTATTACATATTTATATTCCAAATTTGATACATATGGATACTTTAGAGAATGTTTAGTGTATGTAATTTGTAGTTTTGCCTTGTTGCATATTCGTGATTATCCATATTTTTTCTAAATTTATAGTTATTTCTGAATATGCAACAGTTCCCATTTATAGATGCAGGGTACTGTTAATACCTTAAGAAAAGTGAAATAGGGTTTACAGGATTTTCTGAAATCTATTCCAACAAGAGATCTTATTATTGCCTTTTGGGCCTTAAATACACAATTTATCCAGGGAGAGCATACCCAGAATATAATAGTATATGATATGGCCGATTGTATCTCCGCATTGCATTTATTCATAAGTACTTCTTATTAATTCATCGATTTGCGTATTCCATTGTAACTTTTCTTCGATGTGAAGACCCAGAAAATTAATAGTTCTCGCTATCTTAAACTGTACATTCCAAATTTTAAGACGAGACCATTTTCATTCAATTTCGTTTTGTCTGTATAGTTTTGTGTATCAAGTCTTCTCTGTCTCGACTTGTGTGTCAAGTCTTGTCTGTCTATTCTTATTTGTCTAGTCTTGTCTGTCTAGTCTTGCCTGTCTAGTCTTGTCTGTCTAGTCTTGTCTGTCCAGTCTAGTCTGTCTAGTCTTGACCGTCTACACTTGTCTGTCTAGTCTTGTATGTCTAGTCTTATCTGTCTAGTCTTGTCTGTCTAGTCTTGTCTGTCTAGTCCTGGCTGTCTAGTCCTGGCTGCCTAGTCTTGTCTGTCTAGTCTTGTCTGTCTAGTCTTGTCTGTCTAATCTTGTCTGTCTAGTCTTGTCTGTCTAGTCTTGCCTATCTATGTCTAGTCTTGTCTGTCTAGTCTTGTCTGTCTAGTCTTGTCTGTCTAGTCTTGTCTGTCTAGTCTTGTCTGTCTAGTCTTGTCTGTCTAGTCTTGTCTGTCTAGTCTTGTCTGTCTAGTCTTGTCTGTCTATTCTTGTCTGTCTAGTCTTGTCTGTCTAGTCTTGTCTGTCTAGTCTTGTCTGTCTAGTCTTGTCTGTCTAGTCTTGTCTGTCTAGTCTTGTCTGTCTAGTCTTGTCTGTCTAGTCTTGTCTGTCTAGTCTTGTCTGTCTAGTCTTGTCTGTCTAGTCTTGTCTGTCTAGTCTTGTCTGTCTAGTCTTGTCTGTCTAGTCTTGTCTGTCTAGTCTTGTCTGTCTAGTCTTGTCTGTCTAGTCTTGTCTGTCTAGTCTTGTCTGTCTAGTCTTGTCTGTCTAGTCTTGTCTGTCTAGTCTTGTCTGTCTAGTCTTGTCTGTCTAGTCTTGTCTGTCTAGTCTTGTCTGTCTAGTCTTGTCTGTCTAGTCTTGTCTGTCTAGTCTTGTCTGTCTAGTCTTGTCTGTCTAGTCTTGTCTGTCTAGTCTTGTCTGTCTAGTCTTGTCTGTCTAGTCTTGTCTGTCTAGTCTTGTCTGTCTAGTCTTGTCTGTCTAGTCTTGTCTGTCTTGTCTGTCTAGTCTTGTATGTCTAGTCTTGTCTGTCTAGTCTTGTGTGTCTAGTCTTGTCTGTCTAGTCTTGTCTGTCTTGTCTTGTCTGTCTAGTCTTGTCTGTCTAGCCTTGTCTGTCTAGTCTTGTCTGTCTAGTCTTGTCTGTCTAGTCTTGTCTGTCTAGTCTTGTCTGTCTAGTCTTGTCTGTCTAGTCTTGTCTGTCTAGTCTTGTCTGTCTAGTCTTGTCTGTCTAGTCTTGTCTGTCTAGTCTTGTCTGTCTAGTCTTGTCTGTCTAGTCTTGTCTGTCTAGTCTTGTCTGTCTAGTCTTGTCTGTCTAGTCTTGTCTGTCTAGTCTTGTCTGTCTAGTCTTGTCTGTCTAGTCTTGTCTGTCTAGTCTTGTCTGTCTAGTCTTGTCTGTCTAGTCTTGTCTGTCTAGTCTTGTCTGTCTAGTCTTGTCTGTCTAGTCTTGTCTGTCTAGTCTTGTCTGTCTAGTCTTGTCTGTCTAGTCTTGTCTGTCTAGTCTTGTCTGTCTAGTCTTGTCTGTCTAGTCTTGTCTGTCTAGTCTTGTCTGTCTAGTCTTGTCTGTCTAGTCTTGTCTGTCTAGTCTTGTCTGTCTAGTCTTGTCTGTCTAGTCTTGTCTGTCTAGTCTTGTCTGTCTAGTCTTGTCTGTCTAGTCTTGTCTTTCTAGTCTTGTCTGTCTAGTCTTGTCTGTCTAGTCTTGTCTGTCTAGTCTTGTCTGTCTAGTCTTGTCTGTCTAGTCTTGTCTGTCTAGTCTTGTCTGTCTAGTCTTGTCTGTCTAGTCTTGTCTGTCTAGTCTTGTCTGTCTAGTCTTTGTCTGTCTAGTCTTGTCTGTCTAGTCTTGTCTGTCTAGTCTTGTCTGTCTAGTCTTGTCTGTCTAGTCTTGTCTGTCTAGTCTTGTCTGTCTAGTCTTGTCTGTCTAGTCTTTGTCTGTCTAGTCTTGTCTGTCTAGTCTTGTCTGTCTAGTCTTGTCTGTCTAGTCTTGTCTGTCTAGTCTTGTCTGTCTAGTCTTGTCTGTCTAGTCTTGTCTGTCTAGTCTTGTCTGTCTAGTCTTGTCTGTCTAGTCTTGTCTGTCTAGTCTTGTCTGTCTAGTCTTGTCTGTCTAGTCTTGTCTGTCTAGTCTTGTCTGTCTAGTCTTGTCTGTCTAGTCTTGTCTGTCTAGTCTTCTGTAGTCTTGTCTAGTCTTGTCTGTCTAGTCTTGTCTGTCTAGTCTTGTCTGTCTAGTCTTGTCTGTCTAGTCTTGTCTGTCTAGTCTTGTCTGTCTAGTCTTGTCTGTCTAGTCTTGTCTGTCTAGTCTTGTCTGTCTAGTCTTGTCTGTCTAGTCTTGTCTGTCTAGTCTTGTCTGTCTAGTCTTGTCTGTCTAGTCTTGTCTGTAGTCTTGTCTGTCTAGTCTTGTCTGTCTAGTCTTGTCTGTCTAGTCTTGTCTGTCTAGTCTTGTCTGTCTAGTCTTGTCTGTCTAGTCTTGTCTGTCTAGTCTTGTCTGTCTAGTCTTGTCTGTCTAGTCTTGTCTGTCTAGTCTTGTCTGTCTAGTCTTGTCTGTCTAGTCTTGTCTGTCTAGTCTTGTCTGTCTAGTCTTGTCTGTCTAGTCTTGTCTGTCTAGTCTTGTCTGTCTAGTCTTGTCTGTCTAGTCTTGTCTGTCTAGTCTTGTCTGTCTAGTCTTGTCTGTCTAGTCTTGTCTGTCTAGTCTTGTCTGTCTAGTCTTGTCTGTCTAGTCTTGTCTGTCTAGTCTTGTCTGTCTAGTCTTGTCTGTCTAGTCTTGTCTGTCTAGTCTTGTCTGTCTAGTCTTGTCTGTCTAGTCTTGTCTGTCTAGTCTTGTCTGTCTAGTCTTGTCTGTCTAGTTCTTGTCTGTCTAGTCTTGTCTGTCTAGTCTTGTCTGTCTAGTCTTGTCTGTCTAGTCTTGTCTGTCTAGTCTGTCTGTCTGTCTAGTCTTGTCTGTCTAGTCTTGTCTGTCTAGTCTTGTCTGTCTAGTCTTGTCTGTCCAGTCTTGTCTGTCTAGTCTTGTCTGTCTAGTCATGTCTGTCTAGTCTTGTCTGTCTAGTCTTGTCTGTCTAGTCTTGTCTGTCTAGTCTTGTCTGTCTAGTCTTGTCTGTCTAGTCTTGTCTGTCTAGTCTTGTCTGTCTAGTCTTGTCTGTCTAGTCTTGTCTGTCTAGTCTTGTCTGTCTAGTCTTGTCTGTCTAGTCTTGTCTGTCTAGTCTTGTCTGTCTAGTCTTGTCTGTCTAGTCTTGTCTGTCTAGTCTTGTCTGTCTAGTCTTGTCTGTCTAGTCTTGTCTGTCTAGTCTTGTCTGTCTAGTCTTGTCTGTCTAGTCTTGTCTGTCTAGTCTTGTCTGTCTAGTCTTGTCTGTCTAGTCTTGTCTGTCTAGTCTTGTCTGTCTAGTCTTGTCTGTCTAGTCTTGTCTGTCTAGTCTTGTCTGTCTAGTCTTGTCTGTCTAGTCTTGTCTGTCTAGTCTTGTCTGTCTAGTCTTGTCTGTCTAGTCTTGTCTGTCTAGTCTTGTCCGTCTAGTCTTGTCTGTCTAGTCTTGTCTGTCTAGTCTTGTCTGTCTAGTCTTGTCTGTCTAGTCTTGTCGGTCTAGTCTTGTCTGTCTAGTCTTGTCTGTCTAGTCTTGTCTGTCTAGTCTTGTCTGTCTAGTCTTGTCTGTCTAGTCTTGTCTGTCTAGTCTTGTCTGTCTAGTCTTGTCTGTCTAGTCTTGTCTGTCTAGTCCTGTCTGTCTAGTCTTGTCTGTCTAGTCTTGTCTGTCTAGTCTTGTCTGTCTAGTCTTGTCTGTCTAGTCTTGTCTGTCTAGTCTTGTCTGTCTAGTCTTGTCTGTCTAGTCTTGTCTGTCTAGTCTTGTCTGTCTAGTCTTGTCCGTCTAGTCTTGTCTATCTAGTCATGTCTGTCTAGTCTTGTCTGTCTAGTCTTGTCTGTCTAGTCTTGTCTGTCTAGTCTTGTCTTTCTAGTCTTGTCTGTCTAGTCTTGTCTGTCTAGTCTTGTCTGTCTAGTCTTGTCAGTCTAGTCTTGTCTGTCTAGTCTTGTCTGTCTAGTCTTGTCTGTCTAGTCTTGTCTGTCTAGTCTTGTCTGTCTAGTCTTGTCTGTCTAGTCTTGTCTGTCTAGTCTTGTGTGTCTAGTCTTGTCTGTCTAGTCTTCTCTGTCTAGTCTTGTCTGTCTAGTCTTGTCTGTCCAGTCTTGTCTGTCTAGTCTTGTCTGTCTAGTCTTGTCTTGTCTGTCTAGTCTTGTCTGTTAGTCTTGTCTGTCTAGTCTTGTCTGTCTAGTCTTGTCTGTCTAGTCTTGTCTGTCTAGTCTTGTCTGTCTAGTCTTGTCTGTCTAGTCTTGTCTGTCTAGTCTTGTCTGTCTAGTCTTGTCTGTCTAGTCTTGTCTGTCTAGTCTTGTCTGTCTAGTCTTGTCTGTCTAGTCTTGTCTGTCTAGTCTTGTCTGTCTAGTCTTGTCTGTCTAGTCTTGTCTGTCTAGTCTTGTCTGTCTAGTCTTGTCTGTCTAGTCTTGTCTGTCTAGTCTTGTCTGTCTAGTCTTGTCTGTCTAGTCTTGTCTGTCTAGTCTTGTCTGTCTAGTCTGTCTGTCTAGTCTTGTCTGTCTAGTCTTGTCTGTCTAGTCTTGTCTGTCTAGTCTTGTCTGTCTAGTCTTGTCTGTCTAGTCTTGTCTGTCTAGTCTTGTCTGTCTAGTCTTGTCTGTCTAGTCTTGTCTGTCTAGTCTTGTCTGTCTAGTCTTGTCTGTCTAGTCTTGTCTGTCTAGTCTTGTCTGTCTAGTCTTGTCTGTCTAGTCTTGTCTGTCTAGTCTTGTCTGTCTAGTCTTGTCTGTCTAGTCTTGTCTGTCTAGTCTTGTCTGTCTAGTCTTGTCTGTCTAGTCTTGTCTGTCTAGTCTTGTCTGTCTAGTCTTGTCTGTCTAGTCTTGTCTGTCTAGTCTTGTCTGTCTAGTCTTGTCTGTCTAGTCTTGTCTGTCTAGTCTTGTCTGTCTAGTCTTGTCTGTCTAGTCTTGTCTGTCTAGTCTTGTCTGTCTAGTCTTGTCTGTCTAGTCTTGTCTGTCTAGTCTTGTCTGTCTAGTCTTGTCTGTCTAGTCTTGTCTGTCTAGTCTTGTCTGTCTAGTCTTGTCTGTCTAGTCTTGTCTGTCTAGTCTTGTCTGTCTAGTCTTGTCTGTCTAGTCTTGTCTGTCTAGTCTTGTCTGTCTAGTCTTGTCTGTCTAGTCTTCTGTCTAGTCTGTCTGTCTAGTCTTGTCTGTCTAGTCTTGTCTGTCTAGTCTTGTCTGTCTAGTCTTGTCTGTCTAGTCTTGTCTGTCTAGTCTTGTCTGTCTAGTCTTGTCTGTCTAGTCTTGTCTGTCTAGTCTTGTCTGTCTAGTCTTGTCTGTCTAGTCTTGTCTGTCTAGTCTTGTCTGTCTAGTCTTGTCTGTCTAGTCTTGTCTGTCTAGTCTTGTCTGTCTAGTCTTGTCTGTCTAGTCTTGTCTGTCTAGTCTTGTCTGTCTAGTCTTGTCTGTCTAGTCTTGTCTGTCTAGTCTTGTCTGTCTAGTCTTGTCTGTCTAGTCTTGTCTGTCTAGTCTTGTCTGTCTAGTCTTGTCTGTCTAGTCTTGTCTGTCTAGTCTTGTCTGTCTAGTCTTGTCTGTCTAGTCTTGTCTGTCTAGTCTTGTCTGTCTAGTCTTGTCTGTCTAGTCTTGTCTGTCTAGTCTTGTCTGTCTAGTCTTGTCTGTCTAGTCTTGTCTGTCTAGTCTTGTCTGTCTAGTCTTGTCTGTCTAGTCTTGTCTGTCTAGTCTTGTCTGTCTAGTCTTGTCTGTCTAGTCTTGTCTGTCTAGTCTTGTCTGTCTAGTCTTATCTGTCTAGTCTTGTCTGTCTAGTCTTGTCTGTCTAGTCTTGTCTGTCTAGTCTTGTCTGTCCAGTCTTGTCTGTCTAGTCTTGTCTGTCTAGTCATGTCTGTCTAGTCTTGTCTGTCTAGTCTTGTCTGTCTAGTCTTGTCTGTCTAGTCTTGTCTGTCTAGTCTTGTCTGTCTAGTCTTGTCTGTCTAGTCTTGTCTGTCTAGTCTTGTCTGTCTAGTCTTGTCTGTCTAGTCTTGTCTGTCTAGTCTTGTCTGTCTAGTCTTGTCTGTCTAGTCTTGTCTGTCTAGTCTTGTCTGTCTAGTCTTGTCTGTCTAGTCTTGTCTGTCTAGTCTTGTCTGTCTAGTCTTGTCTGTCTAGTCTTGTCTGTCTAGTCTTGTCTGTCTAGTCTTGTCTGTCTAGTCTTGTCTGTCTAGTCTTGTCTGTCTAGTCTTGTCTGTCTAGTCTTGTCTGTCTAGTCTTGTCTGTCTAGTCTTGTCTGTCTAGTCTTGTCTGTCTAGTCTTGTCTGTCTAGTCTTGTCCTGTCTAGTCTTGTCTGTCTAGTCTTGTCTGTCTAGTCTTGTCTGTCTTCGTCTAGTCTTGTCTGTCTAGTCTTGTCTGTCTAGTCTTGTCTGTCTAGTCTTGTCTGTCTAGTCTTGTCTGTCTAGTCTTGTCTGTCTAGTCTTGTCTGTCTAGTCTTGTCTGTCTAGTCTTGTCTGTCTAGTCCTTGTCTGTCTAGTCTTGTCTGTCTAGTCTTGTCTGTCTAGTCTTGTCTGTCTAGTCTGTCTAGTCTTGTCTGTCTAGTCTTGTCTGTCTAGTCTTGTCTGTCTAGTCTTGTCTGTCTAGTCTTGTCTGTCTAGTCTTGTCCGTCTAGTCTTGTCTATCTAGTCATGTCTGTCTAGTCTTGTCTGTCTAGTCTTGTCTGTCTAGTCTTGTCTGTCTAGTCTTGTCTTTCTAGTCTTGTCTGTCTAGTCTTGTCTGTCTAGTCTTGTCTGTCTAGTCTTGTCAGTCTAGTCTTGTCTGTCTAGTCTTGTCTGTCTAGTCTTGTCTGTCTAGTCTTGTCTGTCTAGTCTTGTCTGTCTAGTCTTGTCTGTCTAGTCTTGTCTGTCTAGTCTTGTGTGTCTAGTCTTGTCTGTCTAGTCTTCTCTGTCTAGTCTTGTCTGTCTAGTCTTGTCTGTCCAGTCTTGTCTGTCTAGTCTTGTCTGTCTAGTCTTGTCTTGTCTGTCTAGTCTTGTCTGTTTAGTCTTGTCTGTCTAGTCTTGTCTGTCTAGTCTTGTCTGTCTAGTCTTGTCTGTCTAGTCTTGTCTGTCTAGTCTTGTCTGTCTAGTCTTGTCTGTCTAGTCTTGTCTGTCTAGTCTTGTCTGTCTAGTCTTGTCTGTCTATTCTTGTCTGTCTAGTCTTGTCTGTCTAGTCTTGTCTGTCTAGTCTTGTCTGTCTAGTCTTGTCTGTCTAGTCTTGTCTGTCTAGTCTTGTCTGTCTAGTCTTGTCTGTCTAGTCTTGTCTGTCTAATCTTGTCTGTCTAGTCTTGTCTGTCTAGTCTTGTCTGTCTAGTCTTGTCTGTCTAGTCTTGTCTGTCTAGTCTTGTCTGTCTAGTCTTGTCTGTCTAGTCTTGTCTGTCTAGTCTTGTCTGTCTAGTCTTGTCTGTCTAGTCTTGTCTGTCTAGTCTTGTCTGTCTAGTCTTGTCTGTCTAGTCTTGTCTGTCTAGTCTTGTCTGTCTAGTCTTGTCTGTCTAGTCTTGTCTGTCTAGTCTTGTCTGTCTAGTCTTGTCTGTCTAGTCTTGTCTGTCTAGTCTTGTCTGTCTAGTCTTGTCTGTCTAGTCTTGTCTGTCTAGTCTTGTCTGTCTAGTCTTGTCTGTCTAGTCTTGTCTGTCTAGTCTTGTCTGTCTAGTCTTGTCTGTCTAGTCTTGTCTGTCTAGTCTTGTCTGTCTAGTCTTGTCTGTCTAGTCTTGTCTGTCTAGTCTTGTCTGTCTAGTCTTGTCTGTCTAGTCTTGTCTGTCTAGTCTTGTCTGTCTAGTCTTGTCTGTCTAGTCTTGTCTGTCTAGTCTTGTCTGTCTAGTCTTATCTGTCTAGTCTTGTCTGTCTAGTCTTGTCTGTCTAGTCTTGTCTGTCTAGTCTTGTCTGTCTAGTCTTGTCTGTCTAGTCTTGTCTGTCTAGTCTTGTCTGTCTAGTCTTGTCTGTCTAGTCTTGTCTGTCTAGTCTTGTCTGTCTAGTTTTGTCTGTCTAGTCTTGTCTGTCTAGTCTTGTCTGTCTAATCTTGTCTGTTTATTATTGTTTGTCTAGTTTTGTTTGCAGCCTTGTCATTCTAATCTTTCAATCTAGTCTTGTTTCTCTAGTCTAGTCTGCCTTGTCGCTTCGGCCCAGTATTCGTGTCTTGCGTTGTCCGTGCAATCTTGTTTAAATTTGATGTCAGTAAAGTTTTATACACTTCCAGTTGATATAAAATAAGGGGTAAGAGTTACTGCTGCGAATATATATTAATAATATTTGGAGGGTGGAAAATATTTAGCTACCTAGTACTAAGTTTAATGCGGAGTAAATATTAGCATTTCATTTCGTGTGGACTACGAGCTTTGTGAAGTTGTGCTTTGCCCTGTTTGAGGGACTTGATTGCCCAACCCCTAATATTTAATTCGTGTTTGCCAATTAAACAACCCCCTACTGAAAATATGTTTTTCTGAAAGACGGCGTTTTTTCGTGGCATAATTTATGGTTGACACTGTTGATGAGTGTCTGACGCCACTTGCAATTACCGCATCTATTGTAATGGATTCAGAGATTTGCCCTGAGGCTTTTGGGGTGCAAAGAGGGTTCGGTGTAATCTCTCTGATCTTGGATTGTTTCTAAGGCCTACGACGTACTGATGGGGATTGTGTGGTAATTTGCTCTCTTTGCATTTTGTTACGAACTTTCTCGGAGATGGGGAATCCGTAATGACTCCCAGGCTTTACCGACCAAAAACGGATTTACCCCAACTAAAAGAAAGAAGGAAAGAAAGATTGAAAGAAAGACAAAACTAAGCAACAGAAAAATCGTTGAATAGAATGAAATTGCTTCTCTAAAATAGAAATAAATATCCAGAGTCTTGAACCAATAAAATTTTAACTAACTAACAAAATTAACTAACAAAAGCATCGGTTGATTTAATCGGCCGATTCTTACGATTCGTTAATAGGAAGTCAATTTTGTTCGTTACTCTTACGACTAAACCCATCATTAACGAAGAAATGTTTATATATTTGTATTACGCATGTCCTAGCTTTTAATCTGGATAAGGAA
The DNA here is from genome assembly GCA_944588485.1 of Phosphuga atrata. Classification (NCBI taxonomy): domain Eukaryota; kingdom Metazoa; phylum Arthropoda; class Insecta; order Coleoptera; family Silphidae; genus Phosphuga; species Phosphuga atrata. The sequence continues at coordinate 33,524,774 of OX155901.1, read as the reverse complement.
TCGTTACAAATTAATGTTTGGTTTTAGAGCTTTATTTTGTAGTTTAGATTATAATTTTGTAAAATTTAGCTGTGATATTAAAATAAATAAACAAGCCCTTTGAGATATTAACGGCGCCTTTGTAATAGGTTTTTTTATGTGAAGTTCGAGCGGAATATTGATTGTACGAAGTAGTAGGCTGTTATCAATTCCCTCTCAATCTCGTATACTTTCTCTCAGATTAAATCTTTATGTACGCACTCTGGGAGAAGGCGCGCGTACGGGGTGGAAAAAATAGAAATAAAAAAAGGAGTGAGAGAAAACGGGGGGATAAATCGGATGCGCAGCTCGCACACATATTTTAGGAAATTGAATTTGTTTTCATGTTTTTATGCCTGATAAAAACATCCAATAATGCAAATCGAGACTATCGCGTCCTCTGTTTTCTTTTTTTATCGGCCATATCAGCGTAAATATCGACTTGCTTATCGAGTTTTATTTCGGCCCGGGCCGAGGACCCGACGGAATTTATCTACCGAGATCGATTTCGTTTGGCAGAAAGAGTTTACGAGCGGAAAAAATCAAATCAATAAAGCGTGTAAATAACTAGACGGAGAGAGAAACTATATAATGGTGGAAATTGAATCTTGATCCGCGACAATTTTTTGTTTTGTTTTCAAGAAAATTAAATCCTTATTCATTTTGAAACCAAACGGTAATGATATTTTCATTCTTTTTCTAAGTCATTGTCCAATAGACATACAAGACTAAACAGAAAATATAAGACAGACAAAACTAAACAGACAAGACAAGACAGACAAGACTAGACAAACAGACCAGACAGACAAGACTAGACAGACAAGACCAGACAGACAAGAGTAGACGGACAAGACTAGACAGACAGGACTAGACCGACAAAACTAGACAAACAAGACTGAACAAACAAGGTTTGACAGACAAGACTATATATATATATATATATATATATATATATATATATATATATATATATATATATATATTACACAAGACGGTTAGTGAAAACCGCCCTAGTTGTTGTCTCCCCGACCAGGACTCGAACCCGGGTCTCCCGCATTGAAAGGCGGGTATGTTGTCAACAGCACCACCGAGGAAGACAGACAGACAAGACTAGACAGACATTACTAGACAGACAAGACTGGAGAGGCAAGACTAGACATACAAGACTACACAGACAAGACTGGACAGACAAGACTAGACAGACAAGACTTGATAGATAAGACTAGACACACATGACTAGACAGACAAGACTAGTCCGAGAAGACCAGACACATAAGATTAGAGGGACGAGACTAGACAGATAGGACTAGACAGACAAGACCAGACGCACAGGACTAGACAGACAAGACTAGACAGAGAAGGCCAGACATATAAGACTAAAGAGACGAGACAAGACAGATAGGACTAGACGGACAAGACTAGACAGATAGGTCTAGACTGACAAGACTAGACAGACAAGATTAGACAGTCAACACTTTACAGAAAAGACTAGTCAAAGATGACTAGACAGACAAGACCAGATTGACCAAACTAGGCTGACAGGACTAGACAGACAAGACTAGACACACAAGACTAGACAGACATGACTAGACAGACAACACCAGACAGACAAGACTACACAGACAAAACTAGACAGACAAAAGTAGACAGACAAAAGTAGACAGACAAGACTAGACAGACAACACCAGACAGACAAGACTACACAGACAAAACTAGACAGAAAAAAGTAGACCGACAAGACTAGACAGACAAGACAAGACAGACAAGATTGGGCAGACAAGACTAGACAGACGAGACTAGACAGACAAGACTAGACAGACAAAACTAGACAGACAAGACTAGACAGACAAGACTAGACAGACAAGACTAGACAGACAAGACTAGACAGACAAGACTAGACAGACAAGACTAGACAGACAAGACTAGACAGACAAGACTAGACAGACAAGACTAGACAGACAAGACTAGACAGACAAGACTAGACAGACAAGACTAGACAGACAAGACTAGACAGACAAGACTAGACAGACAAGACTAGACAGACAAGACTAGACAGACAAGACTAGACAGACAAGACTAGACAGACAAGACTAGACAGACAAGACTAGACAGACAAGACTAGACAGACAAGGCTAGACAGACAAGACTAGACAGACAAGACTAGACAGACAAGACTAGACAGACAAGACTATACAGACAAGACTAGACAGACAAGACTAAACAGACAAGACTAGACAGACAAGACTAGACAGACAAGACTAGACAGACAAGACTAGACAGACAAGACTAGACAGACAAGACTAGACAGACAAGACTAGACAGACAAGACTAGACAGACAAGACTAGACAGACAAGACTAGACAGACAAGACCAGACAGACAAGACTAGACAGACAAGACTAGACAGACAAGACTAGACAGACAAGACTAGACAGACAAGACTAGACAGACAAGACTAGACAGACAAGACTAGACAGACAAGACTAGACAGACAAGACTAGACAGACAAGACTAGACAGACAAGACTAGATAGACAAGACTAGACAGACAAGACTAGACAGACAAGACTAGACAGACAAGACTAGACAGACAAGACTAGACAGACAGGACTAGGCAGTAAAGTCTATACAGACAAGACTAGACAGACAGTACTAGACAGGCATGGCTAGACAGTCAAGACTAAACAGAAAACACTAGACAGACGAGTCTAAACAGACAGAACTAGACAACACTAGATAGACAAGACTATACAGAAAAGACTAGGCCGACGAGACTAGACAGGCAATACTGGACACACAAGACTATTCATGCAAATCTAGATAGGCAAGTCTAGGTTTTTAAACAGATACGACTAGACAGTTTCTTCGTTCCCGCTATTTTGGTTATAGCGAATGAGAGAGAGAGAGGATGTTAGGTTGTTTTCAGTTAGCATCTTCTGTGCTGGAGGCGTCCAGTTTTCTCCAGCGCGCACCTGACGTGGCGTGAGAAACCCGGGTGTGCGGGAGGTGACCTTTGCCCCAGGCCCTGTCAGCTTGCGCTGGCCTTGCAAGCATGTGCGTGCTGCTCCAGGGTTGTATGCACCTACACAGCGGGTCCGTCTCACTCCAACACACAGCTAGAAGGGAACTTTATCTATGTATCTCTGATTAGTCTCGGCGCTTGATAGTATTTGGCGAAGATTTTATAGGTGAGAGGAAATTGCTTAGTCAATTAGTGTTGATTTCGTTTAAAGAAAGCGAATGAAAAACGGGGAATGAAATCCAAATTTATTGCAGGAGATTATATTAAAAGGATACGGCCTTCGAGGAAGGGACCGATTGAATATTAGATGAAGCTTTGTTTTTATTAAGGTGAACGTGAGGGTGTTTTTATTTCCCTTCATATATAGATTGAGTGAAATAGTGCGGCGGTTTGCCACAGGTTTCTCTATAAATTCTCTTCTGCCCGCTGCTTTTGCGCAAATTGAAATTTACATTACAAATTTATTTATTTTATACACTTCTATCACAAAAAAAATTTAAAAGGAAACAGAACGGACTATTCATAGACCAGTGGTTCGTATACTAAAATTCTACTTAAATAGATTCTAAAGTGAATTTTTCAATTCAGTGTAAGTATGAATTACCACGTAGTACCGGTCGCAACCATCCTATTCATTAAACTATAAAGTGATTTGTCGTGACAGACGAGAATGAGATACAAGATTATTGAAGACTAGATAGATGGGTCAGATGGTCTATCGAAAGAAGGCCAGCAAGACCAAATAGATAAGACTGAACAGACAAAATTAAACCTACTATAGGTTAGACAAACAAGTTTTAACATTCGGAGGCTATATAATCATAGCTACACAGATAAGACTTTTAAGAGGTTTCATTGGCCGCTTTGACGATGTGTAGCTTTACAGCGGAGTGGATCGCTGTAGCAAGTTCAAGTAAACTTGCTTTTAAAAAATGTAATACAAGTACAAAATGAATAAAACATTATTGTAAGAAAGAATTTAAATAAAACATTTTGGTAAGTGAAAGAAAGAATAAACAATATCTCATTAATGAAGACTTGCAAGTTAATCGAGGCGTTTATTTTGAGTCCATTATAAAACAAAGCTAACCACTTTATATTTAAATTTCAACGTTATCATTTGATGTGGAAGCAAATTCGCTAAATATATTTAAAATCGGTAGTATTTTAAATATATTTGACGACAATTTTCTTCAATGTCAAAGGATTATAAAGGATATGAAAGTGTAAATATAAATTGGTTATTTTTTAAAATTGGATTTTTGAAATAAACGGCTCGATTAACTCGCGAGTTTCAGTAATGAGATATTTGTTTATTCTTACTTTCACATAATTTTTGCAGATCTATATTAATGTTCGACTTTGCATATCTTAGCTGTTCTTCTAAATTGGCATCTGTTAACGAAGCACGTGATGAACATGAACTCTTTTAAATAAATTTCAATGTAAAATATTAATTTTAAATGTTAAAAATATTTACCAAACATCCACATATGTTTCATCCAAAAGCTGTTATAACTTTTCTTGTGCAAAATATCTTATGTTGGAATATCTCTCGGATGTAATATAAGTGTTTTTAAAATAATTTTCGAAGTAGATAAAAATTTGTTTCATTTCAATGTTACGCTGTAACTCAATAAACTCCAGTTGCAGATTTTCAGTTTTACGTCAATATGAAATGGGGTCGAAAATATTTCAAAGATTTTATCATATTTTCCTAATTCTGTAAGATTTTATTTTATTACATATATATATATATATATATATATATATATATATATATATATATATGTATATATATATATATATATATATATATATATATATATATATATATATATATATATGTAAAGGTATTTTCTACTGATTGGGTCGACACAGTCAATTTAAAACAATTTTGAGTTGCTCTATAGGAAAAGAATTTATTTATGAACAATATTAAACAAATTTTAAAAACAATTTTATAAATTCTAATAACAAAATCTTACCTATAAGAAAAGAAACGATAATTAATGTTTTTAATTGTAATGTCGATTCCCAATTCACTAAACAAGTTTTACAAAATTATAACATAAACAAAATAACAAATAGTATCCGTTGCCTAGGTTATCCGTTGTCCGTTGTCTCGGACTACTATGATATTGTTTTTAAGCAGAGTAATATTAAATAAATAGTATATTTTACAGCAAAAGATGAAAGTGGGTTTTTTTTGGTGAGGTGGGAGTTTGCTCACGAGCGCCAGCGAGTTAGCAATCACACGGAACCAGAAAAAAACACTTTCATCTCGAGTAGTAAATGAAATTTTTTCTACTGATTTAGGTTGTAGAATCCATAGTTCGACTTTAATAAATCCAATTCGAAGCGAACTGTCAGAACTGTCAAAACAAATTTAATTGTTAGTTTGGCCGTTTCCACGGTAACATATTGCATTCTCATAGAAGGTGATACTTTTCAAGTCAAATGTCCTAATTTTATTTCGGTTTTTTAAATAGTTTCAGGCTCGTTCTACGTTTGTACATAAAATATTCCATTGAAATTGATGTAATTAATAAGAAAGTCCATGCAAATTTGGTTAGTTTAGTGTTTTAATCGAGAAAATCATAAATTTATAATGCTCATTTTCGTCTCTAGACGTGAAAATATTTTTATCCCTAGAATGAAAAAATGTCACTTTCATGTAGGGTAAGCCGTGGAAAAAATGCCATTTTCACATATATCAGTAGAAAAATTGTATTTTTCTTTACACATATATATATATATATATATATATATATATATATATATGTATATATACACTGCCGAGCATAAAATTAGGGTCACTCCATAATTTGAAGTTATTTTAGAAATTTTTAGTTTTTTACGTGTCTTTTCGGTTGTAACAGTTTACTACTTGCTTGCTTGAATAAAACTAAAGGTTTTTGTTGTTCAAAGTGTATTGAAAGTAATGAAAATGAACAATTTTAATTTTATATGCTAAGTAATGAAAATGAACAACTTTACTTTGTTATGCTTTTGTTGAAACAAAAGAAAGTTTAAGGACTTCAGTAGTGAGTATTCCCTCCTCTGGCAGTGACAACAGCTTGCAAACGACGTGTCATGCTCTGGATCAGATTTTGGATCACGTTCTGTGGAAGATTGTCCCATTCTTGCACCAGTATGTCGCAAAGCTCTCTAGAATTTCTGGGGGCCAGCAAATGTCTCCGAAAATGTTTTCCCTTGTCATACCAAATATGGTCAATTGGATTTAAATCTGAACTGCGAGCTGTCCAAACAAATCGCGTAATTTCACACTCGTCAAGATACTCAGTAACTAACCGAGCAGTGTGGGGCCGTGCGTTATCATGCATAAATGTTGCGTCGTCTCCAAGAATAACCATGGATGGTGAAACATGGTCTTCTAGAACCTCTGTCAGATACCTATGCGCAGTCAACGTCCCATTCTCGATAAAGACTAACTCCGTGCGAGTGTCAAAAGATATGCCTCTCTATGCTATAACTGATCCTCCGCCAAATGGTAGTCGCTCGGTAATACACGCTTGAGCATATCTCTCGCCTTGTCGTCGCCACACTCTTACATGTCTATCTAGGCCCGTAAGACAAAATCGCCGTTCATCGAAAAACGTGTTCTCGTGTAAAATTCAACTTCGCAATCCGGTGTGCACGGGAAAGCGGCGGTCCAGTAGGTCCAGTTCGAGAAGATAATCCAGCAGCATAAAGTCGTCTCCTAACTGCCCACTCACTTATGTTTACAAGTCTCACTTCTTGCAGATGATTTCGAAGGGAAACTGCCGTGACCGTTCGGTTTCTCAAAGCATTAGAAACGAGAAAGCGGTCATCCCTAGCTGTTGGAGTTTTGCCTCGGCCTGAACAAGGTCTTCGAGTGAGCCTCTTCGAGTCTTCGAGTGACCTGCCTCTTCGATCCGCCGCCATACTCGTTGCACACTTGAGAGACTTACACCAACGTTTATCGCAGTTTCGCGCTTACCGTGACCGTCTTCTAAAGCTGCCACAATTTGTGCCGCAACAACGTGATTTATGCTCATCGCAAAACACTAACAATGACAACAATTTACAACAGACAGATGACACCACATTAACAAATGCTATGCTGTACTTAAACTTTCTTTCGTTTCAACAAAAACATATCAAAATAAACTTGTTCATTTTCATTAGTTAGCACATCAAATTAAAATTGTTCATTTTTATTATTTTCAATAATCTTTGAAAAAGAAAAACCTTTTGTTTAATTCAAGCAATCAGTTAGTGAACTGTTACAACCGAAAAAACACGTAAAAAACTAAAAAAAATTAAAATAACTTCAAATTACGGAGTGACCCTAATTTTATGTTCGGCAGTGTATATATATATATATATATATATATATATATATATATATATATATATATATATATATATATTATTACACATATTTCGAGAAATTCCAAAGTGGACTTTTTTCAAGTTATTTAAAAGCCGGAAATGTTGATAATTATTTTATTTTATATTACCACACAAATAACAATAATTTCTTATTAAACGGTTTGATCAAATTACAAGCATCCATTATTAAATTATCTTGCCATTGCAAGTCCTTATTCGGCTGATTAAGTTTTTTGTTGTTACATCCAATTAAAAACATAGGTCTAGCAACCAATCATCATCACTTAACCCATTACGGGCCAGAATTAATTGTGAAAGAAAAATACAGTTTTCTCACTTAATATTAACTAGAAGAATTCTAATTAACATAATTACAAAATCAAAATATTCAAAAAAACCTAATGGTTACAGAAAAAAAAAGACGTCCCATTTTTGGGACGTTGGCTTAATGGAGATAAAAAAAACTGTTCAAAATTAAACATAAATATTTAATTCTTATTATTTTGTATGAAATGGACGGAAGTATATATCATGTAGGGTGAACATAACACTTACAACAAAGGATTTTTTATTTTTTTACCACTGAAAGCACATCTTCGTTGTGTCTTGATTGGCATAACCAAGTGCCCTGTACCATCAATGCGGACGTGCAAACTCACTCTTTCACCCTGAAGTTCGGAAGTTTGTGGTCCCGGCCTCTTTGGAGCAGAATAAGTTGTTTTAGGAAGGTAGACCAACTCTTATTTTCTGCGTACATCCAGCAGAGATACGTTTTTCTGGAGATATGTAATATCATAAGCGTTAACCACGCATATATCTATAAATTGTGTAAATAGAGGGGAGCACGGAAGAAGCCTCTACGCGTGCATTTTCTTCTGTATATGCAGAACATGCCAGCGCTCCCTGGTAGCACTGTCCCATCAGAAAGTGGCCAATCCTTCCATCACCCGAAACCTCCGGACACTAAAAATTAAAGTAAGTGTGTAAATAAAGGCCACCACCATTTTTAGAATGAATTCGAATTCTGTAGAGTGAAACCTGCTTATCCGGCATGTCCACATCATCCATATCTGAAATATATTCTTGTATTACTTTTGGAATGGAAATTTGAATTTGCTTGTTTTCTTTACGGGAGTAGCGTTTTGTATGTCGCCGTGGTTCTGTACTACTGTAGTTAGTCGCAAGTGCTACCGGTTTACTATCATGCCATTTTATCGCAAGAATTTCGTTTTTCTTGTGAAATCTAAAATCATAATAGCCACGATCGGTGTCTTTTATCATCTGATTGCTAGAAATTAATGGAAATTTGTATGTTCTATTTTTTCGGTTGGTTTCGGTAGCTTTTAATTTCATTTTTCTCAGCTGGCACATTATAAGAGGTGATTTTTTAACCGCTTCGGTTTTGAAAATTGAAAACCACACAGAAAATTTGGAAAAGTGAATGCAGTATTTATTTGCGTCGATAAATGAATGCCTGCCATTTACTTTTTAAAGATTATTTCATGTAAATGTTGCCCGCGGCTACGCCGTAGGTGGTCCATCCGTGAGCTCCACTTTGGCATACTTTTTCCAGCATTTTGGCCGGTATCTCACCAACGACAGCTATAATGTTGTCTTCCAGAGCTGGAATTGTGGCTGGCTTGTCCCTGTACACGAGAAACTTTACGTGTCCCCACAAAAGATAGTCTAGTGAGGTCAAATCGCATGATATTGGCGGCCAATAAACTGCTCCAAAACGTGAGATTAATTTCTCACCAAATACGCCTCTCAGTAGGTTCATGGTATCGCATGCCGTATGGCACTTGACATCGTCTTGCTGAAACCACGTGTCATCCAAGTCTAATTCTTCCTTTTGGGGCATAGCAAGTCGGTAATCATCTCAAGGTACCTTTTTTTTCCTCTAACCAATATGGGTCCAGGGGGGTTAGCCCTTAAAACACTGCGGTCCATTGGCCTATTGTATTTCCCCACATTGTTTTGTTCATGCAAATAGATCCAGTCCCTCTATCAGGTCCAGGATTCTATGTGCCATGTTTTTCACGGGTACTCTCTCAGCTGTAATATCAAGCTTGTGGCTCCTACGTGCAATTGCTTTACAGTGGAAGATTATATGGCCGGCGGTTTCGTCCTCCTTATAGCAGCAGGTTATGCTTCATAAAGGTTCATCGTTCCAGATACCCATTTTCTGTAGGTGATCTCGTAGAGGGCAGTGTCCTGTAAGTAGGCCTACCACAATTGCGATCTGCTTCCTTGGCAGTTGCAGGATTTCAGCAGTTAGAGTTTCCGATGGTTTAGCTACCATTCGTTTGCTGTGTGTCAGACCATTCAAATTCACCTACTGTAGACGGTGCTTAGTTGCTACCCATTTACAGATTTTATTTCGGGTCGTGGTCTTTGTAATGTAGGGTCCGCTTTCAGCAATGATGTTTGCCTTGTAGGCTCCATCTTTTGCTAGCTTATCCGCCATTTTGTTACCCACCAGTCCTGTGTGGCTAGGCACCCAAGCGAGTGTGACCTGGTTATGCTTTGCCAGGGCTTTTAGGTCCTGAAGACAGTTCCAAACTGTCTAGGATTTGATTTCGTGACACGCTAGAGCATTAATCGCAGCCTGACTGTCCGTAAAAATGTGGATGTTTCTACTTTTCTAGTCCATTCTCAAATTTTCACGGGCACATACCATGATAGCGTATATTTCTGCTTGGAATGCTGTGGCATGTGTCCCCAGGGGTACAGACATTCTGCATCCCAGGGACAGTCCATAGATTCCTGCACCATTATCATTGTCCGTCTTGGAGCCGTCTGTATACCAATCCAGTCCTCCTCGGCAAGTGGTTATTTGATTGCCTTCTGTCCATCGTAGATGTGTTTCGAAGGGTAGATCGAATGACAGGCTTTTAGGCATCGAGTCCCCCTCTATATTGAGGTACGGTTCTGATATGACATTCGTTATCATGGTGTGTCCTGACATCGCCAGAGATTCCCATGTGCCATTGCATATGCATCTGAAAGCTCCCATCCTTGCCTCGCCCATGATATCCAAGGGAAAAAGGCCTAGGATCACCTCCAGAGCCGCAGTTGGGGCGGTTTTTATCATTCCAGTAATTGCTAAACAGGCCAGTCTTTGAACATTGGAGAGTTCTTTGATGGCCTGTTTTTGCTTCACTTTGGTCCACCATACTGTGGAGCCATATGTCAAAATGGGTCTAACTACCATAGTGTATAGCCAGTATATCATGTTTGGTTTCAGTCCCCATGATTTTATAGGTGTTCTTTTGGCCATCATAAGTGCCATTTTATACTTGTTGGTAGCTAGCTTTAGGTGTTGATTCCAAGTCAGTTTGGCATCTAGGATTACACCTAGATACTTGACTTCATCACTCACCTTTAGATGCTCGTTATAGAAAATTGGGGGCTTTAGCCCATCCGTTTTTCTCATTCTAGTGAATGGTACTAGAGTGGATTTTTGGGGATTGACCCTAAGGTCGAGCCCCCTGCACCAACTCTCCACCTCGTTCAGTGCTTCTTGAATAAGCGCTGCTATTATAGAAGGATATTTACCCCTGATGAGAATGACTATGTCATCCGCATAGCCTTGGGTGTAAAATCCTTTATTATTTAGTGACACAAGCAGGCTATCAACAATCATGTCCCAAAGCAGCGGAGATAGAACCCCACCCTGAGGACATCCCTTGATGACAGCCACCCTCATTGTGTCACCTGCTACTGTAGCCTCAACATTTCTACCCTGTAGCATGGACTTAATCCATCTGATTGATGTCTTATTTGCACCATGGCTGCGGGCTGCATTGGCTATACTGTCGAAGGAGGTGTTGTCAAACGCACCTTCGGTATCAAGGAAGGCATCAAGCGACAATTCCTTGTTTTCTAGTGTGTTATCTATTCTAACCACTAATTGGTGTAGAGCAGATTCACATGATTTTCCTGGTTGATAGGCATGCTGATTAGAGTGTAGGGGCCTGTCTAACAGGCAGGTCTCCCTCAGGTGCTTTTCAACCAGTTTTTCTAACGTTTTCAATAGAAAGGAAGTTAGACTTATTGGTCTATACGCTTTAGCCTGGATGTAATCTAGACGCTCGGCTTTTTGTATAAATACCACTTTTACTTGCCTCCAGGGAGTTGGCACATAGCCTGATGCCAGACTTGCCCTGTATAGCTTGATCAGTATTGGCACCAGCGTTTCCCTCCCCTGCCACAGAAGAGCGGGGAAGACACCGTCCGGGCCAGCTGCTTTGTATGGGCCAAATGTATTTATGGCCCATTCAATTCTTTCATATGTGACAACCCTCTTGGACACCCGTCAGTCACACCTCGTCCTTCTTGTTTGACAGCGTACAGCATGACAGTCAGGATTATCCATTATTGGGTCGATCACATTGGAACCTGGGAAGTGAGTGGAGTAAAACTTCCATAGTTTCTTTCCCGCTGGTTGTGTGTTTTCCGTTTGGTCCTCTGATAGTACCAACCGGATTTAACAGGTTCTTTATCAGAAGTCTCTGGAGTCTTGCTGTTTCAGATGTACTTTCGACATCCTCACACATCTTCCTCCAGGACTCCCTTTTAGCCCTCCTTATAGATTTGTTATAATCAGTGAGTGTAGCCGTATATTCGGTCTACATCCCTGTCTTTTTAGCTCTATTGTAGAGCTTTCTCGTTTTGTTTTTCTTCTGTTCAAGTTTCTTGCTCCACCAGGTAACTTCTCGTTTCCTGGTTCGCTTCACTTGAGAACAGCTGTCATGATAAGAATTTATTATAGCCTCCTGAAGTAGAGTGGAGGCTTCTTCAATATCATGCGGACTGGTTATGTGCGAACTTAACACACTTGTATGTATCTTTAGCACTCCCTTATAGTGCTCCCAGTCAGTTTTGCGTGGATTACGATACACATCCTCTGTCCTGTCAAAGGCGTTGATCTACAGAAAGATGTATCGATGGTCCGACAACGACGATTCTTCGGACACATACCACTTACTCACTAGTGCACTTGTATATAAGGACGCCAAGGTCATATCAATAACCTCTTTCTGTCGTTTTGTTTGAAAGGTAGGCCTGTTACCGACATTCAGTATTGCCAGATTCGTGGACACTAAGTATCTAAGCAAAGACTCACCTCTTTTGTTGGTTTTGGTGCTCCCCATACTACGTTGTGGGCGTTGGCATCCATCCCCACCAGGATCTGGAGATTGGAAATCTCGCAGTATTTTACCAGGCGCTCCAATTCTGCGGTAGGTGGTGGTTCAGGTGCATCGTATGGTAGGTACGCAGAGGTCGCAATAAGTTCCCTAACTGAAGTACCTTTATCAGTGGGCCCCTCCGCTCTCTTCCCTATGATCCTGAAAGTGAGCTGATTTAGACCAAAATAGGCTTTGCAGCCCTTTTTGGTCAGCTCACTCACGGATGCGGGATGCAGGATATTTCTGAGGAACAATAGCCATTTTGCAGGCAGAGAGAGCTCCACTGTAGGACTGCCTAGGCCTGCTCTGTGAGCTAGCACCAGGTTTGTTCCCCAGCGGCCCCTCCGTCCTGGGTGTTTTAGGCTCCAGAGGCAGAGGATAGCTTCGTCTGGGAGACGGTGTACTACCCTCAGATCTCAGCCTTTTGACGACGGCAGCCCCAGACCCACTCCCGGCACTAGTGCCAGTTGGTGCGTCCGCTCCCGCCGCCGGTTTGCCGGTCACGCGCAGTTGAGGATCAAGTTTGGTTTGTCTTGCGGCCTCCTTTTTCATCTTCCTGCGTTGCGACCCACTTATTCTGTAAATTTTTTCTTGCGTTGTTTGCAATCTCGAGGTAGCAGTGCTTGAGACATCTTCTGTGAATCTAGTGGTTGATCCACTTTCCCTCAGAGGTGACCCATTGGGAGAAGGAGTCTTATCGCTGCGGCTGTCAACCACAGCGACATTCTCCTCCCCCAATATCATGTCTTGAACCGAAGTTAGACCTGTTGGCCCTGCTTCGGTTCTAAGCTGTTCTACTAGGTCTACATCCAATGGATTTCCCCTGTAGTTGGTTTGGTTATATTTGTTTTTTTGTTTTTATTTGAGTACATTTTTGTTACCACGAGTATTTAGGGAAAGGTACCTTGCTCCATTGTCTGTAACGTTACGATTTTCAACGTTCTTAAAGAAGTACGGTCCAATGATACCGCTGGCCCACAAACCGCACCAAACAGTGCATCTTTCAGGGTACATTGGCAGCTCTTGAACTGCCACTGGCTGTTTTTCACACCAAATTGGACAATTCTGTGTGTTGACGTATCCACTGAGCCAAAAATGAGCTTCGTTGTAGAAAACAATTTTTCGATAGAATCCAACTTTTCTAAGGGATTTTCATCCAACTTTTCTAAGGCCCATTCACCAGACCAACGACGTTGTGGTACGTCATCTTCAGTTCTTGCAGCAGCTTTATTTTGTATGGTTTCATACCGAGGTGCTTACGTAAAATCTTCCAGGTGGTCGAATAAAAGCCAAACACTGAAAAAATTATTTTTTTTCATTTTTACACTGAAAAAATTTACACTGAAAAACCAAATAGCAAACAAAATTACCCGGTTAATTACCAGTTATCATGGCTAGTGAAAAAATTACCAAAAAATAGTTTGAGGTTTTCATATTGATCAGCAAGTATTGCAGAAATTAATTTTGCAATGACTCGCGGTTCATCATTTGTATCACTTTTGCCTCAATATGAATCAAAATTATATAAATAAGCACTGGAACTACATAACAACCAAAGTTTGTATCCAAATTTGATTGGTTTTCCTCGCATAAACATTTTTGCAATCTTCCATAATTTTGGACCATCATATCATCGATTGATAAATGTGCATGAATTACCCCGAGTTTTAAAAAGTTTTGTCTTAGCATATTAAAATATGGTCGTAGTTTGAACATTTTATTTTTTTTATAAATACTGGAATTTGTTCCCAGTGCATATTCTTTTGAGGAAGTCTATGGTAACCGATAAACAAGCTTCTCCATTCAGAGTATAGAGTATACGCCAGTAAGAGTATAATTTATGTTGTTGTGCATACACAAGATAATTTTTGTTGTTGTGCAAACAAAATGCCTTGTTCTACTATAAGAACAATACTATCTTGAGAAAAAAACTCTAAACTCTCTCAACCGCTGTTTTACCGTATCAGAGAGAAGTAACATTTTCAAAGATATCTTTGGAAATACTGTTCATATCACTATATTGAATTGGACTCTGTGTACACTCCGGTGGTCTTGCAACTGTTTCAGAAATTGATTCGAATTTATTGTTCACTTCTAGCAAACTGGGATTGCTTTCTGATATACATACCTTCACTTTGCAAAAGATAATTTGTGAATTTACACAATCTACGTTTTTTTTGTAGTCTTGCATCATCGCTGCTTTGTTCTGGTTCATGTACAAATAAAGGTAAAAATGATTCTTGGGTAGCTGCAACATCTTGCACTTCTTCGTCAAGATTATTTTCTACAAAATTTTCTGTATAAGTTAGCTCTTTAGGATCTGGAGGAATAATTGCAACGTCAATATCGTCATCATCACTAACATCTTTCCAAAATTGAGGATCTGAATCTAAAATTTGCTCTAACTGCTTTGATATTAGATACCTTTTTGAGCTCATTGCTTTGTTATACAGTATATTTACAAAGTTAAAGCAGAAACTAGAGTTAGAGAGAAACTTAGTTAGTTAGAAACTTTTAGGACTAGACTTGTTTATTGATGATGTTTTTAGTCAATGTCTTAAAAATAGGTCACAAAAATTAGAACAAATTTTCAATTAATAAAATAGTTATTGGCTTACCTTATTAGTGAAATCACAAAATACAACTATCATACAATATTTAAACTGATCTCGTTTAATATTTGACAAAATAGAAAATTTTTTATACACAAATCAATTGCATGAATCACACGTGCTTAAAAACATTCACTTTGAAAATCTACATAACCTCACAATCTTGGAGTTGCGCCATATGACAATGAATATCGTTGTCTATATATAAGAGTACTAAACTATAACATCGACTCTGATACAGATTTTACATCTAAATAAAGATTGTGAGCAATAAAAGTTGCGTCCCATAAAAGGGACAATGCCCGGTAATGGGTTAATTCAGGAACAGATTCTTGTTTCTCGTTCATAAACATATCTATTTCCTCTTGTTTCTAAATTTAAAAGATCTTTTTAGACGTTTTCCACGACTTAGCAATCTAACATTGGTAATATATATGATATCACCACATTTAGAAAATAATTTGCGAAGAATCCTTTGAATAGGTTATATGCATCAATTTTTGTATTTGCTTAATTCACTTTTTACTTCGTTTTAACATAGTAAAAAATATAAATACTGTTGAAAGTGTTTAGTGTCAATTAATTTAAAAAAAATATTTATAAAATACCGTTTAAATTTGACCTGATTGGAATGTTATGTGTTATGCGACGTCTTCCAAAAATGGGACCTTTTTGGAAGACGTCGCATAACACATAACATTCAGTGTTGCAAAGCATATTTGCATAGACCGTTAAGGATTTTCAGTTTGAATTTGCAATTTCGATTAAGGAAAAAGCTAAAAAACATTTTATAGATATATCTTCAGATATTGTCCTTTTTTTAATTATATTTTATTTAGTTCTTGGGTAAAAGGATTTAATAAATGTTAATAAAATTCTGATATATTGCCAACGTTTCGGTCTTTTTTAATTTCTGACCTTCTTCAGGGCTTATATCTAAATATTATATATTAATTAACTTTAACATAATAAACATGAATATAAATTATTAAGATTAAAATTTAAATATGAATATTGTATATAAAATGACAAATATTAAAAACTAATAAATTTTTTTAAAAAAAAATTTATTAGTTTTTAATATTTGTCATTTTATATACAATATTCATATTTAAATTTTAATCTTAATAATTTATATTCATGTTTATTATGTTAAAGTTAATTAATATATAATATTTAGATATAAGCCCTGAAGAAGGTCAGAAATTAAAAAAGACCGAAACGTTGGCAATATATCAGAATTTTATTAACATTTATTAAATCCTTTTACCCAAGAACTAAATAAAATATAATTTTATAGATATTGTATAGTACCGGATTGCAAAAACACTATTATAAGAACACCAGATAATGTGTTTAATAAAAGTAATTGATCGAGGTGTATAGACCGCACTATCTATATCTGTGAATATCGAAGCCGATAAATGTTACGGCACATCACTTAACATATGACCAATGGTGATGCGTTTCGCAAATATGAATTTCACTTTCATATTTTGGATTTTTTTATTTAAATTTTTGGAATTAAATACAAAATAATGGTATAGGTGTAATGTCAAGATCATAATGTATCGGGGATAAAAAAATCAAGTCAATTTAAATTTCTTGCATATTCCCTATTGCCGATAATTGACTTTATAACTTCGTCCATAACGTAATGCATGTATAATACTCGAGCATATAAATTTTGTTGATGTATCGAACAGTGAATAATAAAAAAATAACGTAAGTTTTAATGCCTCTGCAAGATAGCTGTTCATAAGTAATTTTACAGCTCTCTTATTTTTACCTACCAAAGCAGGTGGTCCATCTGTTGTTAATCTGGAAAGAACTTTAGAATTTATGCTATTTTCGGCTGAACATGTTTCAATCGCGTGGAAAACATCCCTTCCTCTACTTTTGCTTTTAGATTTAAAAGATTTAACATTTCTATTGTCTCATTGAATCATTCACACGGCGAATAAATATCATGAATCTAGATTTGTCTGAGATATCTGCACTTTCATCAAATGCCAAAGAATAATCTTTGAATTGTTTATTTTTATATTGCAAAGTTACTACTATTTCAGCTGATATGTCATCAATGCCACGATATATAGTTTGGCGTGAAAAATTGTTACTTGAAAATAATTTGCTATTATCGGGCAAAATATCTTTTATAACTGCTTCCCAAGAGTCCTTCAACAGTTCACCATCCGAAAATGGTTTCATTTTCTTTACAATTAACATAATTAACAGAAAAACCAACTTTGAAAATGGTAGATGGTTGTTGTAATGATGTACCAAACATCGTTTGCTGAGCTTTCAGATGCAATTTAACTGCAATTGACTTAAAACTTTTTATTTCTTTACTAAAGTCTACATATTCAATGTGTTTTGGCTCACAATGCCTTTTAACGTTCCTTAAACACATGGCCATGCCACTACAAATTAAACGCATTAATTTTAAAGTCTGCATTCTGAAAAAAAAATATTTTTCCTAACGTTCATTAAATTTCCTGTTTTCATCAACAACTTTTCTTTGAAATCATCCTGAAAGGTAAAAAAAATGTCGATTCAAATAAATGTGTGTTGGAGAATGTAGGTATATTATATAGAGCAACAACAATTACTTTTTCAAGAAAATAATTTTCTTGTTTTCTAATAAAGTTTTGTAATTATGTTAAAATACCAGTATTTGATAACATTTATAAATTTAATGCAAATACACTGCTCAAAACAATTAGCGGGTCACTAATTTGTGCCTCCATAAAATTCAAACGGGAAGTTACATGCAAATAAAATTTAGAACATCTGAAGGACGATCTATTTAATTGTTTTAATTGGCACATATGTGTTTTGTCATCACGTACTTTTAAAGTACTTGTAACAATTAACAACAACTACCAAAACCAAAGTGCAAAACGTATTTAAATTAATTGTTAATGTAAACTTTTGAACGTATAGTTTTAACTTAATAACGTGCTAATTATGTGCTATCATATCACGAATAACGGCATTACACCATCTTGGGATGCTTCGAAAAAGTTTTCGAAGGTCTTCTAGTAGTATAGCGTCCCATTCTTCAATAAGAGCCGCCTTTAGCTGCTGGATGGTCTGACGAGGATGCGGGCGACGGCGAACACTTCTGTCGAGCATATCCCAAACATGCTCAGAACTTAACGCAGGCACCATCATCCGATTTTTCAGTTCTTGTAGGAAATCTAAAGTGATTCGCACAGTATGTGGTCTTGCCTTACTCAGCAATAACAAAAAGATGGACCTATTCCGTATGCCACAGAGACAATGTTCCCCTAATACAATGTCAACATACAGGTTAGCGTTAAGATTTCCTGGAATTACAAAAAGGTCGATTCTACTGTCGATACTAATTCCACCTAAAACCACAACTTACCCTGAACCTCCAAATCTTTCGGCTTCCTGGCCAGTAGCAGCTGCGTAGTGTTCTTCTGGGCATCTGTAGACAAGGAAATCACAATGAGTAATACCTTGAGTAGAATAGAAATCTACAATTAGTAGAACCTTGATTCATCCGTGACACTCACAGAGGGAAAATTAAAAGAAATGAACACCGCACTATTGCACTCTATTGCACTATTGCACCGCACTCTACGACTGCAAAACGCCTGGGCCTTCAGATAAACATAGACAAAACAAAGGCCATGGCATCTGAACCAAACGACAGAGCCACGAATAACATAGAGCCAGTCAGCGTAGAATATAACAACTTCGAGGCATCATCATCATCAATCTGCTTTATATAAACCATCCTTAGATTTCTCCATTTCTCCCTATTTTGTGCCCCCCGCATCCAATTTCCAGTGATGCGATTAATATCGTCGGACCATCGTGTCGGATGGCGACCTCTGCTTCTGAATGAAACTTGTATAGGACGCCATTAGAGTATCCGTTTCGTCCACCTTATCATCCGCTATTCTAGCAATGTGGTCGGTCGAGTTCCATTTCAGTGTTGTAATCCTTTCCACTGAATCTGTGAAGCCTATTCTTTGTCGTATTGTTAGGTTTGGGACTTTATCTTATAGTGATATTCCTAACATCGACCTCTCCATAGCTCTTTAGCAGACTTGAATTTTTCTGATAGACTTTCATATTAGTGTCAGCGTTTCTGCCCCACTGGTCAACACACATTGGGTGTATACATTCCGTTTCAGGCATATCGCAAGGTCCGATTTAAAAATATTTCTCAGTTTGCCAAGCACGGCCCAGGTTGTACTAGTTCTTCGGGTGATCTCGGTCGTTTGATTATCGCGGCTTATTCGAATTTCCGGGCCAAGGTATTTGTAGGAGGGCACCTGTTTAATTTTTATGTCGTTTACTGAGATATTACTGCTTGCGACGAGGTTGGTCATGAATTGAGTTTTGTTGGTATTTAGTTTACTTGAGTCCAACTCTGCGGGAGGACGCCTATAGAAACTCCAATATCCGTGTAGCCTCGCCTAGGTCCTCCGCTATTATGACGATGTCGTCTGCAAATTTTAGATAGCTCAGTTTTTCGTCGTTTGTTGCCTTTTGTTTTCCATTCCAATTCCTTACTCATGTACTCTAATAACGCCATGTATAGTTTTGGGGAGATTGTATCTTTTTGTCGAACTCGTTTTACTGTGAACTTGTTGGTATTCTCGTATAGTTTTACGCTGGCAGTTACCTTTTAATAAGTTCCTTTTATTAGTGGGGAGTAGCGGTGATCTATTCGACATTCCGCGAGTGTTTCAAAGACTTTATGTTGGTCTATTTGGTCGAAAGCTTTTTCGTAATCTATGAAAACTAGGATCAGTGGCTTTTTGTACTCTATGCACCTCTCGAATAGCGTGTAATCACTTTCAGAGGGTCGTTTGTCCCGAAACCAGATCTGAAGACGCTTGGTTATTATTTAACTGAAGAGTTTATATACGTTAGGTAGAAGACTGATAGGACTGTAATTTGCTAGTTTCTTGTTGTCTCCTTTTTTAATGCAAAATTATGATTACCGCATTGTTCCAGTTTTATGGGGTTTCTCTTTCGCTAAACATGCGTTGAATAGTTTTTTTTTATTGCTTTTATGACCATTTCTCTGCCTGCTGTTATTGATTCTACTACAAGCCCATCTTCACCTGGTGCTTAGTGTTGCGGTACCTGGTGCAGTAGGGGCATGTTTGTTTTCCTCGTTTACACTGTATAGTTCGGCGTAGAAGTTCTGCACTGCCTGGAGGATTTGCTCTTTTGTTGTGATAATCGCTCCCTGGGCGTTTAGGAGCTTGTTATTATTTTTCCCCAAAGCTAATTTTTGTCTCATTACCTTCATGCTCATATTTTGCTTAATAACTTCGGAGATATGTTAGTTTTGTACTTTCGGATGTCGTTTCTGGCTGATCTTGAGATTTTCTTATTTAGTTCTCTTAACTCGTCGGTTTTGTTACTGTATTTGTTCCTTAGTTCCATTCTTTTTTTCTATAAGATCTTTTGTATCATGGCTGAGTTTTCCTTTATCCTTAGTTTCTTTAATATTTATTTCTCCTATGCGGTTTTGAAGATATCTGCTACGTTGTTCTTTAGCTTATCAGTTATTAGTATCTGTTCCTTCTTCGGTTACTAGGACACTTTCCAAGTGTGTTTCGATGTACTGCGTACGTACATGTGTCTGATTCTCTTATTATTTTTTTTTTCTCTAACCAATGTGGGTCCAGGGGGGTTAGCCTTTAAAACACTGCGGCCCATTGGCCTATTGTATTTTCCCACATTGTTTTGTTCATACAAATAGATCCAGTCCCTCTATTAGGTCCAGGATTCTATGTGCCATGTTTATCACGGGGACTCTTTCAGCTGTAATATCAAGCTTGTGTCTCCTAAGTGCAATTGCTTCACAGTGGAAGATTATATGTGCGGCGATTTCGTCCTCCTCATAGCATAATCTGCATAAAGGTTCATCTTTCCAGATACCCATTTTATGCAGGTGTTCTCGTAGAGGGCAGTGTCCAGTAAGTAGGCCTACCACAATTGCGATCTGCTTCCTTGGCAGTTGCAGGATTTCAGCAGCTAGAGTTTCCGATGGTTTAGCTACCATTCGTTTGCTGTGTGTTAGACCATTGAAATTGACCCACTGTAGACGGTGCTTAGTTGCTACCCATTTACAGATTTTATTTCGGGTCGTGGTCTTTGTAATGTTGGGTCCGCTTTCAGCAATGATGTTTGCCTTGCAGGCTCCATCTTTTGCTAGCTTATCCGCCATTTCGTTACCCACCAGTCCTGTGTGGCTAGGCATCCAAGCGAGTGTGACTTTGTAATGCTTTGCCAGGGCTTTTAGATCCTGAAGACAGTTCCAAACTCTCTTGGATTTGATTTCGTGACACGCTAGAGCATTAATCGCAGCCTGACTGTCCGTAAAAATGCGGATGTTTCTACTTTTGTAGTCCATTCTCAAATTTTCACGGGCACAGGCCATGATAGCGTGTCTGCTTAGAATACTGTGGCATGTGTCCCCAGGGGTACAGATAAGCTGCACCCCAGGGAAAGTCCATAGATTCCTGCACCAGTACCACTGTCCTTTTTGGAGCCGTCTGTATACTAGTCCAGTCCTCTTCGGCAAGTGGTTATTTGATTGCCTTCTGTCCATCGTAGATGTGTTACGAAGGGTAGATCGAATGACAGCCTTTTAGGCATCGAATCCCCCTCTATATTGAGGTACGGTTCTGATATGACATTCATTATCATGGTGTGTCCTGACCTAGCCAGAGATTCCCATGTGCCATTGCATATGCATCTGAAAGCTCCCATCCTTGCCTCGCCGATGATAAAGATATCCAGGGGAGGAAGCCTAGGATCACCTCCAGAGCCGCAGTTGGCGTGGTTTTCATCGTTCCCGTAATTGCTAAACAGGCCAGTCTTTGAACATAGGAGAGTTCTTTGATGGCCTGTTTTTGCTTCACTTTGGTCCACCATACTGTGGAGCCATATGTTAAAATGCGTCTAACTACCATAGTGCAGTATACCATAGCCAGTATACCATGCTTGGTTTCAGTCCCCATGTTTTTCCAACTGTTTCTGATTCTCTTATAGTAGTCCGTTTGTTTAATTTACTATTGGTGATTAGTTTTAACCTTTGCTTCTTAATGTTTGTTGATAATGATGCTTGCTCTAACCATTCTGTGGTCGCTTCCAATTGCTAGTTTATTTAAGACTGATGCATCCTGCATTATTTTCTTCCTGTCTCTGATTATAAAGTCTATTTCATTTTTTGTTTTCTATCTGAGCTTACCCATGTCCACTTTCTTTGAAGAGCTTTTTTAAAGAATGTATTCATTGGGTAGAGCCTGTGTTGTACTACAACACAGAAGTCTAATAACGTAATACCTCTTTTATTTCTTAGCCCTACACCAAAGTATCCTAGGGGTCTCCCTCACGTCTTGCCTAAATCCTAGTTTGGTATTGAAGTCTCCTATAACTCATTTTTGCTCTTCTCATCGCTTCCGAAAGGTGTTCGTAGAAATTGAGTACGTTGACGAATTTGTGTACTTAGGCTCCCTCATCACCAATGATAACAATACTACTGTGCAAGTGAAGAGAAGGATTGTAATAGCGAATAAGTTTTACTGAGGTCTGCAAAGAGTACGCTACTATGCCAAAAAACCAAACTATTCATACACAGAAGACTTATCCTGTCAGTTCTCACATGTGAGGCAGAAACATGGGCGATATCAAAAGCCGACGAAAACCTGCTATTAAAATTTCAACGTACGATTCTATGAACGATATTTGAATCCACATGCACATGCAACCCACATCCGACGCGCATTCTAACGGCCTGAGGGAAGAAGACGCATAGGATAACCCAAAATGCGCTGGCGGGACGGGGTATACGAGTACGCCAAGAAAATGGGCGCAACAAACTGGCGCAGTGCAGCACAGAATAGGGAAGAATAACGGACAAGACTAAGGCAGGTCGAGGTTCTCTTAAGGCTATAGGGCCAATGATGATTATAATTCATTCATGAAGAGGACAGACTTCCATTGTCGAAGTTGCCATGCAACATGGTATCGAGCAAAATTCATCCTTGCTATTCTGTGGCGTCAGGTCAAAGAGGATTTTCGAAAGGGTCGTCTTGCCCTCAAAGTTGATTCCCTCAACCTATTCCTAATTTTCTGGTCTGATACAGTGACACCATGCGTCGTCCTGAGGGAAATTAAGAGGTCTTTTACCGTAGAAAATCTCTTGCGAAGACTCGAATTTAGTCAAAATTCGTCTTCATTTTAGGTTGTTTTCCTTGTCCACCACACCTGGTATATTGACCTGTATTCAAGTACCTGTTCTACAATCGCTGAATAACAGACTGGCTTACGTTGAAGTTTCTTGAAACTAGTCGAGTGCTTTCGCCATTTTCAATTTATGTTATAGCACGTACAACTTCCACTTCGTTGAGATGATTCATTTTCAGTTAACTTAAGTCGAAACTGTCTGTTTTAAACATTTTCATCTCTATATTGATCTGAACAAGGCCTTTGAATCAAATTTGGGATTATTTATTTCACTTTCATTTTTGTAGTACATACTTATTAATTACTACGGATACTCAAGAAATATGCGATGCTGATAATTCATTATGTGTCAATTAAAACAATTAGAGCGTCTTTCAGATGTTCTTAATTATATTTGCATGTAATTTCGCGTTTCAATTATATGGAAGCACAAATTAGTGACCCGCTAATTGTTTTGAGCAGTGTATCACTTAATATTTGAAAACTTTCATTATTTTATTAAATTCTTATTAATTTTTAATTTTACTTGTAGCAG
Organism: Phosphuga atrata; assembly: GCA_944588485.1. NCBI lineage: Eukaryota > Metazoa > Arthropoda > Insecta > Coleoptera > Silphidae > Phosphuga > Phosphuga atrata. The sequence goes on along the minus strand of OX155901.1, from coordinate 33,500,767 downwards.
TAAAAATATACTTGAATAAATTTTAGAATTTCTAGGAAAAAGACATGATGTCTTTGGATGCCACTTTTATTAAACTTTCAGCACCATAAGAAACACAAAAACGGAAATTCAATTAATAATTTCGTTTGTGCAGTGGATAAGGAACCGATGACGGACACAAGAGTGTTAATGTAGTTTATTGAGTGTTTTGCTCAGTAAAGAATATCGAACTTGCATTCAAATTACAGATGAGCGTTGAACGATGAACTGTTGATTGGATGAATTAGTTGGATGGTTGGATGGTTGAAGGTGAGATGGTTGACTAAGGAAACCGATTCGAATACTATTAATTCGAATAATATATATTCGAACAATAGAATATTAAAGGACGAGTTCAGTAACCGCGATTTTACAGCACCAAGTCCAAGTGTCCAAGTCCAAGTGCCTGTTTAAGTTTAACTCGCCGTGCCTGGACTAGACGAACTAATCGAATAATAGTAAACAAACATTACCCATCTGACTGGTTTAGGGAAACAAAATACTACGAATTAAAGAAATAACGAACTGATTACTTATTTTTTTGGCATTTTGTACCATATTTAGATTATACTGATAAGACTTGATTTTCGTTTGGTCTAATTTTATTAATGGTTTACTTGGAATAAAAACAATGAACGTCAAATTTGAATCGAAAGCGGTTACTCCCTCTGCCTCCCCCGCCGGCGACCATTTAAATATAAATCAGGCCAGCCGTTTCCGGCTAAACCGGAAGTGCAACATTAATTACACTCGTGTCATTAAAAACAGAATATTTGCGAAATATTTGCATAAATTACAACCATGAAGTTCATATCAATTTTACACATTAATCGTTTAAAATTCACAACCAAAATACACAAATCTACATTCATAAACTATACCTATATAACCTATTTTCATATATACATTGCCTATTCTGTGTTGTCTTATTAACATGTTTATATTTGTCTAGTTTTATTGGTCTAGACTCATGTCCAGCAATTTAAATTACTTTGATTTGAATTTACTGGAAATCTGTAAAACAAATTCGTTGTATGTAATCTTAACGTCTTGTTGTTTTCAACTAATATGTCTTGGAGAAAAGATATATATTTCTTGTCCAGCAAGATGGTACATATAATAGAAAAGCAGGTTAAGACTTATTGGATTTAGTCTTAAAGCAAACGAAATCTTAATGTGAACGTTTCACGTTCATTTATCACTTTCATCGAATCGTTTGTTGTACAAACGCTCCACACACCATTTGTCTGTTTCACACCAACAACGATTTTAATGTTGTCGTAGAATATTTTACACGCTACAAGCCTTTACAGCTTTTCATAAACACTTCCACCACAATTTTATTTACTTTCGTTGAATAATATATTCAACTCTTGTCCAATTTACATAAATATTTAACTTTATCCATAATTCATACTCACACTAATATCCATTTAAAACAAATTAATAACCAAATAAAATTTTTCAATGAAGACGTATCTAAGCAATGTTGAATAAAAATTCTTTTCTCGATCTGAATTTCAAACAAAATTTATCGAAACCACCATTTAAATCCTTAAAGCTTTAATTTTTTTTTAATAGATTGATTTCTATGAGGTATAGAGTAGCGTTGGATTGTACAAGAGATTGCACTACACCGACATAGATAGTTTAGTTACGTAACAAGATTAGAGAGTTAATAATTGATTTGATAATCGATGGAATTAATAAATATTTCGTGTTGAAGTTCTATCGATGATTAGATTGTCTGATTTCGGTTTTATAACCCAGCAATCTGGGTTAATTGCTAGATTAACAGATGATTTAGTTAATAAGTTATCTAGTTCTGCTTAAATATTGATCCCGAATGACATAATCAATTCAATTAACAAGTTCGATAATAGATCCCAGATGCTTGAGTGATGGAATCTAGAGCAATGCGGCGGTGGATTTCTGCAGAGACGAGACTGTTGAATATTTTATGGCCGGCGTTCATCTCGGCGGCGCAGCCATCCCCCGAAGACTTCGCCTTCATTAACATACTCGCTCCCATAATTACAGACTATTAACATTCATCGTCTATTGTCATTTGACACCTGCTCCGCGCCTTTCTTTCATTAAGAACGTCCGCCGAGATTTACGCACGCCCATCAACTTCAAACAAAAGGTTTGAGATGGCAACATCAAGCACAACCCCATAAAAACAACTTCAATACTTTTTCCATTGAGATATCTATGGGCTTGGTTAAGCTTACTTGAACAAACTTTGCAATGGTTCCGTATAACTTTGCCTGTCTTGTACCTGTATTCCATTTGACCTTATCTGTATAGTCTTTTCAGTTTAGTCTTCTCTCTCTAGTTTTTTCTGTCTAGTCTTGTCTCTCTAGTCTTGCCTGTCTAGCCTTGTCTGCCTAATCTTGTCTGTCTAGTTTTGTTTCTCTAGTCTTGACGAATCCAATCTTGTGTGTCTACTCCTGTGTATTTAGTCTTGTCTGTTCAGTTTTGTCTCTCCAGTCTTGTCTGTCTAGTCTTGTCTGTCTAGTTCTATGTGTCTAGCGTTGTCTATCTAGCCTTGTATGCCTAGCCTTGTCTGTCTAGTCTTGTCTATATAGTCTTGTCTGTATAGTATTGTCTGTCTAGTTTTGTCTGTCTCGTCTTGTCTATCTAGTCTTGTCTGTATAGTCTTGTCTGTCTAGTCTTCTCTGTCAAGTCTTTTCTGTCTAGTCTTCTCTGTCTAGTCTTCTCTGTCTAGTTTAGTCTGTTTAGTCTTGACTGTCTAGTCTTGTATGTCCAGTCTCGTCTGACCAGTCTTATCTATCTGATCTTGTCTGTCTAGTTTTGTCTGACTAGTCCAGTCAGTATAGTCTTGTCTGTCCAGTCTTGATAGTCTAGTCTAGGCTTGTCTCTCTAGTCCTGCCTCTCTAGTCTTGTCTCTCTAGTCCTGTTTGTCTAGCCTTTTCTGTCTAGCCTTGTCTGCCTAGTCTTCTCTATCTAGTCTTCTCTCTCTAGCCTTGTCTGTCTAGTTTCGTTTGTCTGATCTTGTCTGTCTAGTCTTGTCTTTCTGGTCCAATCTTGTTTAGTCTTGTCTGTCCAGTCTTGTCTATCTAGTCTAGTCTTATCTGTCCAGTCTTGTCTGTCTAGCTTTGTCTCTCTAGTCTTGTCTGTCTAGCTTTGTCTCTCTAGTCTTGTCTGTCTAGTCCTGTCCGTCTAGGCTTGTTTGTGTAGTCCTCTCTGTCTACTCTTGTCTCTCTAGTTTTCTCTAGACGGCATATCATTGGAGATGGTGTTGCCTGCCTTTTATTCGGCACCAAACATATTGATTATTATGTACAGCGAGTGCCTAAAAAGTCTATATTCCTTTCTTCTTGGAAAGAGCAACTCATCAAGATAATCCCCATGCCCAACTAACCGTCACTATCCGCGAAGAACTTCAGACCCATAAGTTTACTTCGTGATGCCAGAAAGGTGCTAGATTCTTTACTAATCTCGAGAAACGAGCTTCACTTCTACCGGCACAATCTGATAAACCAAAATCAATTTTCTTTATTAAAGAGACTGGAAGAGTTCAGGTTATTTCGGAGGTGTTCAGATTCATACCTGAATCGGTAAGATTTAATTATTATTGTTTTTCCATAACTTTAGATATCAGTGGGGCGATTCGATAATGCCTGGTGGCCGCTTATTAACTGCAGGCTAATAGAGAAAAGTTGTCCCGAAAATCCCTTTAATTAACCAAGGAGGTACTTTTCGGAACGCAAGGCCATTATCAGCGAACCAGGTTTGTACGTCGAGAAAAAAAAAGGAAAGACGCAGGTTCTAATTCAGGTCTAGGTTTTTGGAATATTTTGTATTGTAACATCTTTGTAACAAATCATAGCTTATGTCGATGATACTCTTCTATTTCGTAAAAGCAGATCTATAGTTGGTCTGAAAGAGGCTACTGACTGTGCTCTAGAAAATCTTCACCAGTGGGCAACTAAAACTAGGCTCAGTTTCAACGCCCAAAACACTGAAGCCATCTTCTTCAGCAGCCCTCAAGTAAAACAGTCAACAAGTGTCACAAGATAAAGTGAAACAACTGAGTATAACATTAGTTATCGCTGCAAGAGAGGAATGGGGTATTGGAAGATCAGAACTGTTCGGAAAAAGATCCATATTCAGCACTATGGAGACGATCCTTAGATAATATATATATAGAGATAATATATATAATATATAGAGTAGAAAAACACAAAAAGTGGTAGTACATCACACGACAGTCAGTTTCGGTTTTTACAATTTGGGTCAAGAAACGCCGCTGTAAATTGTCAGTAGAAAGCGTTACAGCCAGCATAGTGTCGTATTTGACGGAATGCTGGCTTTTATATTCCCGAGTATGAAAAAACAATAAAATAGACTGTGTAGTCTTCTCTGTCTAGTCGTGTCATTATAGTCTTGTATATCTAGTCTTATCTGGCTAGTCTTGTCTGTCTATTCTTTTCAGTCTAGTCTTGTCTGTCTAGTCTTGTCTGTCTAGTCTTGTCTGTCTAGTCTTGTCTGTCTAGTCTTGTCTGTCTAGTCTTGTCTGACTAGACTTGTCTGTCTAGTATTTTCTGCCTAGTCTTGTCTTTCTACTGTTGTCTGTCTAGCCCTGTCTGTCTTGTCTTGTTTGTCTAGTCTTGTCTGACTAGTCTTGTCAATCTAGCCTTGTCTACCTAGTCTTGTATGTCTAGACTTGTCTGTCTAGTCTCGTTTGTCTAGTCTTGTCTGTCCAGTATTAACCGACTAGTTTTTTCTCTCTAGTCTTGTTTGTCTAGTCTTGTCTGTCTAATCTTCTTCGTCTTACCTTCTATGTCGAATCTTGTCTGTCAAGACATGTCTGTACAGAAATTTATGATGTAATGTATTAACGAGTCGATGTCCAGAGAAATTTCTAGTTAACTGATAGAATTAATTCCGATGCAGTAATTAAAGCTGGTCTGTCCTGTAGATTATAAAACACCTGGAAATTGGAGGCAATAAAACCATAAAACATTGTAATTTATAACTTCAAATAAAAAATATTCAAAGAATAATAATTATCATAAAAAGAGGTGATTAAAACACTAGGATGATTAGATTAAATGAAGCGCTGTAAACGCTTGGGACTTAATGTGTCGTCGGCAATGGTTTTATTACAATCGCCAGAAGTTTTACAGTCAATTGTAAATAATTGGAAGTTTTATAAATTCAAGGGTTTTTTTACGTTGTGAGGGATTGCCATAATCCGATGCAGAAGATTTCAATCTCCTTGTCGTGCAATCAAATTCCGATTTAATTTCAACTCGACTTGTATCGTTGTTTTTGGAGGGTTGGGGGTGTCTCATATATTTTTAAAGGCGCATAATAGAGTCTGGATGCAAAGGGAGATTCGGATAACTCGATTAGAATATTGAAACTTGTCCTTTGGAAATTTCACGAATTTGCTCAGGGTTATGGAGCAAATTACGATAATGCAATTACCTCATACTGAAACAATTTTCTCTTCCCTGTCTAATCTTGTAGGTCTAGCCTTATATGTCTAGTTTTGTCTATTTAGTATTGCGCAGTATCAAATAAATCAAAATAAATTCTTAAATTTATTTCAAAAGCAAGTCTATAAAATGTCTTACGGTCTATTAAAATTCATTAGAAAAGTGTCTTGAAATCGTTGTCTTTTAATTAATTTTATATGGTTTATTTGCATTGTAAACAGGGTTTTGAGAACATTTTTCTGAAGATTCTGTTTCTGTGTTTCTGTGTCATTTGGATCAAAGTGCCTAGATAAGGTTCTTACAACATGAGGCGATAGTCTTCAACTGTAGTTGAGTGGTAATAATTTAAGGATCGATAGGACTTTAGGATTTATGAGTGTGAATGGGATATAACGCAAAATAGAAAGTAAAGCTAGTTTTTTTGTGGAAACTTATGAGGAATTGAGGATTGTGCAGATTAACAAAATTATTGAATAGAATTTGATAAATTTGCGTAATAAAAATAAAATAATAAATTCTTTCTTATTATGAAATTTTCTGTGATATATGTGTGTAAGCTAGCTATATGATACACTCAGTTGATTACCCTGGAAACAGTGCATTTTGAAACGAAAAGGAAAATCATCCTGATCGGATCAACCGAATTTCCATCGATCCGACCGGATCCGGCTTACCGGCCGACATCCTGTAAGCTAAATTATTAAAAATATTTCTGCAGTTTCTTTCTGACAAATAGCAAATCTTCTCCTTCAGGATCATAAAATTTATTGAAATTTTCAGGAAACGAATCAATAATTGCTTTCTTTCTTCTGTTGCCTTACACCTATGTGCGTTGTCGTATTATCATTTTTTGAATAATTGTTAATGTTTTATTTATTGCTGCTTGGCACCTGTCGCCAAACTTTTGGTTTCCGGTCCACTTCTTGATGTTCCAAAGCCATGATTGCTGATTACGTTCGATGACCCTTCCGCCTTCTATCTTTCCTTCGGGTATGAGCTGGGATATTTTGGCTCTCTTAGTATGTGACCCAGATATTCGACCTTGCGCTTTCTCAGCACATCCTCGTTGGTAATGTGGTCTACCCATGGGATACGGAGGATTCTTCTAAGTGCTCAAATTTCGAACGCCTCGATCTTGTTAATGGATGTTACTTTTATCGTCCAGGTTTCTGCTCCATACAGTAGGACTGGCCAAACGTAGCATTTGACCATTCTGTGGTGGGTTTCTAAATTTAGATTTGTATCACATAACAAGGGACGCAGTTTGTTGAATGCCTGTCTGGTTTGTTGTACCCTACTTTTGATCTATTTTAGTGGATCCCATCTGTCGTTTACTAGTGTGCCTAGGTATTTCGTGCTCGTAGTTCTTTCGTTCTGTTTCCCCCATGGACGCTCCTGCCTGATTATTACGGCTTATAATCATGAATTTTGTTTTGGATCTGTTCATTCTTAGTCCGATTTTTTGACACTTTTCTGTTTATGTTTTTCATTAGTAGCTGTATGTCTTGCTGGTTGCTTACTATAATCACTGTGTCGTCTGAGTATCTTATATAACTTATGTGGTACCGTTCACTTTTATTCCAATTTCTAGTCATCTTATTCTAATCATCAAAAGCTTATGAAAATATTTGCTCAACGTAGGGATTATATAGCATTGGTGACATTATTCATCCATGACCAGGATCGTCTTTAACTTATTGGAGGCCCTGGGCACATTATAATAACATAATGAGGCTCCTATTAACTTGGGAGTTACAGGGCACTATTTTGTTATAATAGACAAAGGAAGTATTTGTCCACAGTCTTACGACCATAAGCCCAGTATGCCATCGTGTGTATTTCTTTGAACCGAAGAGGTGTGGTAAAGAAATTGGAAATCAGAAAGAGGAGAATCCTCAGGAAGATCCTAGGCCCGGTAAAGGAACTCTGAGCTCTACGAACATATTGGGATGATCGCTGACTGTGCAAGGAAAAGAAGGGTAGCTTTCTATGGCCACGTTGCAAGATTGCCTCCAAACCGACTAACCAACCGTCTGTTCACCTTCTGGCAAAACAAGAAAGTTCGTACCACTTGGTTGACAGAAACCGAGAAGGTTATTAAAGAACTGGGAATAACAGATCTCCAAAACAGATAGTCTGCGAGACGCACCCCGAAGGAAGTCCGTGGATTGCAGGAAAAACCACGAAGCAAACGTACCCTCTGAACAGAAGAGAGAAAGGAGTTACACCGGCAGAAGATACGACAATACTGGGCAAAGATCAAATCCCAACAGTTGAACAAGCGTGGTCCAAAATAGGCCTATTCGAAAGAAGAAGACCGAAAGAAGACAGAAGAGGGAAGGAAGTAGATGAGCAAAGTTCTATAATTTTTTTTATTTCTTTGCAGTCACATTAAATGAATAGGTAATATAATATAATTTACAAACATAACTCTTTCAGATTTCACAGGCTAGTGATTAAAAATTCACTCCTTCAAGAAGCAAACGCAGAAGCAAACGCAAAATTTACGTTTTTGAACATATCACATTCTATGGACATTCTATTTTTAATTCTTTTCAATTTTGAGAACTTAATGGAACATCCTTTCTCCATACTAATTCCTTCATCTTCAATATGAATAATTTTCAAGTAATCTCTTAAACGCAGACATTCCATTTCCAATTCTTTCTCAATAACGTCTTCGTAATAGATTTCAGTAAATGCTTTCCAACTTTGTCTCAAATCTCCGGAATTCAGAGTTTTCATGCGAAAAAATAAACCAAAACGTTGACTAATGTTCTTATACGAACTTAAATGCTGTTTTAGATGAACGCTCAGGGTAACAAATTTGGGAACAAAGGCTTAGACATTGAATTTCTCTTTTCGATTCAGTTGGACTGACGGCGCAGAGCCATCAAAATAACTCTGGTGTGAGCTTCTACGCCTTGTTCTTTGAGATAGGCCCTTGTAGCAGATTCCTTATCGTTTGATTTTTACGAAATAAATATGTTTTTCGGTAATACATATTTGTTATCGTTTGGTGATCTGGCACGAACTAGGGGGTCCCTAACGAACGCGAGGCCCTGGACCCGTGCCCCAAGTGGCCAGTGGGAAAAAAGGCCCTGTTCAGACAGTAACCCTCTTTTTATCTTGATTTCTTCTGTCATTAGTTGTTGATTCTGGCGTTGGCCGACTGTTGCCAGTACAGGTTTTGCATTATTCGTACGTTTTTTCAACTATTTTTAGATATTCGATGAAACGTTCGTGGTTGATACTTCAGAACGCCTTTTCATAGTCGATGAAGCACAGGAAGATGTCCCTTCTTTTGTCATAGCAGCTTTGTACTAATGTGTTTAGGCAAAATGTTTGGGCTCCGCTTAGCCCTTCAAGTTTATTGTATAAGCTGTTGTGTAAGATGCTTAGGAATACTTTTATTGCGTGGCTCATTAGTGAGATTGGCCTGTGATTTTTGCATTTGGTTGCCGTTTGCTTTCTGGGAAGCATTATGAACGTGGAATTTAGCCATTCATTTTAAAATTGTCCAGTGTCATAATCTTGTTGTATTTATAAATTAGGTTTATGTTTCATTAGGTTTATCCAGGTCTAGACCTGGCGTATCGCTGTTTTTTGTAAACTTAATGGAGTGTACTAATTCGGTTTTTAGAATGCTTGGGCCTGTGAGGTCATTGTTGTCTCCGGCCGGTGATCATAGAAGAGATTTTTGACGTATGCCCGCCATAGATTGCATTTATCCATGTCATTAGTTATTGCTTCGTTTTGGTCATTTGTGATGTGGGTCGGCTTTCCTCCTTTGCGTGGTCCTGTTATTTCTATGATTTTTCTGTGTAGGTTGATTACATCATCTTTCTCTTGTAATTCCTCTACTTCTTTACATACTTGCTGCATCCAGTAATCCTATTCTGATTACCCTGCATATTTCCTTATGCATCACTTTATACTCGGCGTGTTTTTGCTGAGTTTTTAGCCCTCTGCGTTGTTCCATAGGCTGAAGGATTCATTTTTGTGTGCTTCCGATCTTATCACTTCTTAGAGGTGTTGCCATGTGTCTTCGACTTTTTCCAGTTGTTGTCCCTTTTTTATTTTTGTGTTTATGTAGTTGGAATATCTCTCCCTTGAACAACTCTGCCGTGAACACATATTTGAGATTCCCATATGCAGCTTTAGAATAAGGCTCGCATGGGCTGCATATGGGAACCTCAAATATGTGTTCAAGGCCTATTCTGAATCCTATTCTGATTACCCTGCATATTTCCTTATGCATCACTTTATACTCGGCGTGTTTTTGCTGAGTTTTTAGCCCTCTGCGTTGTTCCATAGGCTGAAGGATTCATTTTTGTGTGCTTCCGATCTTATCACTTCTTAGAGGTGTTGCCATGTGTCTTCGACTTTTTCCAGTTGTTGTCCCTTTTTTATTTTTGTGTTTATGTAGTTGGAATATCTCTCCCATGAACAACTCTGCCGTGAACACATATTTGAGATTCCCATATGCAGCTTTAGAATAAGGCTCGTATGGGCTGCATATGGGAACCTCAAATATGTGTTCAAGGCCTATTCTGAATCCTATTCTGATTACCCTGCATATTTCCTTATGCATCACTTTATACTTGGCGTGTTTTTGCTGAGTTTTTAGCCCTCTGCGTTGTTCCATAGGCTGAAGGATTCATTTTTGTGTGCTTCCGATCTTATCACTTCTTAGAGGTGTTGCCATGTGTCTTCGACTTTTTCCAGTTGTTGTCCCTTTTTTATTTTTGTGTTTATGTAGTTGGAATATCTCTCCCTTGAACAACTCTGCCGTGAACACATATTTGAGATTCCCATATGCAGCTTTAGAATAAGGCTCGCATGGGCTGCATATGGGAATCTCAAATATGTGTTGAAGGCAGAGTTGCCTAAGTGCCTAAAGAAAAAGGTTTTCAAATCAGTATGTCCTCCCAGTCCTTACCTACGGAGCCGAAACCTAAACACTGACTAAACGGACAATAAAAAAAATACGAGTTGTGCAACTAGCTATGGAAAGATCAATGCTGGGAATCTCTCTCAGGAATCACATACCAAATACTGAAATCCGCAGAAGATCCGGAGTTGCAGACATACAGACAACATCAAAATAACTCTGGTGTGAGCTTCTACGTCTTGCTCTTTGAGATAGGCCCTTGTAGTCAGATTCCTTATCGTTTGATTTTTTCGAAATAAATATGTTTTTCGGTAATAAATTAGAGTATCTGTTATCGTTTGGCGAACTGGCAGTAACTAGTGGGCCACTAACGAACGCGGGGCCCTGGACACGTACCCCAAGTGCCCAGTGGGAAAAAACGCCATGTCCAGAGTGTAACCCTCTTTTTATCTCGATTTCTTCTGTCATTAGTTGGTTGTTGATTCTGGCGTTGGGCGACTATTTCCAGTACAGGTTTTGGATTATTCTTAAGTTTTTTCATCTATTTTTAGATATTCGATGAAACGTTCGTGGTTGATACTATGGAACGCCTTTTCATATTCGATGAAGCACAGGAAGATGTCCTTTCTTTTGTCATAGCAGTTTTGTACTAATGTGTTTATGCAGAATGTATGAGCTCCGCTTAGCCCTTCAAGTTTATTAAATAACCTGGTGTGTATGATGCCTAGGAATACTTTTAATGCGTGGCTCATTACCGAGATTGGCCTGTAATCCTTGCATTTGGTTGCTGTTTGCTTTTTGGGAAGCATTATGAACATGGACTTTAGCCATTCCTTTGAAAATTGTCCAGTGTCATAGATCTTGTTGTATAGTTTTAAAATTAAGTTTATGTTTTCCTCCTGTATCTGCTAGAAATATTCTCCGTAGATATCGTCTAGACCTGGCTTATCTGTTCTATGCAAACTTAATGGAGTGTTTTAATTCGGTTTTAAGAATGCTTGACGCTGTGAGGTCATTGTTGCCTCAGGCCTGTCATCATAGAAAAGATTTTTGACGTATGCCCGCCATAGATTGCATGTATCCATGTTATTAATTATTGCTTCGTTTTGGTCATTTGTGATGTGGGTCGGCTTTCCTCCTTGGTGTGGTCCTGTTATTTATATGATTTTTCTGTGTAGGTTGATTCAATCATCTTTCTCTTGTAATTCCTCTACTTCTTTACATATTTGCTGCATCCAGTACTCCTATTCCGATTGCCCTGCGTATTTCCTTATGCATCACTTTATACTCAGCGTGTTTTTGCTGAGGTTTTAGCCCTCTGCGTTGTTCCGTAAGCAGAAGGATTTCCATTTGTGTGCTTCCGATCTTATCACTTCTTCCAGGTGTTGCCATGTGTCTTCGACTTTTTCCAGTTGTTGTCCCTCTTTTATTTTTGTGTTTATGTAGTTGGAATATCTCTGCCTTGAACAACTCTGCCTTGAACACATATTTGAGATTCCCATATGCAGCCCAAGAATAAGGCTCGCATGTGCTGCATATGGGAATCTCAAATATGTGTTCAAGGCAGGGTTGCCTAACTGCCTAAAGAAAAAGGTTTTCAACCAGTATGTCCTCCCAGTCCTTACCTACGGAGCCGAAACCCTAACGCTGACTAAACGGACAATAAAGAAAATACGAGTTGTGCAACTAGCTATGGAATGATCAATGCTGGTAATCTCTCTCAGGAATCGCATACCAAATACTGAAATCCACAGACGATGCGGAGTTGCAGACGCTGTAGAGAGAATAACTGTACTAAAATGGAACTAGGCGGGACACATTGCGAGATCTGCTGATGACAGATGAACAAGACGAATCCTTGAATGGAGGCCTATATGGGAAGCCTTCAGAAATAGAGGGCGTCCCCCCACCAGATGGACCTACGACTTAAAACGCATCAGTACCAACTGGATGCAGACAGCACAAGACCGAGGACAGTGGAAACTATTGAAGGAGGCTTACGTCCAGCAGTGGACTTCAATAAGCTGATTGATGATGATGATGAGTTGGAATATGCGGTTTTCACAATTGGTTCTTCTGCTACTTTGCGAATGTCGATTATTTTTGTACCTTTAGATGTTTTATCTATTACTAAACGAAGGTGTATTTGCTATAATTGGGTTGTGGTCTGAACGTCTGCTCCCGGGTATGCGGCTACTCGTTTGATGTAGTTGCGAAATCTTTTGTTGATTAGGATGAAATCAATCTGGTTCCTCACAATCTGACATGGTCGGTTATGGGGGAATGTCCAGGTGTATAGACATGTATTTGTTGTAATGCACTTATTGCTTTAGCATATCTCTACGAGTCTGTCCCCTCTGTCATTTCTAATACCCATTTTCTCATTAAAATCGCCCATTGTTATGTTTATGTCTTCCTTCTTGGTATGCTTGAGTGTTGCTTCTAAGCCTCTGTAGAATTGTTCGCTCTCTGCATCTGTACACTTGAATTATGTTTAGTTTTACTGGCTTGGTGTTAAGTTGTAAGTCTATAAACCGTATCAATAAATGAAAATAACTCTGGTGTGAGCTTCTACGCCTTGTTCTTTGAGATAGGCCCTTGTAGCAGATTCCTTATCGTTTGATTTTTACGAAATAAATATGTTTTTCGGTAATACATATCTGTTATCGTTTGGTGATCTGGCACGAACTAGGGGGTCCCTAACAAACGCGAGGATCTGGACCCGGGCCCCAAGTGACCAGTGGGAAAAAAGGCCCTGTTCAGACAGTAACCCTCTTTTTATCTTGATTTCTTCTGTCATTAGTTGGTGTTGTTGATTCTGGCATTGGCCGACTGTGGCCAGTACAGGTTTTGCATTATTCTTACGTTTTTTCATCTATTTTTAGATATTCGATGAAACGTTCGTGGTTGATACTACAGCCTTTTCATAGTCGATGAAGCACAGGAAAATGTCCCTCCTTTTGTCATAGCAGCTTTGTACTAATGTGTTTAGGCAAAATGTTTGGGCTCCGCTTAGCCCTTCAAGTTTATTGTATAAGCTGTTGTGGAAGATGCTTTGGAATACTTTTATTGCGTGGCTCATTAGTGAGATTGGCCTGTGATTTTTGCATTTGGTTGCCGTTTGCTTTCTGGGAAGCATTATGAACGTGGAATTTAGCCATTCCTTTTAAAATTCTCCAGTGTCATAATCTTGTTGTATTTATAAATTAGGTTTATGTTTCATTAGGTTTATCCAGGTCTAGACCTGGCGTATCGCTGTTTTTTGTAAACTTAATGGAGTGTACTAATTCGGTTTTTAGAATGCTTGGGCCTGTGAGGTCATTGTTGCCTCCGGCCGGTGATCATAGAAGAGATTTTTGACGTATGTCCGCCATAGATTGCATTTATCCATGTCATTAGTTATTGCTTCGTTTTGGTCATTTGTGATGTGGGTCAACTTTCCTCCTTTGCGTGGTCCTGTTATTTCTATGATTTTTCTGTGTAGGTTGATTACATCATCTTTCTCTTGTAATTCCTCTACTTCTTTACATACTTGCTGCATCCAGTAATCCTATTGAAGTAAACTGTTGAAGGAGGCTTACGTCCAGCAGTGGACTTCAATAAGCTGATTGATGATGATGATGAGTTGGAATATGCGGTTTTCACAATTGGTTCTTCTGCTACTTTGCGAATGTCGATTATTTTTGTACCTTTAGATGCTTTATCTTTTACTAAACGAAGGTGTATTTGCTATAATTGGGTTGTGGTCTGAACGTCTACTCCCGGGTATGCGGCTACTCGTTTGATGTAGTTGCGAAATCTTTTGTTGATTAGGATGAAATCAATCTGGTTCCTCACAATCTGATGGTCGGTTATGGGGGGATGTCCAGGTGTATAGAGATGTATTTGTTGTAATGCACTTATTGCTTTAGCATATCTCTACGAGTCTGTCCCCTCTGTCATTTCTTATACCCATTTTCTCATTAAAATCGCCCATTGTTATGTTTATGTCTTCCTTCTTGGTATGCTTGAGTGTTGCTTCTAAGCCTCTGTAGAATTCTTCGCTCTCTGCATCTGTATACTTGAATTATGTTTAGTTTTACTGGCTTGGTGTTAAGTTGTAAGTCTATAAACCGTATCAATATACTCTCTATTTTTCATAGTCATATTTGGATTGCATGATTCTTTCCGAGATTTAGATTGGCAAGAAATTATATACATAGTGTTGTTGTCCACCACAACAGCCACTCCGTGTCAATGATGTTATGGCTCGCGTATACCTAATCCGTCATCGGCCGAAGTTTGCTCGGGCGACGACGGCCGAATTTGGACGGTTGAATCAAACACTTGTAAAAAAAAGAGATCGCGTCACGATACGATACAACACAAGAGAACACGGCCATCATCGTCGGATGACGCCCGGAAACGGCCGATTAACCGTCGAGTCCGAACTGGTTGGGATTTCTTGCCAGTCTGCCTGCGTCTACAATGCAAATTGAGTGTATTTATAGTACAATTTTGTTGTTATCTACCTAAACCAATATGAATATTAAAAAAATAATTAGTTGTGTTTATAATAGACCAACCCGGAACACAGTTAACTACAGAATACCGGCAACGTCCAATGTCCGCACAAGTGGTAACACTGTTGCAGTGTAAGCAGATACAAGTCCGAGTTACTCGTCCGGGTAAGTCTGTCCGTCATCGGCCAGCAAAATCGGTTTTGGTGTACGCTTAGAGTTACGCTGTTCCTTCGCTACCTGAGTAGTACATAGTGTGGTTTGACATTGGGCAACACCGTTCTTGGACCATCTCACTTCTTCTTCACTGATGCTCATAATATTGATTTCTAGTCTTTGTATTTCTTGCATTAGGTTGTTAATTTTTCCTGGTTCATAGTGGCTGATATTTTCTTTTAGCTGGAACCGGGAGATTCTTAGCACCCTCCGGCCATTTAAGACCTGCCTGTTACAGAGGGCCGTACTTTGTGTTTGTTCCTGCATATGTGATAATTTGTTAATAGATAAAAGTAATTATAATATCACACTTTTCAAAACGTTAAATTTATTAATAAAGTTTATCAGAAAGTGCAGAGTCAAACCTGCTTGCACCGATCAAAAATCGATATTGTTAACAAAATTGTTAATTAAATTAAAACAAAAAAATTTATTAAATTATATAAAATTTATTGAAGAGGATAGGCTTAACACGGCTTGAGTTTCCACTGGCGAAGGTCATTATAACTTCAGAAGTAATATAATATTTTTACAAAATTAGTGTGTAAAAACATTGTGAATTTTTCAATTTAATGAAAATTTAAAATGGTTTTATTTGTGTCTCAAACAATATTTCATTCAAAAATTTCCCAACTTTCTTTATCAAATTTCAAGGAAAACTTGCTTAATAATTCCCCAAACAATGTTCCAACGAATTTCAATCAAAACGTAATTGAATTACAAATGTTTCAATTTCTTATTTCATACAATTAATTTAAACCCTACACAGTCTTGTATATACTTCGAGATCAAAATAAAGTCTGTATGATAAATCCTTCAATAAGATTTATAATAAGCCACCACGTGTACAAGACAACTATAGAAATCCTGAATACTTTAATTAATATTATCAATAAGACTTGAGTTTATTTGTCTTTGTTTTTTTGGGAAAGTTCCTACTTGAAGCTTTAACAATGAGATCTTGAATGTTTTAACATTCTTGGGTTTTAAGTGGGAAATTAAATATTGACTAGCATTTTGTTTTGTAAGATTTCTTGGAGATGTTATTACATATTTTGATTAACTTTATTAAATAAAAAACATTATGAAATATTCTATGCATAACTTAAAACAAAATTGTAGCGTTAAAATAGAAATTCTGGTGATTCTTAAAAGTAAATGAAAAGGAAATGTAAAACTGAGGTTCGATATTTTTAAAAATAACATCTATAAATCGTATCAATAAACTCTTTATTTTTCTGTGCCATATTTGGATGGCATCAAAAAATACGGCCAATATCCATATAAATTGGCGGATTAAAGAAACTGGAATAATTTGCTGCCAGGAAATAAAAAGGGAATATTGTTATGGACCCCTTTAATGTTCCCGAGGGAGAGGCTATACACATTCGGTCTTTATCATCGGTTCTTTTTTTCCTGATTCTGAATAAATTTCCTGCTCTGACAAATAAAAGTTTTAATTGTTTATTTTTTTCAAGGATTATTCATTTTATATAACAAATTTTAGCAAAAAATATATCGAATTATTATTTATTATCGATCAGAAATTTGTAAAAATCTGTGGATTATTTTCTAAATACAAACAAATCTGGAATATGAATGTTTTTAAAAACATTGTATTCTGATAGATACACCGGAGAAGACCCATTTACAAAACATGGTCATAATTTTAATATTGTAAAAATTAAGTGAAGTTTATCGACTAGTACTAATTACTAAGAAATAAGAAAAATAAGTTGTCTTCATATATCATATCCTAGAAAGTAATATGAACTATTCGACAGATTAGAGGAAATTTTAAACCATATGGTAATTTTAAATGTTTTCAAAAACATTGTAAATGTAATAGTTAAACCAATTTTTTTAAGAAAATTGTAAACGAAAAAAAAACATTTTTTTCGGTATTATTGTCAAATAAAAATTGTTTTTTCTCGGTTTACTCCATCTGCACTTGATTATCGAACAATTTCCATGCATTATTGCGCTATTACAAATACGTCAAATGCAGAATTCAATACAAATTATTAAACTTAAAATCAAAAGGATTTCCACTTTTAAAATAATTTCCTCCAGCCAAACACAACAATAAAGCACTGGAATTAATTAAATGCTAATTAAATATTGAGAGGTATTAAAGGAAAATAGTAATTTTAATTGAGATGGGAATGGGTTTGTTTTACGATTTGGGTTTCTTGTGTGTTGTTTTGTATTTATCTTGTGTACAATCTGTGGGGTAAAACAAAAGGTTGTGTATATCTGTGAAGACGTTCCCCTAGGGACTTTGTTTGGCCAGTTTTAGTCGAGTTCGGCTAATGTAATTAAGTGATTAGGTCAATTTCTATATACGCTTATGGAATTCGCCGGCATGATAAAGCCAAAAGCGAAGCAAATTACGACACAAACAATACTATGCACGATAAATTGCCCATTAGATTGTATAAGCCGCGGAACGTATTTACTACTTCAAAGATGGCAATAATCCCATTGATAAATACAATTTGTTTGTGGAGATAAATCTCAAATGCTTTCGAATCCTCCGAGCTCATTTTATTTCATCCGTTCATACCTCATTAACTTTTATTATTTCATCCACAACAAAATTTCCAAACCAATTTACTCCAGGAACAGAATAGAAGGACAAAATAGTCTCAACCAATTTTATTCTGTAAAATTTTCTGTGGTTGGATTTGGTTGTGACAAATGACAAATTTGCTAATAATTAATTAATTTATTCTGCTTAAATAATCTTCTAAATAATTTCAAAGCGTGCAATTTTGCTAAATTTGTATATATTGACCATCAACCATCATTAAGAACTTTTGGCTTCCTCTAAATTTTCAAAAGATTTGTGGAAAAAAAAAACATTAAAATTTAATTTCAAAACTTTGTATTTTTAAATAATGTTTATTTTGGGCATTTACAAGATTCTGATCCCAGGGAATTGATTTCACCATGAAGAATTGTTTTGCACAGTTTCATTTAAACCAATAATTGCCAAATTTGCTAATTAAATATTTTAGAGAGATGCTTAATAGACGATTTGATTATACAGGGCGAGGCACCAAGTGGTTTTGGAATATTTATAATTTTTTAGATTTTGTTGTCGATAAGAACAGTAGTTTTTGTAGTCTTTGTTTGATGTTGTACGCTATTTGTACAAAAGTGTAAAAAATCTTGTACAAACCAGTACATAGCATTATTATTTACATTCTGAAATAAATTAAATATGGCATGTGATAACCATTTTCGTTTACACATTGTTGCAAACGTTGAAGATAATTGGTTTTTACTTTATCCAGCAGGTCTCTATTGATTTGGGTGATTTGATGACGGATTGCATCTTTCAACTCAATCAATGTACGGGGCTTGTTCTTGTAAACATGTTGTTTCCAGCAGGTCTCTATAGAATTTTGTAATTCTGGGCTTGACCCTATAAACAAGTTTTTTCAAGTACCCCATAGAATTCAAGACCCATGTGGACAAATCAGGGTTCTAAGGGAGCCATAAAAGTCATCAAATCTCGAAATGAGATGATTATGATACAGGGGTCGGTCGAAGAACAGCCATTGTTATTCTGGCCGCCTATGCCGTGGCTCCATCTTGTTGACATTATAAATGCAGTCGATCTATATTTCGTTTATGTAATTCAGGGATGAAAAATGTGGTCACCATGTCAACGTAACGCAACATATTATTGTAACGGTAAACCCATTTTGTTCGAAAAAAATAGGGACCAATGACTCCAAATTCTCCTATCGCGTTTTCCTAACTTTAGCATTTTCTCGTGGAGGTGTCGAGAATTTTTCGTAGTTTCATTACCAAGAATTTTGTTTATTCACAGCAGAAAACCGTTTCGCTGCTATGGACTGCTATAGCAGTTCAATTGATCTGACGCCCAAGTGGTATGGACTGTTATAGTAGTCCAATTGATTTGGCGGCCAGATGCTATGGACTGCTATAGCAGTCGACCGACTTCACGAATTCATTGTGGCGTTTTTAAACAAAACAAAGAGATCAATAAATATATACACTCTGATTGGAGCGTTGCTAACGAATCCTTCGCCCAGGGTAACCCCTGGGCGAAAGATTGGAGACTCACCCCTGCACCTACGGTCTTATCGTTGGAAAGATGAAATTTAAAATATTTCAAAGAACCCCAAAAAATAATTGTAAACCATGCGGATAGCCATATATTTTTTTGTATGTCTAGTCTTGTCTAGTCTTGTCTCCTTGTCTGTATCTAGTCTTGTCTCTCTCTTGTCTTGGCTATGTAGTCTACTAGATTAAAACGTACTTAATTTAATGAAATCTCTACAATGCTGACTTGGACTAGAAGGATTATATTGTGCTTTCAATGGTACAATTAATTTTTATAAATTAGTAGTCTAATTCAAGTTCAATATGAAGTTGTTGCAACGTGAATTTGAAGATGAAATGAGGATTCGACCTGAAAAAATCTCTTCTCGTAGTTGAAACTGGATAGTTGCGATGAAGTCGGTTCAACAAGAAGTTGTCGCAATAAGTCGCAACATGAATTTGTCGCAACATGAAGTTGTCGCAACATGAATTTGTTTCAGACAAGACAAGACTAGATAGAGAAGTTAAAGAAAAAGAGGTTTGGGCGAAGCTCTCACGAAACCCCCTATTCCAGTTTAGCTTTTAGTATGTGCCATCCCGGTATCGCATATTTTGCATTCATTCACTGTGGGCAACCCGGACAGGTGTGTTAGTGAAAAACCGCCCTAGTTGTCGTCTCCGCGACCAGGATTCGAACCCGGGTCTCCCGCATTCAGATAGACAAGTTTAGACGCACAAGAATAGATGTAGAAGTCTAGACAGAGAAGACTGGATAGACAAGACTATACGGACAAGACTATACAGACAAAACTAAAATACAAGATTAGGACAGACAATACTAGGACAGGCAGGTCTGGGATATACAAGACTTTGACAGACAAGACAAGTACATACAAGACTAGGATAAACAAGAATAGGACAGACAGGACTGGTATATACAAGACTAGAACAGACAAGACTAGGACAGACAGGACTGAGATATACAAGACTAGGACATACAAAACTAGGACAGACAAAACTAAGACATACAACACTAGTACAGACAAGACTAGTACATACTTAAATAGGACAGACAATACTAGGACAGCCAAGACTAGGACAGACAAGACTATGATAGACAAGACAAGGATAGACAAGACTAGGACAGACAAGACTAGGACAGACAAGTCTAAGATATACAAGACTAGGACAGACAATACCAGGACGCACAAGATTAGGACAGACAAGGCTAGGATAGACAAGACTAGGACATACAAGACTAGGACAGATAATACTAGGACAGACAAGAATAGGACATAGAAGACTAGGACAGACAACACTAAGACAGACAAGTCTAGGACAGACAAGACTAAGGCAGACAAGGCAAGGACACACAATATTGGGACATACTAGACT
The DNA here is from genome assembly GCA_944588485.1 of Phosphuga atrata. Lineage (NCBI taxonomy): Eukaryota > Metazoa > Arthropoda > Insecta > Coleoptera > Silphidae > Phosphuga > Phosphuga atrata. Next base: position 33,480,197 of record OX155901.1, on the reverse strand, counting down.
GAGACAAACAAGACAGTGACATAGAAGGCTAGGACTGGACAGGACTAGGGCAGACAAGAATAGAACATACAAGACTAAAATATACAAGACTAGGACAGACGAAAATAGGGCAGACAAGGCAAGGACAGACAAGACTGGGACATACAAAACTCGGAAAGATAAGACTAGGGCTGACAAGACTAGACAGACTAGACTAGGACTGACAAGACTAGACAGAGAAAGCTAGACAGATAGTAAGACTAGACAGACAAGGCTAGACGGACGAGACTACACAAACAAGAGTTGACAGGCAAGACTAGAGAGACAAGACTAGACGTGCAAATTATTTTGTCAATTTTGACATAAAACAAAAGAATTTTGCAAAGTTTGTCCACTCAAATCACCAAAAAACCTATATTGGCTTCGAAGAGAGATTTTGGTTTTAGGAAATTTGGCAACTTTTAACAACGAAATTTTGCAAATTAATTTGACGTGTTCGTCCGACATAAAATAAAAGTATTGCGCAAAGTTTGTCCACTCAAATTAAGAAAAAAAAATTTAATTCGAATTAAGATTTTGGTTTTTGAGAATTTGGTAATATTTGCAAGTTTTCGTCCAATTTTGACACAAAACAAGAGTTTTGCAAGATTTGTACACTGAAATCAACAAAAAAAAAACAAATTTGGTTTGAATAGAGATTTTGGTTTTCAAAAATTTGTCAAATTATTGCAAATATTACAAATTTATATTATAAAAGTATTAAGCACCATAATGTAATGTTCAGAATATTGGACACACAATCACATTCAAACATTCAAAGAAGTAATTCGCAGCGAAAGGGTTAAGGTGGAAATGCCTCTATAGTGTGGAACTAGCCTCATCACTTAAATGCCACCATAATGTTTTAGCAAAGATTTAGCATCTGGACAATGGATAACTTGTAAGGGTAAAATTTTAAGTCTGTATGCAAAATCCGTATTACAATGCCATTACTAATTTGAAGTGCAGCAGAATATTTGTGAGTAGAGCTTGTATTTTTCAATTTCGCTTTGTCTCGCCCTTATCATGTGTCTGGACATTTTTTCATAATTTTTTAAATCATTGAGCTTGTAGTTCGGTCGATCATGTATTAGGGGAGACCGGGTATGGTTGTCTCACGGGTTGGTTACCACAGCGGTCAAAACAGAAAACTTAACGAAAGAATACGAACTTTGATCGGCGACGAAGAATCGCCACGGCAACACCTCCCTACCCACTTCACTTTAGTCCGCAAAGAAACGCCGGAGAAGGAACAAAACCATAACGGTAACATTAATCGTAACATAACAGCACTTGAAGATCTTAACACTGGCCCTATTGAACCCGTAATGTGTCCATCTGAAATTCTTGGCCTCGATTATGCTGTATTGGCTCAAAATGATAACCCTAACCTTAACGTTCGTGTGATGAAACTACAAAGTTCTAACTAGCTGTTATTGCAACATCAAGCTACAAATTCCTGCACCAAGTGTGCTCTCCGCAAGTCTCAACTGATAGAAGAAAATTTAAATTAGCAAGATACAAGACAGATACACCGGAGAAGAAGTATTTTCAAGAAAAAATGAAAGAACAAGAAGCGACGAAGAGAATTTCTAAACGTGTGTTCGGTGACAAAAAAGAAAGGCTTTCTATAGAAAAGAGGATTATATTGAAAGCAGTTGACAAGGACCCCCCTTGATTTACTACGTGACTACCTACCCCAGACATTATGGCCATCCATGACATGGGGTTAAAAGTCACACTTTTCTTTTTTCTCAAAAATGTAATAATTCCTCAATGGATAATATTAGTCAAAAAGTATTTATTTATTTTCAAACTAGATTAGATACACTAATTTCAAAACAATCTCACGTTTAAGAACAATCTAACATTCAAATACCTGTGTGTCAATATAAATGACTGCAACAGAAGGCAAGTTGAACACCTAATTAGATTTCTGAACGCAAACAAAGTTTACTTTTCCTTCCTTAAAAAATTACTTTCCTCCAATCTGCTTACCAGAAAAACCAAAGTAAAGCTATACAACACGATCATCAAACCAGTACTGCTATACGGAGCCGAAACATGGAGTGCGGCCAAAAGGGAGGAACACCAGCTTAGAGTCTTCGAGAACAAGGTGTACAGGAAAATTTTCAGACCCAATCTTGACCAAGAAACTCAAATATGTATTCTCAGATCAAACCATGAGCCGTACAAGTTAGCCAATTAACCCAAGGTAGTGAACATCAAGTGATACCGCTTCCATGGGTAGGACATGTGATCAGAATGCATGCTCTGAATAGTTCGGCTGATCTATTAGAAGAAGATAGAAGGCTAAATATCCCCTGGAAGATCGAGGAGTATATGGAAAGATGAGGTGACCTCTGACTGCAGACAGATGAGCGTCACTGGATGGGAGGATGCGGCGCTGGATAGGAAGGAATGGAGGCATATAGTGAGAGCGGCACGGGATCCTCGCGACCCAAGGAAGCCAACGGAGTGAGTGACTGTGAGTGAACGTAAATGTGTATTCCAACCCCGCTCTCCCCTATAATCGTGCCTGTAGTACAATCATACGCAAACATTTGATGTTTACGGCTCTATGATGGTAACTGTTTGTTAAATGCAATGAGCCATGAAATGCATAGGCACCTACCACACCTCCCTTCGTTCTATTTCTAGAAAGTAATATCCCTCCCAAAAGCACATAGTTCCCGTGCCCCACCATGTATAAAATTGGCGATAGAAATTTTTGTAATGGTTTGCGTAGAAATCGAGTTATCGTCAATTTATTGGAACTTGTCCCAAATGTAATATTCTGTTTTTTTTTATTGTTATGTCGTCCAATTGAAAACGTAAAGAACAACGGTTAAACATGTCGAATTGCGCGAATTTTTAGCGAAAATCTGAAATTTAAGCCGAATTTATGGAAGTTAAACCTGATTTTTTCTTCTAAAATGCCAAAGCATTAAAAATTATGCAAACAAAGAATTATGCAAAACTTTATAAAAACAACTAATGGCTCGACCACTATTAACACTGCAAAAACACCGTTCAAAAGAATTTCGTCATCTACACACATTCAAATTTTCATTAATCTAATCTCTAAATAATCCTTAAACCCTTCAAAACGACTTTGGAAACTCCCCTTCCGCAATGTGCACAATTCCAACACTGGCAGTTGCCAGATTCTTTGTTGTTGAAGACGTTATCTGATTGGTGCATCGTACCATCAACCATCTTTGTTTCATTTTCAATAATGGGATTTTTATGTTAGTGGTCCGTTACGTAACGGAGTTCCCTTTCATAGTAAAAATTTGCACATTTTGGAAAGGGTGCAGGAAACTTGGTGTAACCTTCGACAGAATCGGGCGATTTTCGCAGACTTTTCGGTGTTTTCAAGAGAAAAGATTGCGAGATTTAGAAAAGTCCGGATTTTAAATGATCGGAAAATTACAAAAAAATCAAGAACCGCAGTGATTTATAAAAACGTTGTATAAACGTTGTATGTTTTTAGCAAAAACAAGAAACTTGTGGTCTATTGTTCCAGAAGTACCACTTGCAAAATTTAGCGAAAATTGCAAATTATAGTTTAAGTTTCTCCGCAATTTTAATTCAAATACAAGTGTAAATTTAAGGGTTGCACATCAACAGATTGCATTTTGTTTTGCAAAAATTGATTTGCAACCCTAAACATTTAGCTGATTTGCTGTACCTAAATCTAACTTTGTACAAATTTTCCTGGAACTGGAAGACAAGAAAATGTAACTGGAAATGACTGAACAATGTTTTATGAATTATTATGTTCTAATTCACTCAAGACCTAAAATAAATAAATATAATTATAAGTACAAAATAAAAATCTGAAACGATTATCTTTAGCATCGGGCTATTATTTCACGGCTATTATTTCTATCTATTCATTAATTAGGAAATTGGAAGTATGCAAATGCCTTGCTTTTTTGTTAATATTGGCGAAAATAATTGGCGGATTTCGTTGAAAATTGCTGAAAAACAATCGGAAAAGTTTCATGAACCGATTTATCTTGATGAAATTTACAACATTTCTTAGTTTCATCGTGGAGATTATTTTGCAACATTTGTTTTAAATAAACCCATCAATACCAAATCTAAAAATATTAAATTTTAATTTTTACATAAAATTAAGAATTTTGCTGTAAAATTTGCAAATTCCTTATTTTCGAACGGAGGTTGATAAAATATCTCATCATGCAATATTTAGTTTTATTTTCTAGACAAATAGGTATTTGACAATATCTCAATTTTGTGAACCAATTTATGCAGTAATTGATCATTCAACGATTCCTGTACATATTTAAAATCGGATTCAAAATGGGACAACTTGCGATGATCATTATGTTGTTCTGAAATAATGGAAGTATTTAACAATGAATCTACAATCTGCAGGTCACAAAACTAAAACAACTGTTAGTAAATATTTAGGAAACAAATTAATTTGGAAATTTTACGACTTCTGGGCACGGTTATGTAGTGTTGTGAACAATTGTTGGTTTATTAATGTCGAGAGGTCATTGGGGGTCGGACAGGTCTCGGACGGTTTTGCTAATGCCGTTTTACCTACCGAACCGGCGTTAATAATTGAAATATTTGTTGTCTCGGCAAAATTACGCGGAAATAATGCGAACGTTCATTTAAGCTGATTGACCATGAAACCGGCTATAAAGGTTTCAAATACAAATTGTAATTTGCGTTTGTGTCTGTGTGCACGCGGACCACATTATCCGGACGGTTCAAACGATTCGATTAAATTTATTGATTGATTTATTTGTTACAGCATTGTGTGCCTAGTTTTTAATGAAACTTAACTAATAACACGGTTTCCATTTCATATTCAAATGTTGCTGCGCCAGTTCATTTTCAAATACATTTTATATTCACGGAAAATTGAACTAGGCAAAACTAGTTGAGCTATTTTGAGTTATTTTCTATTGTTTGAACTTGTATATTGCGTTTGAAATGTGTCCGCTGAATATTCAATGAAACTGAAAGGGAAGAAAAAAGCAACAATTTAACTTATTTATCAGTAGGTTTATAGTGACATTGTAGTAAATTACTGAACCGGTTTTGTTTTGGCCGCATGCAGAAGTTGATTTCGGCAAGTAAACGATTTACGAGTGCCGGAATGGCTTCAGAAACAGCTCGCAATACGCGAAACGGCCAATTGAAACCGGACCCATTGACTTATAACCCGAAATTTTCCCCCGTTTCATAATTGATTTAAATTCCTTAAACTCGGCTCCGTCTGATATTTATATTGAGGAGAATAAGAAAGGGATATGTAGGAGGGTTTGTAATAAATATCAGGATTTCTTTCATCTTCTTGAGGAAATCGGCGATAAATTTCCGCGAAATGTGCCGGTTGAATTAGTGCGTAAGAAATTGATCGCGGATAATAGGGATATATAAAGATATATTTGTTCTTTTTTTCTTGCTAGGTAGTTTGAGCCATATGTTGCCTTCTTAAATTCCTTATGTGTGTTCTTTGCTGCACCTATTATTTCCTTTAGAATGGGATGGATGAACGTCACCTATTCCAAACAAGATCTACGATTCCACTTGATTTATATTGTTGGAGAGAAATGTAATCGATGGGGGTGAAACAGTACAGGTATTCTTACATTTATGCATTCTTTGAGATATATTGGTTTCCATTCAATACTTACCGTTTTCATAAATTATTTATTTGGTGGCTTGGTAAGAAAATATTTGGGGTAAAGATAATTTGTCAAAATCTCTCGCAGTGTCGCGGTTTTTCGTCATTTTCACTTTCCACCTCATTAAATCATTTGATTTATACTTGGATTTATCATTTCTCCACGTCACATTCACACAAAAATCTCAGCTTTATTTAATATTTCTATACAACTTCAATCCCAAATTCCTACCTAAATGTATGAACTAATATGTAGATAGCAATATATAGAAAATATAGCAACAATTTCCAAAATTTAATTAAATTTCTCTTCGAAATTATTCACATATTCTTGATTGACGCAATGAACAATTAGAGTTTGTAAGTGGAGAGTCTAGTTTTGACGGTGTAATCCCTTTGGTATTTGACAAGAAAGGGACTTTAAGGGCTGTATTTTATCACTCGTAGCCCCGTCTGTCAACTTTGACGCGAACAACCCCCGGTTGGAAGGGTATATAGTAATGTTTTAATCCTGTCACAATCCCTAACACGTTTTCCGCACTTTCTACCACCACCCTTTTATTTATTCCACTCAGAAAACAAACAAATAATTCTACAGAAGCAAATTCTGTCTCAAATTGTCTGCCTAGTTTTGTTTGTCCAGTTTCTCTACCTAGACTTGTCTGTCTAGCCAGACTTTTCTAGCCTTATATATCTAGCCTTGCCTGCCTAGACTTGTCTGTCTGGTCTTGTCTATTTAGTTTTGTCTCTCTAAATTATTGTTTTGTAAATTCTATTTTGTCTCCCTAGTCTTATCCAACTATTATTGACTATCTAGTCTTGCCTATCCAGTCTCACCTGTTTAGTTCTCCTAGTTTAGTATTGTCTATCCAAAACATATCTGCCCAGTTTTATCCAACTAGTTTTGTCTATCTGGTCTTGAATGTCTAGTCTTGTCTGCCTAGTATTATATGTACAGTCTTACCTGTTTAGTCATGCTGTCTAGTTTTGTCGGTCTAGTCTTGTCTGTCTAGTCTTGTCTGCCTAGTCTTGTCTGTCTAGTCTTGTGCTGTCTATTTTGGTCTCCCCTGTTTTGTCTGTCAGGTCTTGTGCGTCTGGTTTTTTCTGAGTAGTTTCATCCACGCTAGTTTTATCAGTCTAGTCTTGATTGTCTCGTATCATGGGTCTAATCTTATATGTGTCTATTTATTTAATAACTAGTCCTGTGCTGTTTGTGCTGAAAGTAATTGCAAGCAACAATTCGAAGAATTCTCGTGTCTGAACGAAATTAAATCCCTCTTCTTTTTTTTTAAAAGTTTTTCAGTATTCGGAACGGCAACCTGGGGCGGTGTAATTTCGGACCAATAAAATGTCAATGGTGTTTCGTGAGAAAAATCGTCGCCGCTCAAAAACACGACAAATCGTAATTGGATTTGGATGGAAATGTTTTTTTTGGGCGCGAAGCGACGCAAAGACCACCAGAAGAAAAAATTACTACCGATTTTTTAAAGTTGATCAAATAAATGGGGGCAATTTGAAGCATTCGATTTTAATAATAGACAGTTGGACTCTAATGATAGGATTGTCGATTCAACGTCTTTTTTTCAAGATAATTTTCTGGTGGTTAAACAAAAGTTACCTAGGCATAATTTTTTTTATTATTTTAAAACTAGTTTATCCTGTAAGGATTAAAAAAAAAAAATTTATAAATTAAAAAAAATGGTCTGTGTCTGGTAAATAAGTCTCGTTAGTCTCGTTAAATGGTCTCGTTAGTTAGTTTATATGTTCATTTTTTTATGATATAAATTGTTAGTCTAATTGACAAATCTTTTTAAATTTTAATAAAACGTAAGTGTAGAATTTAGTTTATTGTTATACAGGATTATAATACTTGACTGAAATGGTAATTGAATTTTGAAACATTTATGTTCTGAGGCTGTAAATATTGCACATAACAAATCACACATATGCGAATTCTCCGCTTTAAATAAACTTTGAAAAACTTTGTCATTTCTCTTCTTAGAAACAGTTTCTACAACACAGCAAAACACATGCACAAACTAAAAAGAAAACTAGGGAGACGTCAAATTTGTTACAAAAATTTTACAAAGTAACTTCAAAGAAAACTTATTGATTCCAACTTACCAGATGCAACTTTAAATATTTTCCAGAAATTATGTTTCAGCTATGGAGGAACAAGTTGCGTTAGAGGAAAACGCAATTACAAATTGCTCTGCAAGAAATTAGTAATCAAAGAGAACGTGGATCTATAAAAAATGTAACATTTTTAAATTAAAATGTGATGGTAGACGTCCGACGCCAACAGATATATTTATATGAGGCACGAAATGAGAACGTTGTAATCATGATGCAATTATAAACGCTAAAGGAATATGAAATGGAATTAATTCGGTTTTTTTTAATTTCCAGGAGATTCCAAAAGAAGAAACTCATTATTATTTATTATTACAAATAAAACTTGATACAAATAACAAAGAACAGACTAATTTAGACAGTCAAACCTAAAGTGACATGACTAGACAGACAAGATTAGACAAACAAGATTAAACATTCAAAGTTAGTTAAACTAGACTAGACGGGAAGTATTAGCTTGCAAAATCTATTGGTAAAATAATTATTTTAACATTAATAAATAAATCATGATATTCGCTCAACATAGTAATCTGTAATGACGTTTGAACGTTGAACAATTTAATATTGTTATTAAAGTGAAAATATTTCCTGCGTTTGTAAAATGCGGTAAATGCGAAATGTGTGTAGGCCTGTTCGTATAAATATCATAGGAGAATGGAATTATAATATAATTGATTATTTCGCTGTGGTCGAAAATTCATGTACAAGTGAGAAAAATTGTGGGTTTGGAATAAATTTCCGTGTGAATTTTGGGTTTTGTTAAATAAATATAGCAAAAATTGCTGTTTAATATGAACCCGATTTGTAAAGGCTTTTATTTTGTTCTGGATTAGTAGATTTTAAATTTGCATGCAAATATATTAATTATTTGATCCTCAGTGTACAATTCTCATTCACATGTTTTGTTGTTAAAAATACAAAATAATAGATCTGAAAATATACAAAATGTTTCATCATCAATGTTTAAGCCTCATTCACAGGTTTTGTTAAATATACTACTATACTATACGTATATATAAACTATACGGTCGAATAATAGATCTAGTTTAATATACTAAATATGGAGGACAGATTAATAACACATCCAAAAACTTGAAATGTTCCCAGAGACTAATTAATTTATGTTTACATCGTAATGCAACTTTTATAATTGTTGCTGGTTGAGTCTACTGACGAAATTCTATTTGCTTCATCATGCCCCAAATCATTTTATGAAAACCGACGTTTTGTTAATAAACTTACTTCCAAAGAAATCGGCCTTTTGTAAACTTTTGATTTTAACTATTTTTTTTAGAAACTATTTATGAGATGAAATAAAGAAATACCGTTTGAAAAGTAAGTATGCTTACAATTACAATTTAGTATGCTTTAATATGAGTTTAGATTTATTAAAATTTATTTATGTTTCTTGTGTTTAACATGGTGAAATTACTCATGAAACAAATTAACTTTTTTTATTACTAAAAAAAAAGGTTGTTGACAATTATCTAAATTAACATTTAATCTTTAATACTAGGTATGACCCCATCTTGCCCTAATAACATGTCTTATACGATTCGGCAAGGATCAATCAAGTTCGCTATTGTATCTTGTCGGGTGTTAAGCCACTCTTCTTCTACTCCAAGAATAAACTCTGGGCTCGAGGTTGGGGCACGACGCCTAGCTCGAATTCTACGTTTTAGGTCATCCCATAAATGTTCTATTGGATTTAGGTCGGATGTTGTCCACACCTTAACGCGAAAAGCGATTTCTGTAATGTAATCTCGCACGATTCTTAGAAGTGCGGCTTCACATTCTCATGGACAAAGATAAATTCCATTCCAATGTAGCCGCCTTAAGCCGCCTTAAGGTACCACATGAATTGGTAAATTCTCCTCTGTGCACCTAGCACCCATTAAGCCTCTTCTCCGGTGACCACGGGCGCCCCTAATGATGAAAACAGGGTCGATTCGTGCTCCCATAGAAATTGCACTCCAGATAATGCAGGCACCACCTCCATAAGCAGTCCGCTCTTCAATACAGCATTCGGCAAATCGGTCTCTTGGTCTTCGGTACACTTTCCATCTTCGGAAACTACCATAGAGGCATATTCTGAAGGTCGGTTCGAAGCAGAACCGACCCCATTGTTCCAACGTCCAATCTAAATGATCGCTTGCAAAACGCAGGCTACCATATCTTCGGTCACTACCATAGAGGCATACTCTGTACTTTATCTAAGAACAGAGCAGACCCCCATTGTTATAACGTCCAATCTAAATGATAGCTTGCCAAATGCAGGCGTGCTTGACGATGAGCTGGGGTAAGTTTTTGTCAAACTGCAGGTGTTTTAGCGGTCAAGTTACTTTCCTGCAGTCTTCGTCTTAACGTCCACTCACTCATCGTACCTCACGGAGCTGCTTTTGCAGTAGAACAGCGTTAAGGTAACGATTTCTTTATGATGTTGACACCACAATAAAGGCCGATTATACGAAGGCTCATATACGACACTCAGCTACGCGATGAAGCGCGATGTCGTGCTTCAAAGTGCAGCTACAATGATTACATTCTTTTAAACGACCACGTTCTTACTTGCGCTACGCGACAGTCAACTGTACCGCGTGCCATCGCTGGCATTATTTCGTGAGCATTCTTTTACGTTTTATCGTTGGACGTTGCATGATGTTTGACCGTTTGTTTGTGATTTTAATGGCGGATTGTGTCAAAAACCGTGTCGGTGAAAATGTGTTTAACAAACGATGAAAAAGCAGAGAAATTGATTGGTTTTGTGGCCGATTATGTAGAACTGTATGACTTACAAAATAAACATTACAAAAAATTACAGTAATCAAAAAAAAGGAAGATCTAATTTGGAAAGAATTTCTGTAAAATTAGATTTAAAATTTCAATAAGTTGATCAAATTTTCCTGGCGTCATTCTAAATAAATAATTGTAGAATTTCAATTCATCCTCTTGCAATTGCTTGAAGAGAGTATGGAACTCTCCTTCTACCAGCCTTGATATTAAGATCTGTTGCATCCAATACTTTCTTTTCCTCTAATTTTCTTGTAATTTCTCTTTTTCATCACATGGCTAAGACGAAAGATATATCATCGGAAGTTGACGAACATGAAATTTTGAAAATATAACTTAACCTGAAATGTAGAGAAACTGCAGATTTCACAATTGCAGCAAAGATTCGCGCAGTATCGCATATACGTGGTCTGTTAGAAAAGTATCCCACCTTTAGCCGGTAAAAAAAAAACTGGCATACCTGGAACGTTCGAAACCTAATCACCCTCAAAGTAGTCTCCTTGGGACTACACACACTCCTCCGGTGCGCCATTGTTGGAAGCATTCCGAAAAAGCCTCTTTCGGAATCGACTTTAGCTCAGCTGTCGTTGCACCCATACCTTATCATCCTCTATTGTCTACAATCGCGTTCCATTCAATGGCTTCTTGACTTTGAGGAATAGCCAGAAGTCGCAGGGAGCCATATCAGGAGAGTAAGGAGCCTGTCGAGCCAGAGGAGTCAAAAAATTGTGAACCAAGTGCGAAAAATGTGCTGGAGCATTGTCGTGATGGAGTCGCCAATTTCCTGATGATCACAACTCTAGCCGCAATTTCTCGGATAGTCACACGACGGTCCCGCATTGCCACAGCGTTCACTTTGGCAATAACATTGTCATTTCGGCATGTTGATGGCCTACAAGAGCGTGGCTCGCTTTCCACCGATGTGCGACCATCTTTAAACCGGTTGTATCACTCCTTAATCTGTGTGATGCCCATAACATCGTCACCGAAAGCCGTCTGAATCTTCCGAATGGTTTCCACCTGGTTGTTGCCCAATTTATGGCCAAAATTTGGCTCCTGTCGTTCCGTCATTTTACTTGCATTGAAAAAGCGACGAGAGCACTACACAGTACGTCACTCGAACATTCCTCGATAGCAACTGACGCTATCTACAGGCGGGAAAAAATTCACGCATGCGCACGAAGGTTCAAGGTCGGCTCATGCAAGCGCGCTTGATTAAAATCCATCAAATTTTCAAAATAAAAAATAAGGTCGGATACTTTTCTAACAAACCACGTATATGAAAATTCCTCTAAGCGACACGAAAAAAACCTGGCGTTCGTTTCGGAAATAAACCGTGCGTTCGGGCCATTCAGAACGAAAAAAACGGAATGTCATCCCGAACGCAGCGCTCGCATACATTTTTGATAATCCGCCGCACACGAACGGAAATTTCCGTTCGGAACTTTTCTTCCGTATCCAAACAACCTCATGCACGTATTTTGTTCTAAATTTTCTCCTTTATGCCATTGTAAAGTTCATTCAAGGATTTCATTGACATCCTATAAAATTTGAAGAACTCTTTTGGGTGTGCTCGCAATTTTGCTCTTTTCAGATAGAATTGACTCTCTTTTATTCTTTTGGTGTTTAGTGGGTATACCCCAATATACCCGTATAACAACAAGATCTTAACGAGCGTTGAGGAAAAGCTTAAAAGATGGAAGGAGTATGTTGAGGCCCGCTTCAGTGATACACGACCCCACCAACCACTTAGAGACTATGATGAGATCAAAGAGCCCAGCCCGGTTATCACGACAGAAGAAGTGAGAAGTGCTATAAAACTTGCTAGAAAAATGACAAGGCTGTAGGACCTGACAATATTCACGCGAAAGCCTTAAAATTGATAGTCAAAGCAGATTATAGAGGCCTAAAACTTCTCACATTGTTGTTCAATTCAATATAAAAAACTGGAAAAGTAGCAACAGACTGGCTGAGGTCGACGTTCATCGCTCTGCCAAAAAAACCGAACGCGTCTCAATACGACGACCACCGAAGGATAAGCCTTATGTCTCACGTCCTCAACGTATTTCTCCGCATTGTCCACACTCGCATATACGCCAGATGTGAGGGACAGGCTGGAGAAACGCAATTTGGATTTAAGTAGGCTCTCTTCTCTATCATCGTTCTCACGCAGCGATGCGGAGACTTGAATGTTGATTTATACGCCTGCTTTATTGACTTCCTTAAAGCTTTCGACTATGTCACGCACCGGAAGGGCTCATTGAGATCCTAAAATACACCGAAGTCGATGCGGGAGAGCTGAATATCATCACGAAGCTCTACTGGCATCAAGCTGTAGAGATTAGGATAGAAGGCATAACATCCGAAGAAACAGAAATCAGAAGAGGTTTTATACAGGGGTGTGTCCTGTCCTCTCGCCTCTATAATATATACTCGGAGGCAGTGTTCCGGGAGGCACTATAGAATGTGAAAGAGGGGGTTAAAATCAACGGCACCCTTATTAATAACTTATGTCGTGGTCGCCGACAGCCTCCCACATCTCTAGAATATGATGGATCTTGTCGTTGAACATAGCACAAAGTATGGTCTACACATAAATGTTGCCAAGACCAAGGTGGTTGTTTCTCCAAGGCACCAAGGCGGACGACCCTCCAAATTAACAACCAGGTTTTGGAACAAGTGCCGTCCATTAAATATCTTGGAGCCCTCGTCAACGAGAACACTGACCCCAATATGGAAATCAGATCAAAGATAGAACAGGCCAGAAGGACATTCATCTCCATGAAGAACCTCTTTACCAGTAGAGACCTAAACCTACAGCTCCGCATACGCATATTGCGCTGTTATATCTTCCCAGTGCTACTCTATGGCTCCTAGAGCTGGACATTCTGCCAATCAATGGAGAGCCGCATTGACGCCATCGAGATGTACTTGTGTCGCCGTATACTGCGTATATCCTGGGTAGACAGGATAACCAACGATTAAGTGTTAAGTAAAATAGGTAAAGGTAAAGAACTGCTGACATACATCAAAGAACGAAAGCTTCAATACATCGGACACGTTATGAGAGGGGCATGGTACGAGTTCCTCCGACTCCTCAACGAAGGAAAGATCGTCGGCAAACGATCTATGGGCAGACGGCAGAACTCATGGCTAAAGGATCTGCGTCGATGGTTCGGACGGACATCTATAAAGATTTTCAGAGGTGAGGTTTCACGCACCATAATAGCTAGTTGGATCGCCAACCTTCGTTAGGGAGACGACGTCCTAAGAAGAAGAAGTGTAAAAAAACTAATATCGAAGTTTCCTGTTTTTCTTATTTACTTGGCGCCAGTAAAAGGCAATAAAAAATAATTCGTCGGCGTCAATCTCAAACGTGCTTTCACGAAAGCGTCTCTCTACCTACTGGCAGTGTAAATTCCTAATACAAAAACTCGAACGTCTGCGCTAGTCTTACGGAATTCCGAATCAGGAATCCGGATCAGGAAACCGAAACCGGAAACCGTGCGTATGCGGCCAGCCTTAAGCTGTCATCCTGAAAGCATACACTAACTAGCATACCACAACAAGTTCAAATAATAGGCGCTTCACGGCGCTAATAATTTGGCGCCGAATTAAAAAACTTATTTGAAATAATTTAATTCTAGCTTAAATACCTTGAATCTAAGTCTCTTACCTAAGTCAATTCTTGAATTTTAAAGTATTTTCTAGAACGCTTAACTTTTTTTTAAGAAAGATTTTTTATTGTTGAGAGTAATTGTCGATTTGGGTGGAATAGTTGTTAGAAAGAAATTTATATTCTTATAAGAAATTTATTATATTTTCCTGGTATTGATAACTATAAGAAAATTTCATTTACAAAATTGCACGAAAATATAATTCTACGAAATGGTTTACCTTCATCGTTAGCATTACCCGGGGTAAACCACATAGAGTTGCTGATAGATTTTTTTAACCCCGGATAAATCGTATTGCACAATATTATACTCATGAATTTAACATATTTGAACTAAGTATGGTGTGCTAGTTAGTGTATGCTCATTCCGAGCAGTTGTAAATCTCCTTCTGTCAGTACCAGGTCGTCTAAGAAAGGATCCAGTCTCCCCATAACGTTGGAATAGTCTTCGAACCGCGACGTGTGTAATTTTCGTTTTCTCAAGTCGATTTTCGATTAAAAAAAAAACTTGGGCCAATCAAATTATAAAATACGAATAAGGTACGTAATAAGACCACCACCGTCACATTTTTAAATGCCGCCAATCTACACTTAATTTTTTTATGATAAATCGTAATATAAAACATTTTATTTAAAATTAAAACTTTTTTAAAACTTGAAATACTTTATTTTTTAACCCCGGTTAGATTAGGTTGCCCGCCGCTAAGCGGACAGATAAACCAAGACAATATACGAACGGCAGCGCGAACTCTCGATCCAATATATAGCGGTGATGGCGTTAATACGTAAGTACCACGAATAATGTTATTTATTTTATGTTAAAGGCAACATTTTTCACAAGTTATATATTCTCGTTATAACCACCACATAAATACGTTCGTTTTTGTTTACCGGTTGCTGCGCTTATAAACGATAAGCATTCTTGATAAATTTAAATTCATATTAAGCATATTAAATTGTCTTTCGAACGGCATATTTCTTTATTTTATCTCATAAATTGTTTCTAAAGAAAAAATTAGTTAAAGTCAAAACTTTACAGTGGGCCGATTTCTATGAACGCAAGTTTATTTAACATTTTCAATTTAGATAAAACAACAAATATTTAAAAATAAATTGAAAATATTCCAATTAGGAGAATTATTTGATTTATTTAATATAAAAGTTTGTTTTTATTATACTGCAAATATTTAAATGAAACGTTTTGGTGAAGTTTTCATATTGCAGTAGCTTTTGATGATATACGTCAACATATTTTCGTAATACGCAAATTACATTTTATACACAAGCAAAAACATGTTTTTTTTCAAAGCAGAAATTATTTCTCTAATTAGATTTACGTAACTTTTCCTGTTCAACGGAGTTTCTTGTTTTGTTCTCAATTTGTAAAATGCTTCCTTTAATGTTGACAGCTTTTCTAAAGCTAAAAACTAAATTCAATTCCCAATAGCAACGAAAACTTTTAATTTTATATATGAACTAATTGTCTGAATACTCCGTGATTTAAAAATAGATATAACTGGAAAGTGTACAATTATTTATTCTTGTCTAAGACAGTTTAAACTAGATTTTTCTGTATAGTATTGCAAAATATTTTCAAATTATGAAGATGAAATGGACCTAATGGATATTATAACAGTATTAGTCGTTCTAACTAATTCTGTGAACTTATTTTGTCGAACCTAGTATTGTCTAAAACTTCTTTATGTCGTAAACTAGTTACTAAATTATCTGTTTAAACACTTGTCGTATAAACTGATGAAAATAGGTTTGATAATATACAAAATGTTTGACCTTTATTGTTTAATCCTCATTCACAGGTTTTGTTAATTAAACTAAATAATTGTTTAAAAAAAGAGATCTAGTTTAGTATATATATATATATATGGGGACATATTAATATGAGGACATATTAATAACACAAACAAAACTTTGAATTGTAGGAGAGAAAAAAATTTTTGTTTACATCTAGATTTAAATTCTACAAAATTTGTTGGATGAATCTATCTACTGACGAAATTCCAACTGCTTCAGCATACCCAAAATATCCTGTTATGAAAATTAAAACCAACGTTTGAATTGTTGATTATTTAACATTTTCACTTTAAATATGATAACAAATATCTAAAACTGCATAGAAAATGTTTCAATTAGGAAAATTATTTTAATTATTTTAATTAAATGTATGTTTCCATTCTGTTAAAAATATATAAATGATTATATAAAGCTTTTGTGAAATTTTTATTTTGCAGCAGCTTTTGATTATTTACATAAACATCATTTCGTATTACGTAAATTACATTTTACATGTATAGGTGCAAAAACAAATTTCAAAGAAAAAATTATATCTCTAATTAGATTTACGTACTTTGCTTGTTCAACGGAGTTTTTTGTTCTCAATTTACTAAATGCTTCCTTTAATCTCGACAGCTTTTCTATAGCTAAAAACCAGATACATTTCCCAAAAGCAACGAAAACTTTTAGTTTTATATATTAACTAATTGCATGAATACTCATTGATTTAAAATTTAACTGGAAATTGTTTACAATTAGTTATTCTTATCTTAGTCACTTGAAACTAGATTTGTCTGTATAGTATTGCAAAATATTTTCAAATTAAGTATGTAGTTGAAATGAACCTAATGGATATTAAAATAGGATTAGTAAATCTAACTAATTCTGTCAGTTAAATTAATCGAAACTAGTATTGTCAAAAACTCTTTTATCTAATAAACCAGTTATTAATTAACACAGGATATTGAATTATACAACAGAGATTTGTATGTTATTCCTAGAACCAGCCATAACAATTATTTCTCTAGCTCAGTTAGTGTCATAAAAATGGACTGGTTCTAGAAACAACATACAAATATCTGTCGTATAATTCAATATCCTGTGTGGTATTAGCCAGGAAGTAGTTGTTTCGACACGAAATATAGTCCTAATAAGACTTAATACTATAGAGCTAATAGCCTTAATATTATAGAGCTACGAACAGGTTGAATATATTTATATATTCAAGCTATATATCGCTTTAGTAAGTTTGGACTTTTGATTTATTTATATTTAACATTTTTAATTTAGAAATAATAACAAATATGAATAAATAAAAAATTATCAATTTGGAGAATTATTTAATTTATTTTATTTAAATGTTTGTTTTAGTTATATTACAAACATATAAATGAAAGGTTTTTTCTGAAATTTTCATTTGTCAGCAGCTTTTGATGATTTACATAAACATATTTTCGTATAACGTAAATTACATTTTACATGTATACAAAAAAAAAATTTTTTCAAAGCAAAAATTATTTCTCTAATTAGATTTCCGTTACTTTCCCTGTTCAACGGAGTTTTGTTCTCAATTTGCCAAATGCTTCCTTTAATCTCGACAGCTTTTCTAAAGCTAAAGACTAAATACATTTCCCGATAGTAACGAAAAGTTTTGATATATTAACTAATTGTCTCAATACACAGTGATTTAAAATTGGATATAACTGGAAATGGTTTACAATTAATTATTCTTGTCTACGCCAATTTGAACGAAATTTGCCTGTCTAGTATTGCAAAATATTATCAAATTAAGTTACGAAAAAGTTGAAATGAACCTAATGAATATTAAAATATTATGAGTCAGTCTAACTAATTCTGTGCGTATTGAATTATATTATAACGTATTTAATCTACTATTGTCTATAACTCTTATTACTTTTCTTATGAAACTACTATTGTCTAAAACTCTTTATCTCCCAAACTATTTATTACTTTAACCTATTAATACACAGATTAATTAACCGATTATTTTGTGTTAATACAATAATTTTATTGGTCCAGATTAAGCTTATTTATTATTAACTAATTTTGTCTATACAGATGAGAAAATTCGCTTAAAATGGCAAACTTATTAAATCATCTATCTTCTTTCCTTCCTTCTAAATTGGTTTAAACCAGATTTGTCTGAATCTGAATTAAATTATTGAATATAATTTATTTGACCATTATTATTATTACACGTTACAGGCCTTTTACCAGACCACGCGAAACCTTCATGACTACTTGCTCTTACTGTTGTTCCAGTACTCCTGCATTATTTCACTAAACACTCTCTCCCTTTCTTTAGTCCACTGTGGACTTTGTGCTTTAGGTGCTGTTTTCTCAGACATCACTTCCCACTTGTATACCTTGTGCCTAAATACGCCTTTGTCTATGATATCCGCTGAGTCTATCTGAGCTCTTTCCAGATCCAGGGATCCAGGGGGTCTTAGTACCCCTCCTTAAAGTCTGCTCTGTGGAAGTCTGCTGATGTGTCCATAAAATTATAGTCGCCTCTTCCTAATGTCCGCTGCGATGTTGGAGAACTTCTCTGTAGTACTCCTGGAGTGAAGTCAGGCTATAGGCTTCACTCCAGTAGCACTACAGTACTACTCGTCTGTAAGTTTTGATCCAATAATTTTTCTAATGACTTTTCTTTCCTGTGTGAGGGTGTTCTCAAAGTCGGTCTTTGTGTGTAACATCAGTGTTTCACTGGCATATAGTACTTTAGGTTTGATTACTGTGTTATAGTGACGAATATTGGCGAAGGTAAACAGACATTTCTTGTTGTAGATACCCTGGTTTTGTATAAGGTTCTCTTCATTTTAAATAACCTAGAGTTTTTTTTGCGATTTTCTCTTTTCCAGTTGGTTCCATCACTTCATCTAGGTATTTAAAGTGTGTTAATCTTACCATATTTTGTATTAAGATTTAGTATGTTTACTTTCGTGCAGAAGAATTCAGTTTTTTGAAAGGGGATCTCTAGCCCTACTCTTCTTGCACACTCTTTGTCTGATTGCTGTGGTTTCGTTGTATGTAAGTAGCGCTACATCGTCCGCGAAGGCTAGACAGCTGACTTTGACCTTGTATTTTCAGCTCCTTCTCCCATTCTTTGATGATATTATCCAGCACTAGCTTGAGGAGCGGTGAGAGTCCATCACCTTGGCGAAAGCCTGCCTTGATCTCAAAAGTTTCAGAGATTTCCCACTTGAACATCACCTTTGATGTTGTGTTTGTCAGTGTTTGTTTGATCAGTCTCAGTGTCTTGTCGTCCAAACCTTGTAGTTGCAGGATTTTGAACAATGACTGGCGGTCGAAGGAGTCATATGCCTTCTAGAAGTCAACGAAGTTGTATATGACTGGAATGTTCCTGAAGGCTTTGATTTTCAGGGTAGTCTTCAGACTAAAAATTTTTTCTGCATAGGAGCGACCAGGGCGGAAGCCTACCAGGTATTCGTGTGTATCTTGTGCTCCAGCTGGCCCTGTGTCCTTTGGAATATGCACGCTGAGTTAGAGTTACTGTTATTGTTTACATCTGTGGGGTCGCCCTTTTTGTGCAGAACGTGGATCAGTTCACATTTCTAGTCGTCCGGTAACTTTTCCATATCCGTATGTCTGGGATGATCTGTGTGAGTTCTCCGAGTGAGTTCGGTACGAGGTTTTTTAGTAGTTCGGCCACTATGCCGTCTTCGCCAGATGCCCTGTTGTTTTTGAGTCTGAAGATGCGCCTGTGAACTTCCTCTTGTGTCGGGGGTGGTGAGTCTGTGTCAATCTGTAGGTTCTTCGTGGCAAATCTTTCTATGGGTTCTTTCTATGAGAACCTTTCTATGGGTACAGGGCAGTTAAGAAGTTATGAGAACAATTGTGCCAGCACCTTGCATTTTTCCTTATTCGTCAGTGCTAATTTTTCATCACTTCTTCTGAGGTGGAAATTTGGAGGTATGTATCCTCAGATGTGCCCTGATAATGTCCTGTAGAAGTCTCTTGCATTGTAGTTGCTGAAGTTGTCCTCTATAGAGTCCAGCCTTTCCTTCAAGTATTTCCTCTTGGATTGTCTGATAATTTTTGCTGTTGTCTTTCGTGTTTCTTTGAACAACTGTAAATTTTCTGGGTCTTCTTACTGTTGCATTTCTATTAAGCCAAATTCCTGGTGACGAGTGCATTCTTACAATCAGTGTCTCACCATAGGTGCTTGGTGTTCTTCTTCAGACGAATGAGGTCTTGTGCTGTTTCTCTGATTTTTCGGCGGAAATGTTGCCATTATTTATGTTTATTGAATACTGTTGAATATTATGAAATATTATAAATAATGTACCATATAAAAGACGCTTTGTGAGAAGTATCTAAATAAGAAGTACATAATTATAACTGTCTGAATTTAGTATATTCAGTTTAAACTAGTTTTTTTTTTACAAAATAGTCTGTTCAAATCACAATACATAATTTATTAGCAGATTTAACTATACAAATTAATTAAATTACATGTCTGTATTTTTGTCCATCGAAACTATTTGAACTAAGTAAAGTCCACTAGTAGACTAGAACTATCTGTTTATTCTAATCTTGTTTTTTTAATGAAAATTATTTGTCAGAAGGCAACAAAATTAAAAATGCTTTAACACGTTATGTAGGACAGGAATTATCGCAAAAAACGAATAGCTATCCTGTCAGACAGCCAAGCAGCCATTAAGGATATTTGCTCAAACACCATCAGATCCAAACTGGTATGGCACTGTGTGCGGAAGGTAAACAAGCTTGACAAAAGAATAAAGTAACACTATACTGGGTACCAGAACACACTGGTATAGACGGAAACGAAGAAGCCGATCACCTAGCAAACAAGGTACCTAGTAGCCCCTTTATAGGTCCGGAACCCTTTTGCGGCATGAGTGTGAGTGTGACCATCCACAAAAGTTTAGATGAAGAAACAAGAGAACAATGGATGGAAACCTGGAGAGAACTTACATGGCTAAGGCAGTCCAAAGTGATGCTGGGATCTTTTAACCAGAAAAGAACAAAAGCTTGCCTGAAATTAAGTAGGAACAAGCTTAGAATTCTGACAGGAGTCCTGGGACACTGCAAACTTAGGAAACATCTCAAGGCTCTAGACCTAGAGGAGGATGACAGATGCAGATTCTGTAGTTCAGCAGGGGAAACCCCCATACATCTGCTCAAAGACTGCGGAGCACTACTCCGCAAGAGACAGATGTACCTCGGGGCTCACTGCTTGAACACAGATGATCTGCAGGCCTTGAATCGCACCCCGATTCTGAAATTCCTTAAAGAATCAGGATTAGAGGAGGCGCTCTAAATGGGTAAGTACACCAACGCTTGGTGGATGAGGGTGGGGTACAATGGATTTTTAAAGGTCGCAGTATGGGTCGTCACCACCATATCTACAATCTACAATATTACTGTATTATTAAGTTTGTATGAATATTCTTAGACAGAAATATTACCTATAAGCGATTTAACTTGTTATACACGTTCTGTTGTTCCAGATTTTAACTAGTTTATATTAATAGAAACTAATTTAAACTAGTATTGTCTATTTTTCCTGCTTTAATGAACTAATAAAAACGTGTTTTATGATTTAATCGACCAAATATGTTTTATCAAACTGTATTGTCTCTTAAATAACTAGTCTAAACTAATTTATATATCTAGTTTTCAGATCAAGTCTAATCTAGTAGAAACCAATTTTGTTTGTTTGTTATTTCAAATAATTGTTTTGGACAATGAAGCTTAGATATTTTTACACGCCAGTTAACTGATTGTAGTACATATGATATTTTCTATAAATTTTTAAGTTATTTTTGTTGTTGCTATTAGGCTAATGTATTTTTCCACAATCGTATTGATTCAGAAAATATCACGCCATGAGAAATGTTTCGCATGTGTCGTTAAACAGCCTTTTCGTTTCCCCCCCAACATGGATTATCAATATTTTCCATTAAAACGACCACAAGAAACCTTTTATTTACAATCAGCTTACCAAAAGTTTCAAATTTCGGAAATAAATTTTGAGCTGTGTATACTTCTACAACTCTCTTTGTGTATATTTCGACAATTTCCGAAAGTTCATCAATGAATTCAATTACTATGAAAATTATCACTGGGAATCAATAACTCATAAATTTTCACTAAAGCTATTTTACTAAAT
This sequence comes from Phosphuga atrata, assembly GCA_944588485.1. Classification (NCBI taxonomy): domain Eukaryota; kingdom Metazoa; phylum Arthropoda; class Insecta; order Coleoptera; family Silphidae; genus Phosphuga; species Phosphuga atrata. Next base: position 33,457,934 of record OX155901.1, on the reverse strand, counting down.
TTTAAATACTTGAAACTTTTCCAAATTATTTTCTTATATGGAATTCTTATTCTTAAAACCTAAATCCTAAATTTGGGAATCCCTTACACGATGGAAATTCATTTTCCGCCTTTGGAAATACGATTTTTTTGTCGAGATTGGAAATAAATGGTCCGTTTTAAAATTATTGTGTTTTATATAATAGGGGCATTGTCGAGAATTTTCCTTTTGTGAATGGGAATAGATGCCGGGATTAATATTGCCAGATTAAATTGCGCTTCATAAGCAAAATAATACAACAAGAAGATGGGGAAATTTTTGCTTAAACCGCAAAATCAATAAACCGACAGAGATCAACTTATTTCATTTGGTCCTAAATTTTAATGAATTTGCATTTCAATAACTAATGTTACAGAATTAAATGTCTTTCTTATATTAAATTGTTTTATATTTGAATAAAATTTCTTTCTAAGAATTTTTTTTTAAATCTGCTAAGCTGAAATCCCGTTGGCGCAATAAAATATCGAAGCCAAAGGTTTCTCGCGACGGGTTTTATTAATTTTGCAATACTCTAGTGTTTCTCAAAAGCGTATGCCATCTGCGGTTGGTAAAACAGCCCGAATGCAGCAACTAAAAACTCCCTTCTATGTCCTCGTCCGAAAGCTCGGGAGCGAGAGGGATGGATTCACTACATTTTGTGCTTTCGGCGGTTCGAACTGGATGCAGTCCGTCGGATTTGTGTGGCAAATTAGACTTCACGGGATGAATTTCTGATGAGCTGGATTAGTTATTAGATGACAGGTGTTGCTTTAACTATTTTATATGATTTTAATGCATATTTGGATAGGTTTAAATCTATTCCATTTTCCTATTGATTTATATCAAATTCAAATATTTTATAACGATAAAATACAACTTACTTCTAGGATTGTACTGTACTCATCAATATAAATAAATTTTTCTTTCACATGAGAATCTTGCTTAACGTCGGTTTACATAAAAAATTTTCATTTCAAATTTCAATTTCAAAGTTTCGGAAAATGTAGATTTTTTTTAGTAATCTAGATATACCTACATAATATACTAATAAATAATGTAACTTAACTAAAAATATCATTATACTAATTTATATGTTTAAATAATTAAAGCTTTTATTAAATTCATAAACGTTTTGAAGTAAGATCTAAATAAATAACAAAATCACTAAAACAGACAATGAAAGCTCACCGACAGAAGATGAGCAATCAAAGAAAATTCCCAATTCTAAAAATGTTAATGAAAAAACTCTTTCAAATTAATGTTGCTCTGCGAATAGTGCAGAAGTCCATGTCCTGCCCTTAGTCCGGCCGTCTACCAGGAATGGCCCTAAATATAGTAAAGTAACTTTAATAGTATTTTATCACTCAAGCATATTTATTGTTCCAAATTCGACTCAAATGACATTTTGTTAATTGAAAATAGAAACGATATTTCGGAATATCTTTCAAGTTTCATGAAGTTGTATCAATGCAGGCTAATTATTAATTTGGCAAACTAAACCTGCATAGAAATCGGCCCACTGTAAACTTTTGATTCTAACTATTTTTTAGAAACTATTTATGAGATGAAATAAAGAAATATGCGTTTGAAAGATAATTTAATATTCTTTAATATAAGTTTACGTTTATTAAAATTTATTTCGGTTTCTTGTGTTTAACATGCGAATTTAACTCATAAAACAAATGAGCTTTTTTTATTGGCAATTATCTAAATTAACACATATTTTTTAATAATTAGTATGACCCCATCTTGCCCTAATAACATCTCTCATACGATTAGTAATCAAGATCTAATCAAGTTCGCTATTGTTTCTTCTGGGATGTTAAGCCTCTCTTCTTCTACAGGAATAATATGCTCTGGTATCGAGGTAGGGACACGATGCCTAGAATCTTCGTTTAAACTCATCCCATAGATGTTCTATCGGATTTAGATCGGGACTGTATGCTGGCCACTCCATAACCTGAAAACCGATTTTTGTACTGTAATCTTGCACGATTCTTGCGGTGTGTGGCTTCGAATTGTCATGCATAAAGATCAATTCTTCTCCAATGTAGTCGACGTAGGGTACCACATGAATTGCTAAAATCTCCTCATTAAAGCATTAAACGCAAACGAAGATATTAACACTAACAATTACTAACACACACTAACAATTATTGTGAGAGAAAGTCTACCAATTAGTAGGATGGACATGTATCACCGCCCACTCGAGTTCCTCGTAGCTATCGCTATTAGACCTGTTCTAAATCAGGCTATTCCCACTAAGATGCGCAATTTCTATAGAGCTAACTATAATTTAATCAATAATGCACTAGATCAGGGGTCTCCAAACTTTCCAGCCTTAGGGCCATACTGATTACTCCAGTAAGTTCCGAGGGCCAAAACCATATTATCATTGTTGCCGGTGGTAAAAAGTGAAATAGTCCACTGATGAAAAAAAAAGTCCGAAAAAGTACGCAACGTTTAAAAAAGGCTGAAAATCGGACTAAAGTCCGCAAAACGGCAACACTGCATATTATAAATTTTCCTGTCATTATCTGTAATTTCTAGATTAGTCGTAGAGTACGAGCCATGAGGAGTAACGTGACACGACATCTGGTGGACACAAGCGGAAACAGGTAGTACCTTCAATCGCTAACAGATGGCGCTAATAGCACGTACAGAATAATCTCGTTGGTTCGAGAAAGTTCTGGTGTCGTCCACTCACTTCTAAATGGCAGTAATTGCAATATATAAGAAGGCTAGTGGCGCAACCACAAGTCAGTTCCTATGACACTGTTGTGAAATAAAATAGTGCGTACCTCATTAAAACGTGTTTCTGCGTGTTTAAGTTTAAGACATCTTTGTAACAGTATTTTGATTTGAATTGTTGCTTTTGTGTGTGATTTAGTAGTATGGAAAAGAAGCGAAAAATTGATAGCGAATGCAGAAAATTCAAAGATCAGTGGAACATTCAGTATTTCGTAATTGAGTCCAGTAACAAGGCGCTATGTTTGATTTGCAATGAAAGCATAGCCGTTCTCAAGGAATATAACATTAAACGTCATTATGAATCAAAACATTTTCAAAATTACTCAAAATATACAGGAAGTTTGCGGACAGAGAAATTCGAAGCTATGAAGCGCGGATTGAAATCGCACATCTTTATTTACAAAACTCAAAACTGAACAAGAGGCTGCAACTCGCGCCAGCTTTCGTGTGGCTCTTGAAATTGCAAAACGTGGAAAACCATTCACCGATGGAGAAATGATCAAAGAATGCATAATTGCAGTAGCCGAAGAAATGTGCCCTGAAAAGGTAAATTTATTAAAAATGTCAGCAAACACTGTGGCTCGAAGGGTAGAAAACTTTGCTGAAAATATATCCTCTCAATTGTTCGACAAAAATTGACATGTTGAGTGGTTTTCTTTGGCCTTGGATGACTCAACGGATGTGTCAGATATTGCTCAGGTTTTGATTTATATTTGAGGAGTAGATAAAAGCTATGAAGTGCATGAAGAACTTCTTGATATGTATAGTATTCATTGCACAACTACTGGTACAGATATTTTTAAAGCAGTTGAAATGGCCATTAATCAAAAGAACCTTCGATGGAAAAACTTGAAATGTATTACAACTGATGGAGGCAAAAACATGAGTGGGAAAGATAAAGGAGTGGTCGCTCTTATGTCAAAGGCTGTAGAAAATGACGGTGGTTAAAAACCATTAGTCTTACATTCTATCATTCATCAACAGTCTTTGTGCGGAAAATGTTTGGATATGTCTGAAGTTCTGAAACCAGTCATATCAACTGTTCATTTTATCATATCTTTTGGGCTGAATCACCGACAATTCCGACAATTTATTTAAGAGATTGGAGAAAATGACTGACCTTATCATACTGCCGTATGTTGGCTTAGTTGTGGGAAAGTCCTTCAGCGCTTTTTTGAACTTCGAGCAGTGATCGACATTTTTTTGAATGAAAAGCATTCGCCCTCTTACTGAATTACAAAACAACGCATGGCTGTGGAAGTTAGCATTCTATGTTGATTTGACGAAACATGTGATCGAACTGAATTTGAGATTGCAAGGAGAAAACCAGCATCTTCCTGATTTATACACTAATATCAAATCATTCCGGAAGAAATTGATACTGTTTCAATCACAACTACGAAGTAAATGTTTTTCACATTTTAAAACAAGTGAAATATTCAGCCACACCACTGAGACTGAATTTCCTATCGATTTTGCAATCAAAACTTTGAGTGCTTGGAAAATAAATTTTGATACTCGTTTCTCGGACTTTTATGCCATTGCGAATCAAATTAAGATTTTTCAGAATCCTTTTGGTACTGACATTGAAACCCTAGCCCCGGAACTTCAAATGGAAATGATTGATCTACAGTGCAGTGATATAATTAAGAACAAATATCAAAACTCATCTTTGTTGGAATTTTATAAGAGTCTTCCACTGACACAATTTGATAATTTGCATGTGCATTTTTCGTGCATAAATTTGCTCGTGGGCTGTTTTTGGTACTACTTATTTGTGTGAGAAGACCTTCTTCAAAATGAAGTACACAAAAAATGTTTACAGATCTAAATTAACTGATGAGCATCTTAAATCTCTTTTAATAATTGGTACGAGTAAAATTAGTCTACAACTACAAACTATTGTCAGTGGAAAATCTCAATTACATAAATCTCATTAGTATTTCATATGTCATTATGCTTGTTATAAGTTATGTTTTTATTTAAAATGTTAGTTGGATTCATTTCAATAATTTGTTAGTTATTATATACTGAAGTTAAATTTTCTGCATATTATACATGTCTTTACTCATTACAATTCTGTGTTTCTTTATACAACTTATCACAAAAACAATAACAATAAGCCTACAACAATGTTATGAGTAGTTAGCCCATGACCATATCAATGTAGATGTCATATTAATAATTATTCAACATAAAATTAGAATACTTCAGTAAACTAAATTTAATTTGCTATAAAAAATATGTTTTCTAAAAGGAGTTTTCAAGTATGCTACCTCTCCGCGGGCCGGACAAAATCTGTCCGCGGGCCGGATGTGGCCCTCGGGCCGTAGTTTGGAGACCCCTGCACTAGATGATATATGCTGGCAACGGAACTCGACTTCTCGGACACCAATTCTATGTTCAGTCAATTTTATGAAACTCTGAACCATATTATTGACACCCATGTGCTATTAAGAAGACGTAAATCTACCTGCTAACCTGCGTGGTATTCGATGGAACTAATCGAACTTATTAAATGGAAAGGTCATGTTCACCGAGCTTACAAAAAGAGCAAAAACCAGGACAAACTTATCCAATTTAGCATACTACGTAAAAAGGTAAAATCTATCACCCGAGCCTGTTACACAAACTGCAACTCTACCATGGAAAAGAGTATTACCCAAGACCCTAAGAGACTGTGGACTCATATAAAAATCAAACGTGGGTCCTCGGATATTCCCTTAAAGTTAAAACAGAATCAGGCTTTGTCGTAGGCACGACACAAATCTGTGATAGCTTCAGTGAACTTTTCTCGTCGGCATTCTCGAAAGCACACATATTTGATCCATCAGTTAGTAAAATAAGTTTTCACGCACATGAAAACCAAACCAACATAAACTTAAATGTGCTGAGCTTCGACGAGACTGAAGTACTCAGCGTACTCACTAAAATCGATGCGATGAAAGGTTCAGACTCCGATGGCCCACTTCGTCAAGCTGACCGCTCTTTTGTTGTGCACTCCGTTAACGTTGATCTTTAATCAAACTCTGTGCACAGATTCCTGGCCAACACTATGGAAAAAAACCCACGTATTCCCAATCTACAAAACGGGTAGTAAGAAGCTAGCGAACTCTCTTCTTCTTCGCTTTCCTCTTGATAGAAGAGTCGTGATCAAGCTTCGTATTACTTCGTTACTCGCATTACAAAATCTCGCCATTTTCCACGGTTGTACGCGCTGAGTGCTGCTTGGTTGATTGTTAAGTCAGTGGATGCCCTTATTTGATCAGTCTAGCATGTAAGAGACATACCTCGGGACCTAGTACCTTCTACCCGACCCTGAACTATTAGTCGCTCCAAGTTGTCCTCGTATCTTCTCTGAATGTGCCCGAATTATCTAAGGATTCCAGCTTGCACTATTTTGGATAACCTTTGGGGTTCGTTTACTTCTTGGATGATGGACGCATTAGTTCTTCTTGTTCAAACTCGTCGATCTTCCTGCGATCGACAGCCTTCATCGACCATGTTTCTGCTCCGTATAAAAGTACCGGGAATATCAGTTTTTCAATGATAGTTTTTGTTGTATATAAAGTGATAGCACTATCTTTTCATGTTTTTTTGGAGGCTTTTCACTGTGCGTCTAGCGATTTCGCATAGCGAACTATCGACCAATATCTAAATTATGCGTTTTCAACAAAAACCTAGGGAAACTCGTTTATAACAGGATTATTTTTCACATAAATCCATATATCTGCCCTGATCAGCATGGTTTTATGAAGCAGAGGTCGATCGAAACGAATGTGCTATGTTTCGCAGACTATATTCTGACGACTATGGACGACGGAGCGCAAGTTGATGCTATCTATACAGATCTTAGCAAAGCCTTCGATAGGATAGATTATCAGATACTGCTCCATAAACTTGCGCAACTTGGCTTACACGGAAAACTGTTGAATTGGTTTAGATCCTACCTGTCAGGTCGCTCACAGACGGTTAGACTTAATGGGTATACTTCAAAGAGTTGTGCTGTGTCGTCTCGTGTCCCCCAAGGCTCTCATCTAGGACCCTTGCTCTTTATAATATACACAAACGATGTTATCGCCTACCTTGAGAACTCTAGGCTTCTTATCTATGCTGACGATATAAAGATCTTTAGTAAAATACGCAATAGCTACGATGCAAATCGCTTGAAAGCAGATCTAGATAAGTTCGCGACGTACTGCTCTAAAAACTAACTTCGTGTAAACAGTGGAAACTGCTCGGTGATATCTTGTACCAGAAAAAGGACACCTCTCGCATACAGCTATGACTTTTGTGGTACTCCAATTAAGAGGGTTACCTCAATTAAGGACCTGGTCATTTTATTTGATGAGAAATTGTTTCTTTGAACATATCGACACTATTATAAAAAAAGCCAACAGATCACTGGGGTTTATAATCAGGGCTACTGCGAGTTTCCGTTCGATAAACGTCTACCTTACCCTCTACTACACCATGGTCAGGTCGATACTGGAATTTTCACCCCGTGTTTGGTCCCCTCAATATAATGTATACACGCAACGTCTCGAAAAAATCCAACGAAAATCCCTTGATTTTCTATCATGTAGGTTTCCGTCCACTGAGGTATCATGTATTACCCCATTACATGCCCGACGTACTGAGCGCGATATGTTATTTTTATTTAAATTGCATACCAATCGAATTGATTGTCACTACCTACTAGAGATGAGCATAATCGAATGTCGATTATCGACTATTCGATTATTCTAAAGCATTCGAGTTCTCGATTACTACACGTGCGGACGAGTGATGAATGATCACTCGGACTAGAGCTGAATCATTCGAATTATTCTGGATCATTCGACTAGCCGATTATCACTCATGCGCATGAATTACGAATTATCACTCGGAGTTGAGAATGGGAATCAGCCGTTAGTAGTCCTCTGCTTTGCCGAGATGCGCATAATCGAAATATTTTAGTATTCGGCTGGAGTTTGTGCATTCGTATCTAGTTATGAATGATCATTCGGACTGGGAATTCGGAATTGGGCGTTGGTAGTCGTCGGCAGTGCCGAGATGCGCATAGTCGAATTATTTCGTATTGGGCTACGAATGACCATTCGGACTAGGAAAGCGGAATCTGGCGTTAGTATTCGTCGGCAGTGCCGAGATGACTTTGAGCAATCGAATGACTTTAGTATTCGGAATCTACAGGCGCCACCACTAATACTAGTTTTTGAAGTAGAATCTTTTAAGCAGTGATGGGTCAGACTATTTTAAAACTTTTTAACAAGTTTTAGTTTGAATTTTTTATCAAAAACTAGGTTGGTTTATTAAAAATTAAAATGGAGAATTACTGTATAGGAACATAATTTGGTTTATGTTTGTACTATTCAACCTGTTCCTTATATCTTTTGTCAGTTCGCCGGCTTTTGAGAATACGCGTTCAGATGGTACTGACGTTGCTGGCACACACAAATACTTATTTGAAAGTTGGTACAATTCTGGAAAAATTTCTTTCTTTGATTCCCAAAATTGTAAGTGATTCAGTTTCCTTTCTATTAGCGGTAGTTCCAAGTATCGTTTAACTTGAATGATAGCCGAAGTAGAAGGAGTCGTAACTAGATGATCGCATTTTGTTTTCATTTCAAAATGTTCCCATAGCAAACTTGATTGAATTTTATTTTCATCTGAACCTAAAAATACAATGAATATTACAAAACCCAAATTCTACGAGATATTTTAATTGAATATTTGTTAAAAAAATATATATTTTACCTGTAGATTGTTGAACTGCAGACAATCCAAGATCTAGATTCTGTGGATTCTGGTTAGCTGCCGCAACCATCAGTTTCTCAATATCCTCCGTTATCCAATTTTGTGTTTGTTCGGCATTTACTTCTTTACCAAAGCCTAGTTTCTTCAATCTAGGGTCCAAAAATGTCGCTTTAGCACTAATTTTTAATTTTTCTAACGAACCAAATCTCCTCGAGATGACATCTCGCAGGTTTTTTTGCACATCTTTTACTATGAGAGTTGAGGGATTTATGCTGTTGAGGGCGTGTTGTAGACCGTGAATTATAGGAATGATCATTGATATCGTTATATATTTTTCTCCTGATAACTCCGTTGTCAGTGGTTCCATGGGCTTAAGTATAGATGTACACTCTTTAAGGACGACCCAATCATCAGACGATAACAGAGGAGGTATGCCGGAAAGATTGGACATTGCAGCGGATAATGGAACTTTAATATCTTGCAGTCTTTCGATCATAAACAAACAAGAATTCCATCTCGTTGAAACTCCTTGTTTGACTTTAAGTAGGGGAAGATTCAGTTGGCGCTAATTTTTTCCAGTGCGCCAGATGCTACTGTATCTCTTTTAAAGTGTGCCACGATTTTCTTACACTTTTCGAGCAATTGCTGGACATCGTCATTCTTTAGGACGTCCATGATACTCAGATTGAGAGTATGGGCCACACATGGGTGATGATACTTATTAAGGTGCTCGTTAACTGCATTTTTCATATTTGAAGCATTGTCTGTGACAATACTGACGACTTTATCAAAAATGCTCCATTCTTTAAAAATTCCAAATTGTCTTGTTTCCAACAAGGAGCTCATCATTTCGTTTCATTTTATGTAATGGGCAGTAACCGCTAAAAACGATTTAGTAGAACAGGATGTCCATATATCCGTTGTTATCGCCAAATGTGAAGGTACAGCTAACTCGTTTTTAACTTTGGTCAATATCGATGTATACATGTTTGGAATCAGAGAAGACATAATTTTTCGCCGGCTCGGGGGTTCATAAAGCGGGTTCAACTTCTTTGTGTATTTTAAGAAGCCTTTATTCTCGACGATGGATATAGCCTGAATAGCAGAAACTATCATTTCTACTAAAATTTTATCAATTTCAGTCTGTTCATTCTCGGAAATATTACTATCTTTCGTACTAACAAATAATTTGAGTTGACGTTTTCGTTTTGTGGCCGCTGGACGTAATGAATAAAGAAGTGGCGAAGGAAAACGAGCGACGGTATCAACAAATTGACGAACATTGAACAATTGACGATGTTGATTGCAACGATACAATTGTCTTCTGAATCAATTCACCTGGGTCATCAGCATCATCGTTTGAACTTTCACGGTTGTCAGAAGGGTTTATTAAGACAGAAGGATGCAATATTTTAAGATGTTATCCGAGATTAGTGGTATTACCAAAATATTTATTGTTTTTTTACACTTGTTACACAAAACTGTTCCGTCGCCTTTTTTTCGAAGTAATCCCAGACTAAAGATCGTTGAACACTTCGCCTCGGCATTGAAAAAGCTTTTTGGACACACTGGGCACAAGCCAACACTCGACGACTGATTATTGAGCTGAGACTAACAGTGAAACTAAGTGGTCCTTTCCCTTATCAACGAGAACTAATATAAATATATTCAAATTTGGTATTTATGGTCTTATGGATCATATTTAGAATCCAATATTATTTGAATTTATTTATTTTACGGCCATAAAATATGCTAACGATGGAATACGATTATCAAAGATTTCTTTACGTTTTTCTTCATCTCACGTTTGTTTATAAAATGCCCATATGTTTGTTTAGGAGAAACAGCCGCTCGAAATGTTGAAACCTCTCTATAGAGGCACATGCATTTATAATATTTTTATATTACAGTTATAAATTACTAAGATTGTAATAGAATGTTGCAAAAATGAATATTGTCGCTATACGCGTTAACTTCCGCGAAAACTGTCCGAAAATGCGTCAAATTATTAACGAAACTGGCTTAATTTACATAAATGCATTCTACAGGCAACATTACAGGTACATGAAATAATAACTGATAAAACTATTTTTTAGGGTAAATCGAGAGATCATTCGATTATGAAATAATTCGATTAAAGAAATCACTCGATTACTAATCATTCGATTATCGAAATCATTCGATTATGTCCATCACTACTACCTACTGTCCCGTTTAAATCTTAACTGTCCCACAATAATTTCCCGCATATCCAGAACCTACCGTCTGATGCGTTTCCATACGAACTCAGCGAAACATTCCCCCCTCATACGTCTCTCAGCGCAATACAGTTACCTAAACCAACGCTTCCTTTCAAAGTGTCCTGATATTTTCAATTGTTCCCCTTTTAACCTGAAGCACTTCCTTAAATTACACTCCACTGCTCTGGGTGAAATAAGCCTCTAATCATTCGATTCATTAGAAGGTGTTGGGTTGTATTTGGGCTCCGATTACTCGTGAGCCTGTTACTCACTCCTTCCTAACATTATAATTTATGTATATATTGTAAATTGTGTTTTTAGTGAAATAAATTTAAAAAAACATAGGATACGCTCATGATACCAACATAGTATCAAACACTTTGAAGAGCCTACAGAGTATAATGAACAAAGTCAAAACCACAAGCGAACGGTTCGACTCAGATTACCTCAAAGACATGTGAGAAAAAGAGGTGTGAGAACACCTCAAAGATAAAATACGTGGTGAAATCTAAAAACGAGGGTCCATACCAAGATACACTAATACTTGGCAATGACCGCCTTGAGAGAGTACTGAAATATGTCTATCTGGGTACCGTCAAGAATGACGACTGGGATTAAGTATTCCAAAGAAATTCGTGCAAGAATAGAACTGGCCAGATCTCATTTCTACAAACTAAATAAAATGTTCTTCTCCAACTAGTTGATACTTCCCCTTAAAATACGAATGGTAAGGTGCTATATCATTCCTGTTCTCCTATATGGCGTGGCGGCCTGGAAATTGACAGAGGCGACGTGAAATAGGCTGGAAGCTTTTGAGTTTTGGATATATAGACGCACCTTGCGCATATTGTGGATCCATCATATAACAAATGAAGAAGTATTGCAACAAATCGGTAAAAATAGGAAAATGCTCAACATCGTCAAAGAAAGAAAGCTGCATTACTTAGGGCATATAATGCGAAATGACAAATACCGCATATTACAATTAGTCATGAAAGGAAGAGTAGATGGTAGAAGAGGACCAGACAGACGACGTAACTCCTGGCTTAAGAACTTACGCTAGTGGTTCGGTCTTACATCACTGTTTCATCAAGCAGTTGATAAGCCAAGATTGCGATGCTAAGCGCCTACATCCACAACGGATAGGGCAATCTTAGAAGAAGAAGTGGTTTTTTATTTCAACTCATAAATAGTTTCTTAAAAAAAAGTCAAAAGTTTACAGTGGAACGATTTATATGCATGCAAGTTTAGTTCTAGCAATAATTTAATCATTCTAAATCTATTAGTTTTTGAGCTGACGAATGTTGAATTAATTTTAAAATGAATTAGTTTTTATAGTTAAAGTCAATGTCGATTTATTCATTCATGAAAATTTTAGAAAAATCTAGAAAATTTCAAGAATTTTCAAATATAGAAACTAATAAACAACTCAATAGACTAGCAGCAATAAATATTTGGTAATTGTACCTTGTTGAATTTTCAGGTTTTTAAATATACAGAAGAAAAAAGCTAGAAAATAATTTAGTAACTAACACAAAGACAAATTTGATCGTATACATAGTTTTCGAGATTAATAATAATCAATATTAAACTAAACTAACAATAGGTAAAATAAAAGTAGGAAACTAGTCCAGTAAATCCTTTCAATTTTATTTTAATAATAAACTAGTAATTTATGTTAACATACAAAAATATCTAGCTTGAAAAAATAAAAAAAGATTAAATTTCATAAAAAATACATTTTATGTCATTAATTAAATGGTCTATAAAAAACTTTATTGTTGAAGAAAGTGGATAACGAACTAGTTTAAGCTCGTTTCCAGGCACCCGGTTAACTACGTGATTAAGCAATGATTTACACACCGTCAACAATAAATCAGATTTCATAAAATCCTCAAATAAAACATTTCGTTTTATAACGTTTTCTTTTATTGAAAATTCTTCTAGTAGTTCATTTTCGACGACTTTGGGGATCATCCCTTTGTGTGTGTTACACTTGAAAACTCCGTCAGCCTTGAACCCTAGTTCAGCCCCCAGCTGGGTACGGGTTAACAATTCTGATGCCGGAACCTCCCCATTTGCAGCGCTAATCAAACTGTTCATTGTCTCAAAATGCTAAATAGATATTTTTATAGTCGGTTGAGCACACGTCTGGAAATCTGGGGCGGTTACAGACAAATTTATTAACACCCCTAATATTTGTTCTCAATGTTAATTTTATCTTTCGATCGTGTTTTCTATGTTAGATTTAGATAAATTATGTAATAAATTGTCAGAAATTGAACACAAAGCGAATTTATGGGGGTTTTAATTATAGATTTAGACGAAATTATAGATTTAACTGATTTAAATTTATGAGTTTCTGTGCAAAGCAACTTGAAACAATACTGTTTATGTCCTTTTACATCAAGCAATTTCCAACAATTCTGTCTTTGCAGTGCCTATCCTAATTGCAGTGCAGTGCCTGTCTTAATTTCAATTTGAATTACCAATCAACTTCCATGTTTTGCTAAAGTGTGGTTGGAAAATTGAGTTGAATAATTAATTCGGCAATTAAGGGATAAGCTTACCCTTCTTGGAGAGGAATTGTGGTATAAAGGACTAAAGAGACGGACAGACCCTTAAATTATTCCCAAAACAAAAACTTTTGATGAAACATTTAGCAGCTTTCATGAAATGAAACATTAATAAAAAAAAAAACTACCACAAGTTCAACAAACAAACGGAAAATCTTGAAAGCAATCTTTCAAAATCCAAATCAGATAAAGCATTTAGCATATAGAATGTTAACTATAATTCCTAAGTAAAATACATTGATAGTTAATTTGGACTTTGGACAATGGCTTTGGACTTATTTTAGATAGTTCCATGGATGTTCTTTCAAAATAATAGGAAGTGTTAATTTTGAGATTTTAGAAAAAATGTTACTATGGAGGTTCAAATTCTTTGCATAATTTGTAAAATTGATATAAATTTTACAAATTCATTTAGCCCTGTTAGATATTAACCCCTCTCAAGGATTAACACTTGGTCGTAGTGAAAGGGCTCAGTACTTTCAAGGATTCTGAGAGCGATGCCACGGGGAGCATATGTTCCTGGTAGGGCCACCTTTGCTGGTAAGGTTAAAGGTGAGAAAGTAAGCTAAGTTAATCCACTACAGCAGCGTCTGACCCAGAATGGGCGGCTGCAACCAGCGTCTGCACCCAGAGGGTCGGTTGTTCAACCAACTCACCAACACGTGTTTTAATTTTTCCAAAACCTCCGAATGAAATGAAATGAAGACGTCGATTTTTAAAAATATATCCAAGGTGAGTAGCGAGACTAACTCGAAATCTCACACTGACCCGTCAGTCTGCCCTACGGATTCTGGGAAGGGCAAGAATTCGACCACAAATAACCACAGACAAGAACACGTATATATTGCTACATATATTATACGCACTATGAGATCCGAGGAACGCCTAGACGAACTGAACCACGAACTGGAATCCATTAAGTGGGAAATCGTGGGACTATCAGAAACACGTCTCCCGGGTGAAAAAAAAAATACCACATTAACCTCAGGAGATGTATTATACCAGAAAAACACAACAGATAAAGACCATCTGGGAGGCATATGATTTCTCGTCAATGTGCGAATGAAGTAGAGTAAATGTATGAAGATATAGCAAAAGCAAAACTGTTAGGGAAAACACACTTGACTTTTGTTATAGCAGATTTAAACGCCTAAATCGGTGAGTGGACCAACAGCAACATCCAATCCCATTATATTGGAAAACAAGGTTCAGGCGTAAGGAACATCAGAGGAGAAATGCTGGCAAATTTTCTTTTTCGAAAAAAAGAATCTATACTGCCTAAACACGTTCTTTGAGAAATCCCCTGGACAACTCGACAACTGGACAACTCGGTCAAATATGAGATAGTCTACATTCTCGCAAATAGCAGATCAATATTTGTCCAAACATTTGTCTGAACCGGTTCGATAAAGGAAGAGTCCACAGGATTGTCCGAGCAAAGCTGCATATAGACCTCAAACACGAGAGAAACAAACTCTTGAAGAGAGCGAAGAGCCCTACACGCATAGAGTTAGAAAACAGCAAAGAAGAATACCTGAAAGAAGCGCAGAAACACTTACGACTCACAAATATGGCAAATATATGCATAGCCCAACCAACAAGGAAGATAAAAATCGCCACCCAAGTTGCTATAAAGGAAATATGTTGGAGAGCAAAAGGAGTAGGGCACCCGAAACTAAGTACAACCAACAAGAAAAATATAGAGCAACGAAGAGGCATGGTGAAGGAAACTAATGAGTACAAGATGCTCAACAGAAAAATCAAAAAAGTTATCCGTAGAGACGTGAAACACCAGCATGATCCAAACGATAATCGGAGAAAACGCCAATATGAAAGTGCTCAGATCCAAAACTCTCAAAGGAAGAAACAAGAATAACCAAACTTATGAACAAAGACGGAGTGGAAATCTCAGACTTACAACTACCAATAGTAATACAAGAGTTCTACACCGAACTATACTCGTCAAAAAATACTCGATAATGAAACGATAACACCATGTAAAGTATTAAACGTAGGGTCAGAGGTTATACCGGAAGTATCTGTTCAAGAAATAAGAGGTGCTCTGAAGAAAATGAAAAATGCAGAATGACCGGGAGAAGACCAAATGACAACTGAAATGTTAAAACTGCGAGGAATCAGTTTGGAAAACGAAGTCCAGGTACTGCTGAACAAATTCCTGCGAGACGGACAAATCCCAACCAAATGGTGTAACGCAGAACTGATAATCCAGTTCAAAAAGGGAGACACTACCAATATCGCCCGATTAGCTTGCTACCCTACCTCTAGAAGCTGTTAACCAAAATCATCTGCAGCCGAATTACAGGATGACTTCTACGAGTCTCTAGAAGAAACCTACCAGAGATGCCCTAGAAATGATATCAAAATTATAATCGGCGACCTAAATGCTAGAGTAGGATAGGAAGACCTGTATGCCCCGACGATAGGCAAACATAGTAAACATAAGGAGTCAAACAACAACGAAATAAGATTAATTCACTTTGCAGCCTCATTAAATATGGTGGTCGCGAGTAAATGTTTCGAGCATAAAGATATACATAAAGGCACATGGACATCCCCAGATAAAAAAACCGTCAACTAGATAAACCATCTGATAATAGGCGCTAGACACTTTTCCGACATAATGGATGTGAGGAATATGCGAGGGGCTAATATTCACTCCGACCACTTTATGAGAGAGACATCAATAAAAGCTAGGGTATCTAATGCAAGAAAGAAAGAAACAAATAACAAAAGAGGGTGGTATAACATAGCAGAACTAAAGAATCCAACAAAAGCTGAGAAGTACTAAAACGCAATTAAATACAAGATAGAGACACAAGTGACTGAGATACTAAAAACGATCAACGAACGCTGGATAGATTGTAAAAAAATCATCGAGAAATCAGCAATCGAGGTCATAGGAGAGGTAGCAAGCAAGATAGCCATAGACGCAGGTCAAAGGATAAGTGGTTTGATGCGGAATGCGAAGAGGCAACTAAAAACAAAAATCAAGCATATCTAAAGCTACAACAGACACATCACACAAGGGGAGCTGAAACTACCTATAAAGAACTGAGAAAGAAAGAGAAGAAAATCAACAAACGAAAAAAGAAGGAATTCTTGAAGCAGGAACTGCAAGAGATGGAAGATCTAAATTCACAGGCAGAAACTCAAAAATTTTACAGAAAACTGAAAACAGTAGAAAAGAGTTCAACCCAAAGACCACTATGTGCAGAGACAGACAAGGAAACATTATCTGTGAATCAGATGAGATACTAAACCGCTGGGCGGATAATTTCGAAGAACGTCTCAATACAAACAACAGGGAAGACATCGATCAAGTCAGAATGAACCCAAATCAAGATAACAGAGAACGAAATATCAACCATCATAGATATAGAGAAAGTCATTCATAGGTTGAAGAACAACAAAGCACCGGGCAATGATGGCATAGCAGCGGAACTGATCAAGCAAGGAGGTAAAGAACTAACCACACGCATCCAAGAACTTATAGCGGAGATTTGGCAACAAGAAACTCTACCAGACGAATGGGACACGGGCATAATCATTCCTATACATGAAAAAGGTGACCTACTAGACTGCAACAATTACAGAGGCATAACTCTCCTCAATACTGCCTACAAAGTACTAGCCAATATCTTATTCGACCACATCCGACCTTATGCAAAGAAGGAGATCGGCAACTACCAGTGCGGCTTGCGTCAAAATAGGTCCAGATCAAAATCTGGTCCAGACCAGATATTTACACTACGGCAGATCCTAGAAAAGACTCGGGAAAATAACATTGACACGCACCATCTATTTGTTGACTTCAGTAGCGCGTATGACACTGTCAATCGAAAAGCACTATTCGAAGCAATGATTGAACTAGGCATACCACAACATCTGGTACTTCTTACGAAGGTAACTCTTTCCAGAGTGGAAATCAGAATTAGGATCCAAAATAATGTATCAAGATCTTTTACTACACACACCGGATTACGACAAGGCCTATCGTGCATCTTATTTAACATCGCCATTGAAAAAGTAATCAGGGAATCCGGAGTAAACAAAATAAGCACGATAATCAACAAGTCAGAACAGCTACTAGCGCGGACGATATAGATATAATAACTCGAAAAATAAGATGATCCAAGCATTCACGGCCATTGAAGCAGCAGGAAAAAAATGGGTCTAGTAATAAACACAGATAAAACAAAATACATGTTTGTTTCTACGCTCAAGTACGAAACGTAACTATCGGGACACGTAACTTGTCTCACAGATTACGTGTCTTACGTAATTCATATACCTGGGCTCCACTAACACTAACAGCTGCAACAAAGAGATAAAAAGAAGATTATACCTTGCAAATAGAGCATATTATGAACTAATGCGACACATAAAATCCGAGACTATATCCAGAAGGACAAAATGTCAAATCTATAGGAGCCTAATAAGACCTGTACTGATATACGTAGCCGAAACCTGGACCCGAAACTAGGAGAAAGAAAGAATCTTGGGATGTCTCGAAAGAAAGATTCGAAGACACATATATAAAGGCATACAGGAAAACGGAGAATGGAGACGGCGATACAACCATGAGCTGTACCACGTTTACGAACACACGGATGTAGTTCGTACTATAAAAATTGCTAAATTAAGATGGATAGGACATATCGAGCGAATGAAGGATGTAGAGGCAACAAAACTTATTACACGACAAAGACCAGGAAAACGGAGAATGGAGACGGCGATACAACCATGAGCTGTACCACGTTTACGAACACACGGATGTAGTTCGTACTATAAAAATTGCTAAATTAAGATGGATAGGACATATCGAGCGAATGAAGGATGTAGAGGCAACAAAACTTATTACACGACAAAGACCAGACCAAAGGACACGGAGCAGGCCAAAACAAGATATCTGTACCAAGTGCAGGAGAATTTATTAGCAATGAAGGTGACCGGATGAAAAGCTAAGAACTGGAATAGTTTGGAATGGAAAAAAAGCTGATGATGATGAGCCGAACAGAGAAATACAGCCAGGGAACAAGCTGTAGATCCATCCAGTGGAATGCAGCCAGTGGAATTAGCAGGATTCCGCAGAGGATTCAGCACTACCGATCACCTACAAACACTAAGGAATCTAATCGAAAAAGCCACCGAATATAATGGCCCTATCCACCTAGCGGCAATCCTAAAATCTATGAAAAATGGAAGAGTGGATTGAAAGAATATCACTGGAAGACAGAATCAGGAACACATTGGAAACACTGTGAGAGAGGTCAAGAGTAACCGACATTGTAGAGCGTGTAGCCAAGTTAAAATGGAGCTCTGGTGGGTCATGTTTCAAGGCAGAATAATGACAAATGGACGCTAAAAACCACACAATGGTGTCCAAGAACAACTAGAAGTAGAAGCAGACCGCAAAGAAGTTGGCCAGATGATATAAAATTAGCCGCAGATAGCCGGTGGTACCAGAAGGCAAAATATCGACAGTCGTGGAAATATATATATATATATATATATATATATATATATATATATATATATATATATATATATATATATATAAATATAAAATATATATATATATATATAAAAGTTTGCCTTTAGTGAGATCCAGGATCATTAAATCAGCAATGATATTGACATTTTTTCCTGTTGTTGTCGTTCTCATTGTGTAAGGTGATCCTATTTCCGCAGCTTTATTAGGAGACGCTGTCGACGACATCTGTGTAAACTTACACATAGCCGTGTACACGGCGTAGGATGAAGTGTATATGTGCGTGTTTTCCACATGCATCGGTTGCAACTGAGGAAGCTCCCGACGATATTTTCTAATGATATTAACAACTTCCGCGCTCCTCGCGAACAGTTTAATTTAAAGTGGAACTGAAACTTTATCTGGGCGCAGATTTAACTTATTGTTATTGCTTTATTAAATAGTTTCCGTAACACGGATTTTGATTCTATTTTCGTCTTCGCTGGTGCGTTCTCACCCTTGTCACTTGTCCTGTCTCGCCCGTCTAGACATAAACTAACTTTTTTTCGCTTCTAGATTTGTGCATAATGGTTTTACTTACGCTTTTTTTGGAATCGCGTTTCTGCAAAGTTAGATTATACTTGTCTTATATGTCTAGAGTTATTTACAAGTTCTATAAAATACGTTTTTTTTAAATGAAATTTCTGTAACTTTTTTTCTAGATGTATATTTAAAAAAGAAGTTCATTAAATATTTGTTTTAAAAAATTGTAAAAAAACAACCACTTTGGATTATTTTATAATTTGAAATTTAATATTTTGGACTATTTTGTATTGCAAACAAATCTTGTAGAATTTGTTGAAAAATTGATCTTGAAATTTATAGAAATTTCACTAGTTATTCAAACAATTTGTAAATATACTAGACTGCCGTATAAATCGCGTTATACGGCAGTCTATACACTTATATAATCAGACCTACTTATACGATTTTAAGCATGTTTCTAAATTATTGTTCATATATATATATATATATATATATATATATATATATATATATATATATATATATATATACATTTGCTTTTCTAAACAACAAATCAGAAACTACATGAAAATGTTAAATTTATCTATTACGCGTTAAATTTATCTTGCATGCGTTATACGAATTCGTACAAAGTCTTATTCAAATTAAAATTTGTATATGTTCCTTATTAATGTGCAGTAAATTTAATAAAAATAAATCTTAAAATAATTTTAGTTTGATTAAAATTTGTTCAAATTGTACCTACAAGTTGCTTTGGAATTATACTTATTCTTCTTCTTTCGAATAGGCCTACTTTGGACCACGCTTGTTCAACTTGGTCTTGGTTCCACCACGCTTGTTCACCTTGATTGTTGGGCTTTGATCTTTGTCCAGTATTGTCGAATCTTCTGCCGGTGTAACTCCTTTCTCCGTTCTGTCCAGGGGGTACCTTTCCTTCGGGGCTTTTCCTGAAATCGACGAAATTCCTTCAGGGTGCGTCTCACAGACTGTCTGTTTTGGAGATCTGTTATTCCCAGTTCTTTAACATCTTTCTCGGTTCCGTCAACCAAGTGGTACTTAGTACGAACCTTCTTGTTTTTCCGGAAGGTGAACAAACGGTTGCTTAGTCGGTTTGGAGGCAATCTTGCAACGTGGCCATTGAAAGCTACCCTTCTTTTCCTTGCAAAGTGAGAGAGCATCTCAATATGTTCGTATAGCTCAGAGTTATGCCGCCTTCGGTATTCCCCATCTTCCTTTACCGGGCCTAGGATCTTTCTGAGGATTCTCCTCTCTCCGATTTCCAATTTCTCTACCAGACCTCTTCGGATCAATGAATGACACTGCTTGGCATAAAGGGCTTCTGGTCGTAAGACTGATATGTAGTGTAAGTTTCAGGTTGCGTGACAGGCATTTCTTGTTGTTAGTGTTCTCAGTCACTCGATAGGCTAGTTCTAACTTGTTGACTCTCTTGGATTATGATGCTCTTTCTGATAAGTTGGGTTCAATCCATTCGCCGAGATACTTTAATTTCCCAGTCCTCTTGATGTTTCCCTGCTCTAGTAACATCTCTCTCTCTTTGCTTCTCTGAGTTGATGAAGAATTCTGTTTTCTTTGAAATTATACATTTTTATGAATCCAAATTTATAAATCCTTATTAAATTTGAAAATAGTTTGAATTATTTTCTATGGAATTATATATTTTTAGGAAAACAAATCTTTTTAAATTTGAAATTTTTAACAATTAGTTAGAAATAAATTTCATTTTCAAGTTGTTGTTTAAATATCAATTACATTTATATTCGGACTTATTATGTTCTTTTTTTCAAAATTCAAAATTTCATATGCATTTCATCATCATCACTGGCGTAACAGCCCGTTGTGAGCCTTGCAGTCTTCTAGAACGATGGCGACCGTTCTGTAACATATGTCGCCAATTTCGAACGCCAATTGATTGACTTCAGCCTTTCACCGGAGTTTCGGTTTCCATGGTGTTCTTCCCCTTCCGATTTACCACTTAAGAATCGTCTCTGTAGCCGTACCTCGCTCAAAATATTCACATGTTCAGCCTATCTTAATAGTCGTATTTTTACGTCGTATAGCTCATGGTTTTAACGTATGCTCTATATGTCTCTTTCTTGAACTGCTACATAGATTCTTTGTAGAAATTTCCTTTTGAAAATGTGCAGCGCGTCCTCCTCTTTTTTGCTCATTGACCAGGTTACCAATGCATACGCCAAGAAGGGTAGGAGTAGGGTTTTATCTATAAGAACCATGGTTTTGCGGCATTAGGAGTCTCCATCACATGTGTCTCTGTGTGGCATAATAGCACTTTTTGGCAGCTACGATTTCTATTCTTATCTCGATGCTGCGGTATTTTTTCACATTTTCTTTGACAGAACTTTCGACCTTCTCAAAGGAGTGCAGGCCTATGGTTAGAATCTTGATCTCTGATGTTGTATTTGGGTCTGGGTTACATGCATGTATTTAATTTTACAGACGCTAATCTTTTATAACATCCATTTCGCCGCGCTTTCGAGTTTGGTAACTGTTTCCTTAATTTCGGTTAGCTATTTTGCGACGATATTTATGTCATTGGCATAGCCAAGCAGTTGACTAGATTTGTAGAGGATGTTGCCCAAGATTTGTACATGAGAGTCTCTTACACTTCTTTCTAGTGCTATATCAATACATCTTGGCGTCGGCCATTATCAGTTTTAAATGGAGTCATGTCGAGTAGTCCGCATCGTAAGTCCAGTTAAACTTATTAGCTTCTTAGGGGTGCCAAGATCGCACATGGCAGCATATACATATTTCGGGTCTACTAATAGATCCATACGCTACCTAATAATAAACAGTTGGCGGTTTTCCACGTTAAACTCCTAGGTTTGTTCTAGGATTTGACGCAGTGAGAAGAGCTGGTCTGTTGTTGATCTAGCCGGTCGCAATCTACACTAATATTGTCCCTGTGCCGCCTCTGTATAGGGATAGATTCTGCTATTTAGGATGTACGTGAATATTTTGTATGCAGAGTCTATGATTAGCACAATACACAACATCACCTTGCTTCTGAAGTGGATATATGACTCCTAGCTTCCATTGCTCTGGGATGATTTCAGTTTGTCATGTCTTCACCACCAGATTATGAAAAAAATGCTGTAACTCAGGACCACTGCATTTCAGGAACTTGCACAATCCATTACATGACCTTCCTTCTGAAGTGGTCATATCACTCCTGGCTGCCACACCTGTGAGCTGATTTCAATTTGCCATATGCTCACCACCAGCTTATGAAATAACTTCATATATTAGTCCTGAGTTATATAACTATAACTCAGGATCATCGCAATTGAGGAACTCGCCTCGTATATTATCTCCTCACGATGACTTGTTGTTTTAAAGCTTTAGTAGCGTTGTTTCAACTTAGCATATCATCGGAGCTGTAACGTTCTACCTCCTTCTCCTACAGCATGTCATCAGCTCTTTCTGGTATTACATGTTAGTTTCCAGTCAGAACGCCATATAAATGGTCGTTCCATCTCTTCAATATATCCACTTTATTGTTAAGCACACTCTATTGTTCATCTTTCTGCATCTCCAAAAGTTGTAAATCTAGGTTTTAATTATGTTCTTTGGTTGTTAAGGTTCCGGTAGAATTTCCTGGTTCTACTTTGGAATTTTAACGTTCTAGTTTTGCCATGTCCTCATTTTGTTGCTTTCTTTTCTCGTTTCTATGGCACTTTTCTTTTCTTCCTAGACGCTTATGTTCTTCAGCTGCGCTTCTAATATTATGTTGGTGGTTCTTTCGGTCTGCCTCATTTTCATTAATTGTTACCATCTCACAGTCCTCATCGATCCAGCTATTTCAAATTTCAGTTTACTTGGCTCCAAGAATGTCGGTCGCCACAGCCTTAATAATCATTTGGCCATCCTGCCAGATGTAATTATGCATTCTATAAAGGGAGATTTCTGATATTTTACAATTAGTTCATTTTGGTATAGTACATGGGTATCTGAGTCTTTGAGATTATTTGTATTAAACTTAGGTGGACAAGGTGTTATGTGATTTTACACTTCTGAATAAGCTCTTCTGAATATTCTTGCTCTAAACTTGCAAGAGACGAGATGATGGTTCGAGTCAATATTCGCGCCCCTAAACATTGTTATGCCTAGAACGTTAATCTATCATCTATTAGGAAGTGGCTTATATGGTTTTTTTTTACATTATTCGGTGCATTCCATATTGCTTTGTGGATGTTTCTATGCAGGAACATGGTGCTTACCACTACCATATTTTGCGAGGCCTAAAAGTCCATCAGGTGGCAACCATTGTCGTTGGTAATTTCATGTAAACTGTGCATTTCATGTAAACTGTGCGTAAACTGTGTCCTTGTTGACGGAGTGCTGGCGACTATGAGTCCAATAAATAAATAAGCTGTGCTTTCCTATGATGGAATTTTATAGCTCTAGTTTTAGAAAATTCTTTTAATTTCATTTAAAATCAATATTTGTTTGCAGCTTAAATTTTGAATCATTTGAATTTTATTAAAATTTATTTGTATGTTAACTTGATTTTTTTAATTACCAATAAACTTGAAAATATAAGAAAAAAAGTTTCAAGAACACTTTTCCCAATAGGGAATACACGGAATATGCATGTAATTCAAATTTGGTTCAAATAGCATAATTCCGAATCTTTATTGGCCGGACATTTAAACTATACCATTATTTTAGTATTTAATATATTTTTAGCTACTAATGCACCAAAAGTTTTTAATTATTTTTTTTTATTTTCACAATATTTCATTGAACTACAAGCTGTTACATTGAGCAACATTTATTAGTTTTGATGACTGGTAGGACGTGTGGAAATAGAGAGTGTATCCTATGACACACGCTGCTCTATGTTTCTCCATTGGGATTTTTTAGTTTTGGATAGTTAGGTTGTGCGGAACCGTGCTTGCAGATCCACCGGCTTTAATTTCTTCAATCTCCTTATGATTGATTCTTGATCTAGCAAGCTGTGTGCCAGCAGGTTTGGGTGGTCTTCGAGTCGCTTCTCGTAGCTTTTGAGCTATATTCTTAACCGTGTCAATTCCAAGGTCTTTGTGTAACGTGGCATTGGTCATGTACCATGGAGCATTCGCTAGGGTTATCAGCGTTTTGGATTGGAATCGCTGTAGGATCTCTATGTTGGAGTTGCTGGCTGCACCCTAGAGCTGAATACCGTAGGTCCAGATTGGCATTAGTATGGTCTTGTATATGAGGACTTTATTATGCAAAGATAGCTTAGATATCCTTCCTATGAGCCAGTACATTTTTTTGAGCCTTACATCCAGTTGTTTCCTCTTGTTCCTAATATGTTTCGCCCAGGTTAGCCTGCGGTCCAGGAGCATGCCTAGATATTTTACTTCTTCGACTTTCGGGAGCGGTTCGTTGTTGAGTGAAACCGTTGGGCAGTCTTTTTCTTCATAGTGAAGGTAATGTAGATAGACTTTGTATTACTAGTCTTCATTCGCCACCTTTTGAGCCATCTTTGGATCTTGTTAAATCCGCTTTACAGTGATCTTGAAGCTGCGTCTGGATTTTCATGAGTTGCCAAGATGGCGTTGTGGTCGGCAAATGCAGCAACCATGGTGTTGTGGGCTACAGGCAGGTCAGCCGTGAACAATGTATAGAGGATTTGTTCCAAAACGCTACCTTGGGGCACTACTGCTCGCATCGGGCAAAGAGGTAATAGCTCCGTGCCACACCGTACTTGGAATTGGCGGTTGCTTAGGTAGGATTTCAGAAGCAAGTAGTATTGCGGTAAAAGCCTTTTGATTTTGTAGAGTACACCTGGGTGCCACACTTTTTGAAAGGCCTGTTCTATGTCGAGGAATGCTGCAGAGTAGTATTCGTTTTAAAGACCCGATTGACTTGCTCTATCGTTGAATGCTTGGATCTAAATCCGAATTGATGTTCTGGGACAATGTCAAGCTTGTCGATCAATTGTTGTATTCTTCTAAGCAGTAGTCTTTCAAATAACTTTGATGTTATGGGCAGGAGCCCATAACATCAAAGATGTTGATGTTATGGGCTTTTGGGGCGATACGATTTAATATCATTTGGTGGTTTACCATTTCTCTGAATCATTATGATTTAGCCGACTTTCCATTGGCTAGGTATGTGTGATGTACGAATTATAGCATTAAATAGATTGGTCAGGAATACTATGCCCTTCCTTGGTAGCTTCTTGAGGATGGTGCTTGTGATCAGGTCGTATCCAGGAGATTTATTCACATTGACCTCTTTGTGTATCATGCTGTTTACTTTCACATGAGAAATAGGCCTGATGGGTAGGTCCAGCGGGAGGGGACTACCTAGGAAGTCTTCTATATCTCCATCGTGTTGTTGGGCTGGAAATGGAGTAAATACCTGCGCGAGATGTTCTGCAAATATTCCGGCTTTTTCGGCGTCACATTGAGCCCATTCTCCACCGGCTTTCCTGATAGGTGGTATATGGTTTTGTAGATGGTTAATTCTTTTAATTGCTTTCCAAAGTGAGTAATCCGTAGCGATTGTATTTGTTAGGTTTATTAGATATTGTTCCACATTGTTGTTATTGTAATCGATAATTGTAATAAATTGTAATAATATTGTAATCGAGTTTCTTTAGTTGTTGGGATAATCTATTTAATCGTCGTTTATCAGCCGGGCTTCTGCTCATCTGCCACTGTCGCCTTGTTCTCATTTTTTCGGTATTTTTTTGTTTTATATCGTCAGGATCATGCAGCCTTTTGAACTATTTGTATGAAGTGTTCGGTTGCCTCATCTATATCTAATTCACTTTTTAGAGGTACGTTTAGTTTAATGCGTTAATTGATTATGTCACGGAACGTAAGCCAGTTTATATTTTTGTTATGAAGTGTCGGTCGCTTATCAATTTTTATTACTGCAGTACTCAGTGTCATCAATACTGCGGTGTGCTCCGATGAGAGCTCGAAACTTGTTTCGGTGTGTGTAAAGGGTTTAGCTATTCCCTTGGTTACGAAGAAGTCGAGTACGTCCGGAATTTTATTTCTGTCGGTTGGCTAGTAGGTTGGTTTTCCTGTTGAAAGTTGGTTACAATTTAGTGAAGTCAATGATTTTAGGAGTTGTCGGCCTCTAGTTGTACTCAACCTAGATCCCCATAGGGGATGTTTGGCGTTGTAATCTCCTCCAGATAAAAAGCGAGGACCCAGGCGGTGGAAGAACTCAGTGAACTTGTTGTCTTTTATAATATGTCGTGGAGGATAGTAGACTGCAGCTACTACAATAGATCCGAATTTCGCATCTTCGATGGCTATACTAGTCGCGAGTAGGTAGTCCTTGGCTGAAGGCGGTAACACGTGGTGTTTGATGGTTGTTTTTACGAGAATCGCCGTACCTCCATGTGCCGTTCCATCCGGGTGTTCAGCGCTATAAAGTTTATACCCGTGAATTTTTATATGGCTTCTATCAGTCAAGTTAGTTTCTGCCACCACGAGGATGTCTATTTTCTTTGTGTTTAAGAATACGGCCAGCTTTAGGCGATGTTGGACTAAGCCGTTGGCATTCCATAATGCTAATCGGTAGGACGTGAATTATTTGTCCGCAAACTTTGTCAATATTGGTGTCAGTTGGTTCAACATAGTTTTTAAAAGCTCGTTTTGCGGCGTAATTGCTGTATACACAAAAATGAACGTATTAATAAATACATTATTGTATGTGAAGGATGCCATTATTATAATTGTGCGTAAAAGTATCCAAATCGTGCGTAAAAGTACAATGCAAATCAAGTTTCATTATTAAACAATTTATGTTTGTTGTTACTAAGGCAGCGACTTGCGTCCATTTTTTTAACGTATGTTAAAATGGAATTAATTTTTCTTATTTTGAATCAAGAAGTCTTAGCCACTCAGTCTAGATTTATCTGGCTCTAATATAACTTAACCTAATCTAGATTAAATTAACTTAGATTACATCAACAACGACTAAATAGTTTTCTCGTCACTGTGCTATTTTATTAGTAAGCAATTTTTTCCACGGAGCTGCTGAACTTTCTAACCTTATTGTGTCAATGATTTGAAGTATGTTGTCTGTCAAAATTGCATTTTTTATCAATCAATAATTTTTTTGTAGATTCAACAGTATTTTATCATGCTTCGTAGATCAAATTATGTATGACACACGCGTGTAAAAAGTTTTTGTACACTCATTAACGCATTAAAGGCGGGTGCGGGTATTAGTACCCGTCTCGCCGACTGCTGTCTATCAACGGGCCGGGTATTAGTACCCGTTTAAAAGTACGTGCGTTAAAAGCGGGACAAGATATTATTACCTGCTAAAAAAGGTCATATGGCCTAAAAGGAGTAATGAATTTAGTATTTATTTTCGAGATTATTGATTATTTAGCATATTTAATCCGGATATCGCCCTGGAATCAAATATTACCACTAATTCTTTGTGTTCCATTACATTTGTTAAATTAGTTCATTTTACAACTTACACAGTATTTAAGGTTTATTGTTTGTCACATTTTGGGTCTTAAACCAATTTGTTATTCTCACCCTCCCCTACATTTATCTGTATATAAACGGCCTATCTCGTCAAAATAAATCAGTTTGTAGTACCACTATTTCAATGCATATTCAATTTGTATATATATATATATATATATATATATATATATATATATATATAGATATATATATATACAAATTGAATAATTTTATTTGCAATGGATTACGATAGTGATGTCTATGCAAAAGAATTGTCGCAAATTCAAGCGATGCAGAGATTCCCGAATTTGATAGCGAAAGTGACGAGAAGATTCGACCAAGAAGAAACAAAGCCTTGCCAATACCTTCTAGCGACGAAGAAAGTATGGTGAAGTATTGGACTGGTCGGAATGTGATAATGTGCCAATTATCGAAGATTTCTTAGGACAATGTGGGGTTTTCGTGATGAAAAATAATTCAGAAAATGTAATTGATGTGGTTTAGTTATTTATTGGAGCCGATTTATTTGAATATATGGCGACAGAAACAAACCACTACCATGCACAGAATGAACATTTATTTAGAGATCGTGAAGTCCGTAAAGTGGAAAGATGTATCTGTGATAGAACTTAAAAAAATGCTCGGATTGCTTCTACTGATGAAAAGAGTTCGTAAGGATACGAGGGATGAATACTGGTCGACAGATGAAACAATTGAAACTCCAATTTTTCCTCAAATAATGAGCAGGGATCGATTTAGTCAAATATGGTATTCATGGCATTTTTGCAATAACGATGACAAAGATGATAGAGATCGCCTTAAAAAAATCCACCCCATTATATCATACATATTACCCAAATACATCTTACCCAAGAAGTTTATAAACCACAGAGAGAATTGTCCTTAGATGAAAGCATCATGCCATGGAGAGGTCGTCTAGCATTCAAAGTCTACAATGCTTCAAAAATAAGGAAATATGGTATTCTCATAAGAATGGTTTGTGAAGCGAAAACCAGCTACATATGTAATTTCCGAATATACTATGGTGAAGGAAATCGACTGCAACACACAATTTTGAATCTTCTTCAGCCATATGAAAACTTATGGCATCACATATATATGGACAATTATTACAATAGTGTAGACACTTGTGAAATACTTCTACAATATAGGTTTCGGAGTTGTGGCACTATTCGCAAAACCGAGGCCTTCCTCTCTGTTTAAAAAACGCGAAATTGAATAGGGGGGAATCTTTGTTCCGTCGGCGACAAAACATTTTGTTACAATGTTGGCAATCAAAAAGGCCTGTGCGTATGATTTCGACTATACATTCAGCTGATATTGTAAAAAGCCATAATATTGATTGGGCGACAAAAGAAAAAATCTGAAAACCAATATGCGTAGTGGATGACAATAAATTTATGAAAGGTGTAGATCACGCCGATCAATATTTATTATATTATTCGATAGTACGTCGTACGAAGAAATGGACAAAGAGAGCTGTGATGTTTATTGTCAACTGTGCACTATTTAAAGCTTTTAGAGTGTATACAACATTAAATCCTCATTGTAATAAAAAATACAAAATATTTTTACATAATGTGGCAAAAGAGTGGATAAGCGAACCGACTACGGAAAATGTGAATGAAGAGCATCCTGTTCCTGGTACATCAGTTACACCCAGAAGGGATGACCCTCCAGGAAGGTTGTCAAAGGATACCAGAAAGCATAAATTAGTTAAACTAATTACAGGCGGCATAAAACTTAAACCCCAGAGACAGTGCCGCATTTGTGCCGCGCATAAGAAGAAAAGTTTGACATGTCATATGTGCCAATTTTGCGAAGTGCCTCCTCACAAGGGAGATTGTTTTTTTAAATTCCACACTTTAGAAAAATATTAGTGACTGGTTTTATTACATTAATTTAAAAACGACAAAACATTTTATTTGTTTATAAATTTTTTGCCCTTCCGTCAACAGTCAACAACTTTACGTACACCAGCGCATGCACCATTACGAATCCATCCGGAGAATCCACCATCAGGATCAGCGATCCTGACTCAACCTCCTAAAATTTGTCTTCAAAATTTTGAAAACATAGCCAGTTTTACCTTCACAAACTTTGCTTTCCAAAAATTTTTATTGTAGCTTACAAAGAACCCAAATCATCCCCTATTTTACCCCCTTCAGGAATGATATTGCAAAAAAACGATGAAATACGTATTTTTTTTTAATTTCTTACCAAAAGCCTAAATATTAATTTTCATCTCCCTAACTTGAAAAATGATCGGTTCCTCATACATCACCTATTTCATCCCTTTCAGGGTACTTTTTAGAAAAAAGTATCTCAGGGTGCAATCAGAAGTCCTTTCTCAGGGTGCAATCGTTCAAATACCCAACTTTTGATAAAAAAGGCCTCAAAAATTACACCCGCTCGCAGCACATTTTCATATCTTAGGATACCCGCTAAAAATGTGTTAAGATCAAACCACTTGCCTTCTCTAAAATACTATTAATTACTTAAAATTAATAAATAAAAATGCAAATTAAGCGAGGTAAATTCAAATTTGTAAGATGCAACACCATTGGTTAAAACGAAACGTGACGTCAAATAGTATATCAAAAAGTTTGATTATATATATTTGTATGGCATTATATAGCTACATTTTTCTTGTCTATTTCTAGTAAAATTTACATGAACACCTTTACTTCTATACTTCTATACTTAGTTATAATATTTACTTGCACAACTTTATTAATGAGTTTATTTTCATTTTCCGATGAATTAATTTCTTCAATATGGGAAGAACTGGATCCTGCTTCCAAAACAGCACTATTACTGCCAGTAGACTCTGAGAGAGCTTCTTCTATATGTGCTATCCGTTCTCTGTAGACGGCGCCTATTCTTATAACGGTGGTGGCATATTTCAATGTTGGCAATGGAATATGTGATACAGAACTTTATGTAATCGTGGTGTCATATTTACACCTTCTTGTTTCATTATGTTTTATTGAACATAATTTTCGATATCCTCATATATAACAATGTAATTAAAGATGTATTGTAAATATAGAAACAAAACATTTAAGTAGGTATAATATATTAAAAAAGTCAAGGGATAAACTTGTCTGAAGGGATCTTTCTTTTGTGCTATGGTATAAGAACCGAGCTGAATAGCTAAATGTTCAATTGGTTTTTGTTTACGGGTAAAAACAATAGGCGAAATCTTTATATACTAGATTTAGATACAGTTATCTACTGCTTGTGTGATGTTAAATACAAATTTCTTCTGAGTTACTTCTGATTAACTGTAATCATATTAGGTAGCGAAATACGTCGTACTTACATTAAAGTGATCTTCACAACAATCTAAACAAGTTGTTTCAGATAATTCATCTCTTCCGATAACCTTACACCATTTTTTAGGTTTTCTTTTTTTCACCTATTGTGACTGGAAAAACATTTTAACAGGTTTTCGGGCACAATTCAATAGTTATAAACTGGCTTTTGAGCTTATTTCATGATGAAATAAGTTAAGACCGAGAATACCTGTAGTAAATAATGGACTAGACTGTCACTGGACATAGTATTTGACGTCATTAACAGAGCGCGCGAAATGGCTGCGTTTAAACAACTCTCTATATTCAATATTTTTTTAAGCTTCATTGCAGCATTTTTAAACAGTATTTATATTTTTTACTACGTTATGAAACACTATGTTAAGGAGGTTCGAGCGTAACTAATGAGTCAAAATAGTGCTTGAATTTTTCTATATTTTCAATTATCCTAATAGTTGTTAAAATTAATTATTTTTATTTATAATAACAACAAATTTTAAAATTGGTAATTACTATTTTTTTAATCAAATAAAGTTATTAAACGACTTCGTTATTGTTGACTTATAATGTGACATAAAAAGATCTGGCAACATCAGTGTTATGAGTCGACTGGTTGTAAAGGGATCAGAATTTTATTAGCCCAAGATGTTGGCCGAAAACCTAAGTATTTCTTTGTCTCTTTCCAAAAGACAAAAAAATATAGATAATCTATGTAAAAAGCTGGAGTCTATTCTATCAAATAGTTCCACAGACGTTCAAAAGTTCAAAATGTTTCCATGTTTTTTTTTTCTCTCACAATCAGCTGTTAACGTGACGTTGCCAAACCATCTGCCATGTGAATTACTGTCGATAAACAAGATTCAAAACAAAAAAAATATCTTTAATTATTTAAATAATTACATGGGGAACATCACATTGCATTAATATTATCGTGTTTTAATAATATCTAAGTTTATTGTATATAGTATTTTATTCCTTAAAGTTGGGAAATTAATATCGAACAAAATAAATAAAGACGTAACGGAAGCTTGTTGGCCATAAAAATCTGTGTATAAGATTTGAAAACACATAATTTTTAATTTTTTTTCCGGATTAACTAAACTGAAGATCACTTTCAAATTTTGAGAGGACATAAATAAAGTATTGATCTTCATGTATAAAAAGTTTCAAAGCTTGAACTTGAAAAATATATTTAACATGGGATTCGCTTGAACCTCCTTAACAGTGAATTAAAAATATAAAATAAATACATGTATATACCCTATTGTCAACCAATTAGAGATTTTAGCTTATTTATTCTGTTGATAAATGTACAGAAAGGTCTGATTTTAAAATTTTCGATATCTTACAGCGATCTTCAAATTTGTACTGTTGTCCATGTTTTGAAAATTACTTGATTGTCAAATAAAGAAATTGAAGTTTTTCACAAAATTTTACAATATTTAACCAATCTCTAGTAACTTATGTCTCTCTGTTTCGCCGACATAATATTATTAGATATTCCACTCATAGAAATCTGCAAGTTTGGTTTGTTACAATTTCACAAATGTTATAAAAAATTTAAAGTTTGCAAAAACTAACAAATTGAAGCTGCAAGAAGATCAACTAATTCTCTAACTTTGATTATCTGGCAGCAAAAAGTGTAATAAAAAAATTTCAACACTAAAAATATTTATCGTTGTCAATTTTATAAAAAAAGATCAGAAAATTATATATATATATAAACAATAAGAAAAAGAAATCTATTACGAAAATTTAAATAATTTGAAGATAAATATTCACATCATCAAAAACTTGTCGACAAAAATAATGAAATATTTATCTCCGACCATATTTTTTATCTATCTTTCTTATTAAAATTCCATTAGTTAAAAATTATTCAGTCTGCGTTTATACGTCTGCTAACACAAAAAAGCGGAGATAAATATATTGTTGGCGAGTAAATAAAAGAGTGTGGTGAAATGTATCCACCCTGTAATAGTATAGTTTACTGTAAAAATATACGCTCAGTCCAAATTGAATAAACATATACATTTCAACCGGTAGTAGTCGGTCTGTCAGTCCTTTTTTATGGTATCTTTGTTTCGAAACTGCTGTTTAAATTTAATGGCATCCACAATTCAAGTGCATTCGTTTCTGCAGATGGACGGACAATGTATAGAGAAAAAGGCGGAGCCCTTTCTGAACTCACTCCACCGATACATAATTAAAATTTCGACTGAAATAAATATATTACCAATTTAACGTGGCAATAAAATCAAAATTTGCATACATAACTGCAAGCAACAAAAAATCTGATAACATTTATTGCTGATTAAAGCGCGATTCGCAATAAAACATGTTTTGTTAATGCATAATCGACGTTCGCAATGCTTCAATTCATTATTGGGATAATTATTTGCATTAATTTCGCTCGACGTTTATATAAAAAAAACTTTCTTTCAATATATTTTTATATGTCGTTACTTTGTAATTATAAGGTGGTTTTATTTTCGACCTTATAATTATTTCATGTGTAATATAATTATTTACGACACATTAAAATTCCTGAAAGCGACAATAAATCTTGATTCCAATCAGTCTATATATTATTTTTAAGGTTATTATTATGATATTTCTTTCTTCCTTTATTACACAATTTTGTTTTTGTTTTATTATTTTATTCCTCGGTTTTATTTCATTTTTTATTAGGGAGATTGCGCAATAGAACAAACAAGGTAAAACTAATAAGTTTACAAACAAAAATCTTCAATAAAGTTTGAAATTGAAGTCTGCAAAAGTTGTCAGTACAAACCTACATATTGCCACAAGATTTTTCAATGTCGAATATTTATAAGATTTTAATAATTGTCTAAAAGACAAAAATGTTTCCACAGGCTTCGAGTTTTTTTTCGGTCAAACCTGGAATACTGTTAAACGGAAACTGTATTCGATGAACTTTGATTTTATTTTATCTGAAACAGCTACAAAGAATTTTTAGAAAAACTGCAAATATATTAGAAAATAGAAAATTTCATAAATTGCAAAATAATAAGCTGTGTGAAGGCAGCCTATTAAAATTGGAAAAAATAATGAGATACGTTTGACCAAGATTTGACCATGATTGACCACCAATTAGTTTTGTTTGCCCACTTTCCGTTCAATATCAAGCCCCCAAAATGCATTTTTTCTATATTTGATAATGGCATCTTAAATACATAATTTGACTATGTTTACCTACCTTTTTTTTAATTTATTTTTTTTAATTAAAAATTTGTAATTAAAAATTAATTTCCAATTTTTTATTGATGATTTTATATTTACTTAATTTTATTGTATTTTATTCGTTTGATGCAGATGAACTTCGTTTCACCATGTTTGCACAAAATTTATTAATTCCAAACATCTAAACCAGCGGTTCCCAAACTTGTTTTTCTCATGGACCCCCTTAAACATTTTCTTGGTTTCGTTGGAACCCCTGCTGCTACATTTCTACCATATTCCCATATTTCCAAAACTTGTCAAAAAATGATAGATCTAACGATGGACTTTGCGTCGCGGTCGAGTTCCAATCCATCAGTGTAGTAAAAATAAATACAGTATATTTTCTTGTGTTCATTCATTAAAATAATATAAAAATAGAAAAATAAAAAAATCACTCAGGATATTAAGTATTGATTGGCCTTTAATGCCTCTCTCCAACGTTTTCGTGAATAGCAGCTCTTCATGGATTTCTTCGTTCATGACAAATGGAACATATGCCAATAATAATGCTACATTTCCAGATAAAGTTGACTCGTCCAGTTGAATAGAAAAATGAATTGTTTCCAGATAATTAGACAAAAAGCTTTCAATATCAGAGCTCGTTTCATCAATATGTCTTTGTACAGCGTTGTTACTCAAAGGAATTCTTTTAAGTACGTCAAATTCAGTTTTGTGACGAATAGTTTTTAAATACTATTCAACAGCGGGTAGAATTAACTATTCTCCGATCGTGTGCGGTTTCCAGTTTTAGCTATAAGCAATAAGATATTGTAAGATTCCCGCAAACCATCATCGTTACTTTGAGACGTTGAAGCGAACATACTGTGCACTATAAGTCTCTTTTCATATTTTTCCTTCAATGTTTGAAAATATTTTAAATCTGTACCTTTATCAGAATTTCTTACATGATCTTCGAGATTCGATGGTTTCATATAGTCACTGCTCAAAACTTTATTGCATAAAAGGCATTTGGGCAATCGTCTTTGATGGAAGAAGACCAAATTTCAAATACTGAACACTGTACTGTCGACATTTCTTCTTTGATTCAGCCATGTTTCGTGTCAGTTACCTACCAGTAAAGAAACAAATGTTTGTTTTAGTAATCTTAAGGTGATTTTTACAGGATAAACAGAACAGAATACAATATACTTTTAACAGAATACAATAGAAATTAATTAATTATTGCAATGAAAAAACCAAAATTAATTATTACATCGAGAACTCAACGAGACAACTTCAAGGCGTCGCGGAAATATTGGTGATCTTAGGTTGCTGGTGCTGTTGTTTGAACTTTCTTCGATAATTTTGTCTGGAAATAATTTAAGTAACTGGCTGATGTAACTGTCGTCCCTTAACTGACTGTGTATGTAGGGTTGTGCTATTATTTATACTAGATATGAGCATTGGACTAGTTTCTCGTTCCAGATCCCATCCCGTGGGACGGATCTCTGTCACTGTCCCACCCCATCACAGTTTCGTCCCACTGTCACATCCCAAAAACCTACAATTTTCGTCCTATCCCATTCATCCCATCCCATCCCGTTAGCGCGGCCCGTCCCATTCATCCCATTTTTCCCATACAACAGACTCTCCTTCGGTAGACTTTCTTAAGGATAATTCGTTTCTTTATCTGACAGTGAGTAATCCTTTTTCGTCGCAAACGGATCGTAAGACTTTTCATGAACTACATCGTTATCACAGATATCTCCTGGGCTTGACATTAAATGGAAATTATGCGTATTGGCACGATAAGCAATTAAATATGCACGAAGTAGATTTACTAGATTATCATAACTCGTCCCACTCCGTCCCATACAAATTTGTCGTCCCATCCAATCCCCTCCCACGCGACATTCATACCACTCATCTCATACCATGGGACGATGGGGTGGGATGGGAGGTGTTCGATGGGATCCCATGCTCATCTCTAATTTATACTCCCTTTGGGTTTTCGGACCTGTTCTGTGGAGGATTGTTTTCTTCTCTCCGGTGGTAAACTATCCCATTTTGGGTTTGTATCGTTAGTTGAATTACCGGGAAACTCATATGAGCCCTGTCATAAACAAACGAATCATTTTTATAAATTGTTCGGTTATTATGGTATTAACCCTGCCCTAAAAAATTCGAAACAAATATTTTTGGAACTGTTCTGAGATTATATTGAAAGTCTCAATACGACCATTTTTCACCGAAATATAGCCTGTCAAAAATCACCAAAAAATTTTGAATTTTTTTGCTCCCTTAATTTTTTAGAGGTGTTTATTATCTGACTACATTGATAGGTAAAACCATCAATTTGAACATTTTTGTTCTTTAATAACGAAAATAGATAAATTTTCGTTACAACTTGTGGAAATTGTTTTATACATATCGTTAACAAAGTTAACATCATTGCGTATAGAACGTATAACTAATCCTTCTTTAATAAACTTTCTTAAAAACAACTACTTCACTGGCAAACAGCTCGACTGACATTGAATTACATTAAGAAAGTTTTTTTGGGTTCTACATAACCCTGTGATTTTCCCAAAAGGGGAATTTCAATGTCCCAATGTTTAATATTATTAAAAACTTCCAACTCAACAATATATATATATATATATATATATATATATATATATATATATATATATATATATATATATATATATATATATATACATATAACTTGTGGATCCCGACTTTTTTTTCACGCCAACGTAGACCCTCGTGGAGCCCTGGGGGCCATCTGGACCACTTTGCAAATTACTGATCTAAACTATTGAAGAGGAGCATAAAAAATCAAAATTCAAAAATCTTCAAAATCAAAGGGGAATGGGGAATTCCCCTTTGAGTTTGATGATTTTCTATAAAACGAAAAATATGCGATCCTTGATAATTTATCAGATAATATTTCACACAAGCAAAAATAGTTTTAGACGTCTGCAAATCCAAATAGAAAATGTTTTACTTGCATAACGGGTGAAACATTGTAATATATAACAATATATCAAAACGATAAACATAAAAATATATCAAATATTTTAATTTATTTCCCAGCATTGTCAATTTATTTTTATTACTACTAATACCTAAGAACATCCCTACCTTTAAATTTTGCAGCAGTTATGCAGGTAAAATAAATGTTTAAGAGGGAGCAAACGTGAAAAACTATTTTGGCATACCTAACACATCAATTCATCAATTTTCGAGGTTTTCCCAGATATTTGTTTCATGTCAATTCTGTACGAAACCTTTCATTCTTCCATTTACCTTTCAATTTTTCACCCTTTAAGCAAGTAAAACATTTTCTAAGGGTTTGTAGACTTTAGTGTTAAAAACTATTTCTGTATGTGCGAAATATTATCTCATGAATTATCAAGGATCGCATATTTTTCGTTTAATTGAAAATCGTCGGCGAATTGCCAGTTTTTGTGCCGCCCTTCAATAGTTTACATGTTTAGAAAAAATTAAAGTTGGAGAAACGCAGTCAAAATGGTGGGCAAATATGGTTAAACGAAGTTTTTTAAGATGTAATTATCAAATATAGAAAAAATGCATTTTGGGGGTCTAGGCCCCCAATCATCTTCGTATAATATCTTATGAGCGGACTGTGGGCAAACAAAACAAAGCTAGATAGCCTCCCTTTGACCAAGATTTGATCATGATCAAATCTTGGTCAAAGGGAGGCTATCTTCACGCAGCTGAAATAATAGAATTCTGAAATAACACACTTACATTTTTGTCTACAAGAAAAGTATACCTAGAAGAATATAAGAAATATTGTTGTTGCTTGTATTTATTAATTTTAGCAAAGATTTCTATTAGAATACCTTGGAAGAGTTTTATAACATCGAAGATTGAACTTTTAATCATAGCCGAAACTTAATGATTTCTCTGTCACATAAATACATAGAAAACTGATAATATTATGTTTACAAGACGCACATAAATAGCTAAAAATTGGTGATAATATTGAGGAATATTTAGAATGTTTTTGAAATTTTTGCAGTGCAAACTTTAAAATTTCTCTAATTGTAAGATAGAATGAATTACTAATTACTCTAACATTTTAATTGGCAAGGTATAATTTTGCTTGCTAAGCAAAAATATTCAAACGTGAAGATTTCAATAAGAAGTCGAATATTTCGAAAGACGTCTACAAGACAGTATGTCTACTACAAGACAATATGTCTACAAGACAGACACTCAAGTTATTACAAATTGCTTAATATATATGAAACACTTCAATTTCTTCAACTTCAAAAAAATTCATAGAATTGTAACAGTTCAAAGTTGAAGATTGCTTTAAGATATCTAAATTCATGTTCCAAACTTGAAGATTTCTAATACTTATAATAATAGTACGTCAAAAAGAAAGATAGACAATCATAACTTATTAACAATTGAAAAGAATAATTGCAACCGTTACTACGTGATAATCCACACTTAATAATAATAAATATAAATTGGCATAAATATAAATACATGACAGTTTGTACATTAGTGTGATGCCATATCCAAAAGAATAAAAACACAAAAACAGCAAAAAACAAATGAATGAAAAGGAAAATAAAAATATCCAAATTAATAGTTCTTAGATCCTGTTTAGGTAAAAAGAACGAAAGAGAAAAAAAAAATAGAAACATAAAAAAAAGCTTTAACCCTGTCCTTTGTACGTCAATATTTTTTCGATTTACACAAAACCTGAGCCACTCTCATCCATAACCTTCTTCCAGTTTTTCGCCACCGACTTTTCCTCTTTACTCCATTCACATTTCTTACAACTTGATGCAATGTTCCCACAGCTCCTCCCGTTCTCCACATGCTCGACAAGTCCTGTTGCGGCCATCCATTATCTTCTACCCTTTCCTCAGTACCGCACCTAAAACGGGCATGCGTTACATGCGGGGCTTTAGAATTGACTAGATACTCTGGACCTCTGCCAGCAACTTGGATTTTTCTGTAGTCTATTATAGGTACCCCCATCTATGTGTCCTTGTCTCTCTTGCAGCTCTATCTCCAGTAGTCTATCTGCCAGAATCCTTGCCACTAACATTCCATCGTTCATCATTCTCTCGATCTCATCTTGGTTCCATTCCCTTCTTCCATATATTCTCTTGAGCATGCATCCCCAATTTGATTCCTTTTTCTTTTGGTTTTCCTCTTTTGTCAATTGTATTTCCCTATTCCTCAAAACTATTTCCTATCTATATTAAACAGAGTGCTGTGTTAGTCAAACAATTTCCTTTTTTGTCAGAAGTGTTTCCTTATTTGTTATATCAATTTCTCATTATTATTAAATCACAATGAATGCTGAAAGAAGACAGAACAACAAAATTTCCAACGAGGTACGTACTCTTATTATCAGAGCAATGAACGATGGTAGTTCGGCAGTCCAAATAGGACGGCAATTCAATGTTTTGCCGGTCACAGTAAGAAAAATTTACCATGTGTATAAAAAAAGCAACGAGATGAATAAGAAAAGTGTTTGTTGGGCATCGCCCCAAAAAATTTACTCGAGAGAAGCAAGAAGAAATCTGCAATTTGATTGTTGAGGACTGCACCTTGACACTAAAACAAATAAAAACCAAATTATTGGAACAAAATTCAAAACTAAAGGTAAGCTTATCGACCATTGACAGAGCGTTGAATTTCACTATTCCGTAAAACGCATTTCCTTTGTGCCACAAAGGCGTAACAGCCCAGATACTAAGCAAAGTAGGTTTGACAATGC
Source organism: Phosphuga atrata (assembly GCA_944588485.1). Taxonomy (NCBI): domain Eukaryota; kingdom Metazoa; phylum Arthropoda; class Insecta; order Coleoptera; family Silphidae; genus Phosphuga; species Phosphuga atrata. The sequence continues at coordinate 33,417,781 of OX155901.1, read as the reverse complement.
TGTTCAATATAACGGAATAATGATTGACATAGAAAAAATATTTTTTATTGATGAATTTGGAATTCAAGTGAATTCTAGGAGATCGTATGGAAGATCACAGAAAAATAATAGAGCCAACAAAGTCAAGGCCCAATTAAGAGGTCGTAAATATTCGATTGCTGCTGCAATGTGTATCATTTCACTATATTTGTTCACCATTCAAGATAGGTCTTACAAGGGAGAACACTGGGGAATTCTTGACAACTTTAATTGGCCACTTAGGCGAAGATCATATAGGAGGAGCATATTTTGTAATGGACAACGTCAGATTTCATAGAACGGAGGAAATTCAACAATTGATAAGAGCACATGGACATGTTCCAGTATTTCTGCCACCGTACAGTACTTTTTTAAACCCGATTGAAGAGCTATTTAACCAATGGAAAAATATCATAAAGAGAAGTCAGCCCAAGGATGAAGATCAACTGTATGCACAAATTCATAATGCTTCTGAAGCTATAACGCAAGAGCATTACCAAAATTATGTTCGACATATGGAGACATATTTAAGGGATTGTCTCAAGAGAACTGAAATTTTGAACTAATTATGAAACATTTCTTTTCTAAGTATTACGTTAGTATTAGTATAGTTATTATTTTTGTTATCCTCTTTTTTTCTAATAAAATTATGTCTTCAACTGTTTTTGTTCTTGTTTGTTTAAATTTAAAAAATAGAAGAAAATCATTTGCAATAACGAGAAAAAGTTTTAACAAATAGTGAATTTCATTTGACATATTACTGTCAAAGTGACGTAAATAAGAAATACTTTTGAGAAATAGTGAAATACATTTGACAAAAGAGGAAAACCAAAAGAAAAACACTGTACTGCCTTTACCTTCCTTTCTTACCACTTTCAGAACTTCTTTCACTATTCTATCATCTCCCGCACTTGTATTCTTCATATATTCACTTTCCTTTAAAATTTATTCACTCTCATAGCCGCCTCGTTTGCGACCTTATTAGAATTTGTTTCTTGTTGGACGATGTACCAGGGGTAACCATGCTTACTCTGAATTGAAAAAAAATATTTACCACTAATTTTTGTGAAAATATTATATAACTATACTATACTTGTGATATATAATTCTGCACTGTAAAGAACGCGAGTTTTGAGTGCCCCAAGACTAAATTCTCCTAAACCAAAGTTGAAAACCTAATCTGGAGTCTAAATTCATCGATATTTATCAATAATAAATCCCCATTTATCAATAATAAATCCGATGAGTTCACAAAAATTGTAGTCAGAAATCGCGCGTAGAAAATTTCCGGCCTCTTATACCTCAAGCCAAAATAGCACATTTTTCTTAGCAGATAGGTTCTTATGGTAATAATCTGGCCCAAGATTCCCCAATAAAATGAAATCAATAAAAGAAGAAATAGAGTCCTATTCCTTAATCTTTAAAAAAGCAGATAATTCTAATGCGATTGTCGTTCTCAAAAGAGAACAGTACATTGACAAAATGAACTGTTTCCTTTCAACAGAAAACCTAACTCTTGAATAAGGATCCCACACCAAAGTTCCAAACCCAAATTAGTAACCTTTCTAAAAATTATTAAAACCTTGTTCCCAGAATTTGAGAATTTTAAGATTATCATTTGTAAACCCGATTCTCGAATCAGACCGCTTTTCTCTTATATTAATAGTGTAGTACGAGTTTTAACAAAAAAACTAAATATCCTTTTAAAAAATTCCACAAAATTTACTATTATTCAGAGAAAAATTCACTCGCCATATCTCCTTAAAGCCCATCTTTAATAAAACCTATCCTTTGATAATAGTAGAGTGTTTTCTAATACACCAACTAAAGAATGCATCCAAATTATTAAAAATTTAATTGATAAAGCAAATTGCAACCACCTTATAAAAAGAAAGGTTTATAAGTGTCTAGAAACCTGTGTCAACTAAAATTACTTTAAATTTAATAACAAATTCTACCAACAAACAACAGGTCTAGGAATGTCATCCATTAAGTCCAGTTCTAGCCAATGTATTAGACTAGATTTTAGACTAGATATGTCGATGGCAGTGGTACAGCACGTTTGTGATATAGCAGATCAATTGGATCAATTTCTGAATTTGATCAATAATATTTAACCCAAAATTAAATTCACTCTCGAGGTAGAAAACGACAAGATAATGTAACCTAACTAACCTAACCTATTTATAATTCATACTAACAACAAAATTGAATTTGATGTGTATAGAAAACCGACACGAGTCAACTGTACAATCTCCTTAACATCAAATAACTTAATAACAAAATATTCTGCTTATAATTTCATGATATATTGGGCCTCTTCCATCCCTCCTACTCTCAGGCAAATTTTAATAAATAAATAAAGGAACCAAATCACAATGTCCCAAATATACACGAAAACTCCAATTTCAGATAAAACTTTAATTTCTCTCACATATATTGGCAAAAGAAACTAACAAATAGCTAAAGTTTTGCAGAAAGAAAATATACAAGTAACATTTAAACCTTCAAAACCAGACAAAATCGACCCCTCAAAATCAAATCTAGCGTATTCGAGATTCATTGTTCGGAATGCAATAGTGTATGTGGGTCAGACAGGACGAAGTATTTCAACTCATTTTCCAATTACGTGACTTTCGTCCTAGAAAAGACACAAGTTCATTTTTTAACCATTGACGAGAACGTATCCATAAATTCCCAGAAATAGATAATCTAAAAATCTTGCATAATTACCAGATTCATTCAAAATTTTACACATATTAACATAGAGACATATTAACCAGAGTCATTCGATATTTTCAAACACAGCCGTAATCCATCAGTAAATATTCTTAACCCCTTTAGTGCCGGAGGCCGATAAATCGGTACTCGCTGTACTGGCGAAAAGTACCAGTTCCGATATATCGGCCCGCACCTAGCGCTTTACTCTTCGCTTTGTGAGAGATCTCTGTCTCAAAATAAATATATAATACGGTATGCCCGCACCAGACTCTCGCGAAGTATCACCGAGTTGAGCGAGGAACGAGAGTGTGGTCAGGTTACTCGCCTCGACTTGTGCTTCCTCGCCTTGCATTGGCTAACTTCGCTTTATGAAACGGTTTTTCGTACCGGAGTCAAAGGGACACGAGGCGCGAGTACGAGGAAGGGAGAGTATCACGCCAACAATCTCGTGTTTACTCGTCCTTTAATTTAGTCAACTGTATGCAGGTGGGTCAGTTCACAACCGTTTCTGGAACTATTAAAAACTAAAAATATTTGTATTCAATATTATTAAATCTTATCTAATATTAATTTAAATAATATCAAAAATCATGAGCGATTGGTCCCAAGAACTCCAGTTACAATTCCTTGAGGCTTTTCAAAGGGAACCAGTTATTTGGGATCAGTTATTGGGATAACATAATAATAATTAAAAGCAGAAATAGCTGCAGCAGCAGCTACTACCTGTTCGGTGTCGGTCATGGCACTGAGCTCCTCGCGAAGTAAGGCGAGAGTGTGGACGCCTACTCCGTGTAGTTCCTCGTCTCGAACAACTTCGGCGAGGATCCTCGCCGAAGTTACTCCGCGAGAATCTGGAGCGGGCATTAGTTATAGTCTAATTTCAGTACGATAGAATGAAAATAAAAAAATAAAAAATCGGTTTAACTTTCCCTTATATTCGTTGATGTGTATGCCAGTTGATGTTGGGACTGCTTATTTATTCGCGAGAGCGATACGGTAGAAATTCAACACGGGCGGATGACGCCGCGTTGTTGAACCCTTATAGTAACTCAAATTTATTATAAAGATGACTTTTCCTATATGCTATTACGTTTTGAAACAGAGAACTCAATTTTTATTTTTGTAGGTCACATACCTTTGTTATTTATGTAATTTTGAATAGAAGAATAATGGCGTCACTGTGTTATTCTCTATTTTGCGCTTGATACACTGTGTTTTGAATTATGTAAATATTGCTTATCGTTTGGTTTTTATGAGCCAAATTTTTTCCAAATCCTTGTAAAACCGTAACATTCGGTTATCTTCGCATAAGCACCTCTTTTTGGCCCGGCACTAAAAGAATTAACTAGCAAACGGACCTAATCTTTTCACAACTCTTTAATCTAACACAATCGTCTCCAGATAAGTCTCCATCTATACCTCCAGACAACTCCTCTCTCCACCAAAACTCTTATTATTAGTATAAATTCAACCTTATCAATTTGTAATCCATTTGAAAATGACCTTCAACAGTCGAAACTCAATGAAATCGAAACTCAATCGAAACTCAATGAAATTTGTAGATTTATATAACTTTACAAGTTTCATATAATATTTCAAAAAAAATTAATAGTAAAAATGTAGGGATTTTTTTATAAATAACATAACCTATAAATTAATCAACTGACATTGATGTTGTCAACTTTTAGGTTCAACATAACCAAGATATATTGTTTTAATCAAGTTGGTAACTCGGTTTTTCACCTCTGTAGAGTGACTCGGTAGAGTCACCAACATTGGCAAGCATAATCTTACCAACTTATTGTAAAATCGACGTTGTTGTTGTCAAGTTTGACAAATAACACCACCAAGTCAGCTGTTGCGACAAAGACCTTTTTTCGCCAAAGTTGCCTTAGTTACGGACAACCCTCCCGTATCGAACGATCTGATTTGGAAAGCTGCTCTTCTTCAAATAAGAGAACCGCGTTCACGCATGTGATCTAAAAAACGAAATGTTCTTTCCGCCGTACCGGGCGAACCGGCGGTCGCATTCTTATCCGGCTAATGTCAGAAGATGTGTCAGCGTCGCAGCAAAGGATGCAAGAAAACAATCGAGCCACGGAGCAAAGTTGATCATCAATTGTCAAAAAACAGATTTTAGTTTTTCGCACTTGGTGAACGCTGTGAGACTTGTGCGTGGTAGAATGACACAGGCCGCAAGCCTGTTCTGCTCTACAAAATAAAATGATATCTTCCCGTTTGGCCTAGTAAAAGAAAAGTTTTTGGAGAAAAAGTAAAGAAAAGTAAAAAGCACCTGCAGCAGCCCCCTGCTGGAACGGATCGTTATAAAACTTAACCTAATTTTTTGGTCGAGCTGTCCGAAAATAAATCCTAAAAAAAATCTGCATTTTTAATCCACTTTTTATAATTTCCAATAAAATCTCAATTTAAAATCTTTTCCATTTGTTTTGGTGACAATAAAGATTATTGTTATTATTATATTCACAATTTTTGTGTCCCCTTTTCAATTCAGTGACTTACTAGTTTAGCACAATGTAATAACAAATTCATGAAATTGTAATAATATCCAAACTTAAAGAAAGATTGTAGTAAGATATCTAAATTCTCGACTAATAGGGACTTGGGTGACTCGGTACCCGATTATTCCCCCGAACGGTCTTCTCGTACATGAGCCATGTTCCCAGCGCATTACATTCTATATCGGGCACCTCCTTCCACCCTCGTCCAGGTACCCAGTTTCATTTTCTACTAACGAACATTTAGTTTGTTTTAAAATTACAATATTATTTTACAATTGAAGGTTTTGCAAATTTAAAGAATTTGAGAAAAAAAAAACATGGCATGTAGTTTTCCAAATTTTTATTTTTATTGAAATAAAACATTAAATATTTTTTAAATGTTAAAAATGGGAAGAATAAATAAGAACTCAATTATTTGTGTTTTACAGAACATTTAAATTAAAAAATATAATTTTGATAATTCAACATTCCTTATTAGTTATTATTATTTTCTTTTAAATCTAAAACATGGTTAATCTAAGCGGAATTGTATGGTTAATACAATTTGAATAATATTTTGATCAAATTTATAAAAATAGAGAAACTATATAAAAAGAGGTTACTACTTTACCATTTCCAAACCGTGCATAGACAACTATATTCTCTTTGATAATAATTTTATTGGCAACTAAAAACATATTTGTTAAATAAAATACTTAAATAAATTAATTAGATAACATAAAACCAAATAAAATGTTCCAAATGGCGTTTTGTTAAACCAAAATGTCATTTAAAGCTGAATAGATATAAAATCGGAAATGACCGAGCGAACGGAATCATCAAAACACAACAGAAATACAGATTCCTTTTAGGAATGCATATTTATTTATGCAAAAACATAATTGAATTATGGGCCCATCGAGGAATGATAGATACATCCAGGCCGTTCGATCGCCTGATTAATGATCATTTTTGCGTTATTGATAGCTTTTAAATTCAGTTACTGTTTACATTCATTTGATTAAACGAATATCATTATCTATTTTTCATTCACGAACGCATTAACATATGTTTGTTTTATTTCGAAAATGTGATTTATTTTCCTTATCGTCGTTGAAAATACTTCTGGTGTTTCTTTCTTTCTGATTAAATATCTACTAGACGTCCTAGAGTGATTTATTGACATGGCAAATGGATCCAAATACACCATTATTTTCTATCAATATATAAACAAATGTTTGTTATAAAATATTCTGAAATTAAATCTTTATATTTTGTTATTGATTTTCATTCAATCATTCCACATTATACAGATAGATACAAATTCCATCTAGTCTTCTATATTTGTATATTTAATATATTCTGTCTAGTATAATCTGATAACAGGAAAAAGGAAATGTAATTTGACCTGGAGCAATGTACATAACAAGTGCAAGTATATTACAACTATAGTACAAACAGAAAACCATGTAATTAACTAAATTATTTCCGTTTTGGTGTTTTCCGATCATTAGGAGGAATTAAAACAGAGAATAACATAATAATTTATTTTTTCTAAACATGTTTTCTGGCAATTAAGGGATTAATTTAGAAATTAGTTTGGTTGTTTTTTTTTCTCTCTTTAAATGCTGTATAGAAAATAATTCTGCATTTACAATTGCGTGTTTCACGGTCGGCTGGATCCATAATAAAGTTATATTTATCGACCGACGTTACATAATATTATATTTCATTTAGTGGACGCGATAAGTCAGCCGTAATTATAATCCTGGAGCAATTTATTAGTATTATATAAATATTAGATCGAGCGATTATTATCATTAGGAATGTTATATAGATATTAAATGTTTGCATAAATGTTCATTTAATTTGTGGAAATTTCATTATTTACTTTGACTACACGATCAAATGACTTTGATAACAATTTCCTAAATTTTATATTTTAAATATTAGAAATTAGTTTTCAATTACAATAATAATAAAAAAATTGTTTACAAGTTACAAGTTTTAAATCATCATTTCTTGAAAAAAAAATATTGAAATTTAATATGGGCTTCTGTAGGTTATGTTTCAAAATTGGTAAACATTTTATCAGTATTGCTTAATTCTTACCTCTGCTCTCCCATTGCTTGAAAATCTTGTAACATTCCCCTCAAATTCAGAAAACCTTTCGATAATTGTTCATTAAAATTTTCTGATTGTTTTAACAAGATTTTATGAATGTTCTTGAAATTTTAAAACAAAATTTCAGATAAAACTTGAACAACAAATTCGTCATATTCAATATTATTAATTAGAATAATCACATTTTAACAGTTTTCACTTATTTATTCCAGTATTAAACTTCCAATTACGGAAATAAAATAACGACTTTTTTATTGAAGCATTACATATTAAAGGAAAATTCACAATTGCCTCGCGATTATTTAAATAGCTGTTCCTTCATTGTCTATCGCGGAAAATTTTTCCCGGAAAATTGCATGGAAATTCCTTGTTTACACGCGAATACAAATTGTTTATTAATATCCAAGTAGAACAGTTTAATCTCAAGAATATTTACCAATTTAAATAACATATGTTAGGCGTATATATGACATTTATGTAGATACGACAGATTATACTTAACAATATAGACCAGATATAGACAAAATAGACAAGACAAGAGTCACTGAAGATTAGACAGACAAGATCAGGAATTTGGTCCTATTTAAGTTTGTATATCGTCTTGATATAAAACATACAATTTTAGTTTTAAAATAATTTGGTTTTATTTAATCTAGTACTATTTCTTACTAGAGTGAAACATTCAATTTTACTTTATCCATCACTAGTCTGTAAGAACCTACCTTTTTAATTAACAACAGCAACCAAAAAAGGGCAAGAAACTCGTAAAATTATAAGATTGAAATAAAATTTATGAAAGTTTTTCTGGGAAGTGGCGAAGATTAACCTGCCTTTGCATAAATTCCCTTCGCCCAGCAGCTATTTCTTGATTTCTACCGCGAATTGTTTCATCGTTTCTCCGTCGGTCCTTTATTGTCGGTAAATAAAATACAAATGTTTAGTTTTTGCCGATAAGACCAATGTCTGTCATAAATGTTGCAGTCACAGCTACGCCTCGTCCGGACGTTGCTAAATAATAAACTGCATTACTATTGGAAAATAAGACGGCTAAAATGTAATAATAGAAAACACATTACGGCGTTTTGCTATATACAATAGAATTTTAAATCTAAACATTAAAATATCCTGACATTTATCTCTCCAGTATGATATTTTTCTCCAGTTTATACCGTCTTACCTGTCTAGTCTTGTCTGCCTAATCTTGTCTAGTTACTCTGGTCTATTTACTCTTGCCTGTCGAATGTATTCTAACTCGTTTTGTCTGTTTAACCTTGCCAGCTGAATCCGGCCTTCTAATCGTATTTGTCCAGTCATATCTACTCTTGTCTGGTCTAGTGTGGCTTGTCTGGTTTTGTGTGGTCTTGTCTGGTCTTTTGTGATCTTGTCTGGTATTGTCCGGTTTTTTCTGCTCTTGTCTGGTCTTTTCAGGTCTTGTCTGGTATTGTCTGGTTTTGTCTAGCCTGATTTTGTCTGGTTTTCTACGGACTGGTCTGGTATGGTCTGGTCCTGTCTGGTCTGGTCTGATCTGGTCTTGTCTAGTCTTGTCTGGTATTTTCTAGTCTTGCTGGTCTTGTATGGTCTCGTCTGATTTTGTGCTGGTATTGTCTGGCCTTGTCTGGGCTTGCTAATCTTGTCTGATATGATCTTTTCTAGCCTTCTTTGGCTTTGTCTGATCTTGTCTGGTATCCAGTCTTGTCATTTTCAAAAAAAAATCTGAGGCTTGTTAGGTCGACACCAGGTTATATCGTCCCTCAGGAGGTGAATGCGAGCAAAGTGGCTTTATTGGTATAGGATGGTAAATAGTGTGGAAAGAGGCTGTGAATGGCGCAGGAACAAGAGAAACTATATGAAAGAGGTGCTTTATATAGCGTAGGGCAAGAAACGTTAAAGCAAGAAGTGGATCTACAGGAGCGGCAAAGCCAAATGGAATTCAATAAATTCCATAATGTGTATGTAATAATATAGGTACATGGGCGTTTACCAGTTAATTTAAGTGCAAATTAAGAGACTGGTGCTCAAGTTATTAGCAAGATATAGGTGTGGAAGTAAGGAGCGTGAAAGGAGATACTGGATGAATGAGGCACATAGGAAGTGCAGTGAGACCTCAGAGGATATGTGGGAGAGCATTGGATGTAAGTGTGTACAAGGAAAGAATGGAATGAAGGAGAGAGGATGAAAGGGAAGAAATGGAAGGAATATATGGATGAAAGGGGAAAGGGTTTGGTATTGCTGAGGCGGATGAAAGGATGGAAAGAGCAAAGCCTTAGCTTAATCTTGTCTGGTTTTGTCTGGTCTTGTATGGTCTTATTTGGTCTTGTCTGGTCTTGTCTGATCTTGTCTGGTCTTGTCTAGTATTGTCTGGTATTTTCTGGTGTTGTCTGGTATAGTCTGGTCTTGTCTGGTAAAGTCTGGCCTTACCTGGTCTTGTGTGGTCATGTCTAGTCTCCTCTGGTCTTCTCTGATCTTGTCTGGTCTTGGCTGGTCTTGTCTGCTATTGTCTAGTCTTGTCTAGCCTTGTCTGGGCTTTTCTGGTCTTGTATGTTCTTGTCTGGTCTTGTTTGATCTTGTCTGGTTTAGTCTGGTTTTGTCTGGTCTTGTCTGATCTTATCTGGTCTTGTCTAGTCTTGACTGGTGTTTTCTGGTCTTGTCTGGTATAGTCTAGTCTCGTCTGGTATACTCTGGTATAGTCTGGTTTTCTTTGGTCTTGTATGGTTTAGTCTGGTCTTGTCTGGTCTTGTTTGCTATTGTCTGGTCTTGTCTGGTCTTGTCTGGTTTTGTCTGGTCTTGTCTGGTTTTGTCTGGTGTTGTCTGATTTTGTGTAGTCTTGTCTAGTCTCGTCTAGTCTTGTCTGGTTTTGTCTCGTCTTGTCTGGTCTTGTCTGGTCTTGTTTGGTCTTGTCTGGTCTTGTCTGGTCTTGTCTGGTATTGTCTGGACTTGGCTGGTCTTGTCTGGTCTTGTCTGGTCTTGTCTGGTCTTGTCTGGTATTGACTAGTCTTGTCTGGTCTTGTCTATTCTTGTCTGGTCTTGTCTGGTCTTTCCTGGCCTTGTCTGGTTTTATCTGGTCTTGTCTGGCCTTGTCTGGTCTTGTCTGGGCTTGTCTGGTCTTGTCTGGTCTTGTCTGGACTTGTCTGGTCTTGTCTGTTCTTGTCAGGTCTTATCTGGTCTTGTCTGGTCTTGTCTGCTCTTGTCTGGTTTTGTTTGGTCTTGTCTAGTCTGGTCTTCAGATGGTTCTTCGTGGACTGAATATTTGGCCTAAGTAACTTTTAGATTCTGATCTAGTACAAAGGAAACCCGTCTAAATTGTTCTTCAAGATATAACATGTCTGTTTTATGATATATTAATCTATTCTAGTTTATATCTATCTACGTTTTGATGTTTATCAGAAACAACAAAAAAAAAACGATAATTTATATAAAACTTCTTATCTAAACCTTGGAATCTAATGAAAGATTTTTTTTACATTCGACACATGTTAATAATAATAAATTCAAACCGTTTCGGGGTTACATTTTTTCGTCGATGGCGTTTGGATCCGAGCCTGAAACAACGCGGCGGTAATTACATAATGACACACATTGTATGACCCAAGGCTCGTGAACATATGGCCGGTGATCTCCATCTCTATCGAACTCGAAATTCAGCAGCAAATGACTTATCCAGCTAGAATGACCGCAGGGAGTTAGGAGGGTATTAAGAGTCCGTTGATTATGATTAACTTCTCGAAGACATTTGTGCATCGTGTTTCGGTGCAACGAATTCAAGTAGAATTTTTGTTTGCCTGTAGGGGAAGCATCCGAGGCTTCTGATATTATTATCAGGAGAAGAAATTGCTCGGAAATTGGTATTGAGTAAAACCTTAAGGGTTTTATTTACCAGATTTTTTTTCTCGCGGTGAATGGACAAGTTCGTGTTAAGGCAATCTGTTGTTTTTTAAATTTTATTTTGAGTCGCGTGCGTCGCTGGACAAAACCTAATAATGGCCAACTTACACATTTCTTTTTTATTAGTTTTATTTTATGATTTTTCCACGAGATTTATCAATAATTGCATATTAAATATGTAAATTTAACGCAACTGTTCAACAACACGAAATTCTCTCATCGATTAATCCATTGCCCCCGCAAATTTTGTTACAACATTGTTTTCTCTCTTGTTTCAGTCAGGTGGTAATAATAAATTCGCAAACTTGCAAATACCAGAATTAACGTTTCATAAACTCGCAAAAAGTTTCCTAAAATTATTGCAATAAATTTATGAAGTGCCACCACAAAGAATATTATTTAAATATGGAATTTCATCGACATACAAAAATTTCACTAAATATGAATTTTAAAAATCTTTGCAATCTATATGGTATCTTTTGATTCTTTTGATTCATCAGAATCGTCGGTAAACATGGGACAAAACTAAAATTTTCACGATTAGTCTTGTCTTATATGTCAAGTATATGTTATCTTCTCTCTGCAACTTATACTAGATTTACTGTTTCGTGTTCCACAAGCTCCTCAACCAGCACCAGATAGACTACAAAGAAAATGAACTACAATATAGCACCGCTGAACCTCCTACAAAAGCAACACTAGAAGACATTATATAAATCATCGCTAATCTGAAGAATAACAAGGCCCCGGCAACAGATACAATAACACCAGAACTTATAAAAGTGCGCGGATTTCCTTTATATATAATATCTGGGAGAGCGAAACCATGCCGGAAAAATGGAAATACGGCCTCATACGCCCCATTTATAAAAATGTGATAAAAAAGAGGGTAAAATTATAGAGGAATAACACTACTCATAGTAGTCTATAAAATACTGTCCAGTATGATATATAAGAGAATATGCATTTAGGCAGAGGATATTTTATGTAACTACCAATGTGGGTTCAGACCCAACCGTTGCGATGGCCAGCAAGAACCTGCAACAGGCACCGGAAATATCAGAAGACGCTCTCTTGACAGAAAGAAGAAAAGTACTACCAATGTGCTGCAAAATAGAAAATGTGGTAATTAAACCCAAAGAATGGTTAAAAACCTAGGCAAAATAATCGATAAGCAAACAAATTTTGAGACACATATAGCGGGAGCTTTGGAGAAAAAGAAATAAAAACAGTAGCTGCACTGAAAAAAATGATGCCTAACGTCGAAGGGCCAAAGAGCAGCAAAAGAAAACCGATCAGCTCTGTAACCCACTCAGCTATGCTAAATGGAGCTCCTATGTGGGGAAACGCACTGCTCCTGACAAAAAACATACATGTTCTTGCAAGCGTCCAGAAAATATGGGCAATTGAACTACCACTTGACACAACATTTGACAGGATATATCAAAGACTATCCTTTATATTGGCTATTTAAGAAAATATGGGCTATTTGACGGATGCTTCAAAGACTATCTATATAATATTAGAACAGCATCAGATGAACAATTCGACTACTGCGGACAGGGCGACAGTGTTGTGCACACCATACCATACCTATGTGACAAATAGGAAAAGGAAAGAACTACAGCGGTGAAAGACGACAGAAAACTAGTAGATTTCATTCTAGAAATCGAATATAACTGGCATACTTTAAGCAAAAACTGTTTTCGGATATTCTGGCACAAAAAGAAAAAGACGAGATACGCTGCAGAGTGGAGAAAACACCGCCCCACTTACAAATATAAAAAATATACCAAAACGATATACACTCCACCCTGAGGTGATGCATACAGTGGTTCCAGGATGTATATGTTCATCATTCCACCATTTACAGGGTGTCATTAAAGACACCAACCGAACCCAACCACTCACAACAGACACAGATACACCAAGCAAGACAGATATCTGAAAATGGCTACGAATATAACTTTGATATACACTTTCTGTTCATTGACTTTAAGCAGGCCTTTGATTCAGTAAACATGCAAAGATTAATACAAAACCTAATAACAATGGGAATACCGGAGGAACTAGTTAACTTAATAGAACTGAAGTTAGATAGATCTAGAGCGAAGGTAGTAATGCAAAATATAAAGACCGAACCATTTGACATCAAGACTTGTTTAAAGCAGGGAGATTATTAATTTAACGCTTTCAACTGCAATAGAGAATTTGAACTCAAAATGCAAGCTAATTACGAAGTCTATCCTAAAAAGGAACCTACTCCGACGACATAGCCATAATGGGCAGAACAGAACGAGCAGTACTTAGTAGAAAGTTTCAAGTGCTTACAACCAGATGCTAAAAAGGTAGAGCTAATAATCAATAAAGACAAAACGAAGTATATGATCAATAAAATGACCCGATTAACCCAATTTTTTGTCTGTTCTCTTGTCCATTTCAAGTGCTCTCTTGTCCGTTCTCTTGACCATTCCCTTGTCCGTTCTCTAGTTCATTCTCATGTCCGTTCTCTTGTCCATTCTCTTGTCCATTCTCTTGTCCGTTCTCTTATCCATTCTTTTGTCCATTCTCTTGTCATTTCTCTTGCCGGTTCTGTTATCCATTCTCTCGTATGTTCTCTTGTCCCTTTTTATCTGTTCCGAGGGATTTTGGTAGTCGATTAAACTAACTTCCCGATAAGCTAGACTCTTGACACTGTAAACATGGCTCAGCCCTGGATTGTTGATTGAGTGAATTCAATATTTCAATATTTTAGACACTTAGTTTGACTTGCCCATGAGCTAGACTCTTGAAACTTTAAACATGGCTCAAACTTGGATTGTTGAATGAGTGAATTATTTAGACACTTAGTTTGACTTTATTTCCTCGATGAGCAAACAACAGACTGATTATATATAACTTTGAACGAGTATCAAACTTCAAATACCTAGGATCATCCATAAATTGGAAACAATGTAGACGTAGATGAGCCAAAGGAAAGTATTGTTAGCGCAAGTAGAGCGGTAGTAATGGGTCCAATAATGAGCACATTAAGTTCATATGTAAGAAAGCATGGGTGGCTGCTAACAGGTTTTGAAATGCTTGGAAAGAGAAATTTGAAGAAAGTTTCGTGGCAAAAATGACAGTGTGTAAAGCGTGTGTTCGGAGTATTTTGTTGTATGGAGCGGAAATATGGGGTATGAATGAGGTAGTTCAAGTAGAAAAGGTACAACTTCAATTTGTAAAAAGGGCGTTGAAACTAGACAGGAGTACTCCAGGGTACCTGGTGCTACAAGAAGCCAATATGTATAAAGTAACAGTAGAAGCATCAGTGAGAGTGGCAAGATACGAAAGGAAAGTGTATATGTTAGGGAATGAAAGGATAGTAAAAGAGGTGTTCAAAAGTTTAAGGAAGCAAGGTGTCGGAGGGATTAGACTAACAAAATGGGGAAATGAATGGAAAAAAATGTATGAACGAGTAGGGTGGTCGAAAGAGGAGGTAGAAAGGATGAAAGGAGAATGCGTAAGGCGTGATAAATTGTTGGGAGAAAGGAGTAGGGAGATAGAGTTGCAGATATGGCAAGGCCGTATAGACGAAAGATGGTACAATCGGGAGTACAGCAAGGTAAAAGTGTACGGCAGACTCCCTTTGTACCTAAGCAGAAAGTCTAGTGGTAGCCAATGTAGGATAGCCAGATTTCGGTGCGGTAACGAAGAAAAGGGAAGAAGGTACTGGCTAGAGGAAAGGGAGAATTTGTGTACCATATGCTGAGAGGGTACTAAAAGGTGGGCACATTAAATGGAAGAGTGTAAAGGGCTAACATGGGAAGTGGTGAAGAAAAATAAATGTAAAGACTGGGAAGCGTGCATGGAGTCAGGTAGCGGCTGGCACATAATGCGGAAAATTTTAGAGCGGAAGGGAGTGATTGTGGAAAGAGTTTGGGGAGTTTAAGGAGGGAGAAAAGATAGTGCGGGCGAAGAATTTTTATTTTTTTGTTTCTTTAAAGTGTAGTTTTAAGTTTGAGTATTTGGGGTATTTTTGGGTCGGGTTATTAGTGCTGTTCTGTTATCTTTTTTTTTGTTTTTTTTTTGTTTTTGATTGAGTTTTCTTTCTTTTTGTTTTGTTTTGTTGTATTGTTATAGCTAAGTGTTTTAAATATGTAAATATGCCAATAAAGGTAAATAATAATAAGTAGAGCGCACTATGCTAACAAAAACCATCTTCGCTCCAAGATATTGTCGCATAAAACAAAACAAATGATATCCTTACACCTGGCAAGTCTATAAACTAACCTAACCTAACCTATTGTAATATATGAACGTCAAACGTGGAGTTTAACACAAAGCGAAGAAGAAAACTAAAAAGGATATGTGCGATCGTTACTAAATATATGGCCCGAAAAGAGAACAGGATGGATCCTCCAGAATAAGAATAAAGCATGAACTGGATACACCAATAAAAACAGTAAGGCCACAGTTGGCCCAAATACAGTGAGGTTATCAAGGCGCAAATGTATGGGCCACATATGGATGATGATAGAAACACTAAAAATATCACCATCTGGGAACCTACCGGAAAGTGGTCAGTAGGAAGGGTGAGAAACAAGTGGCTAGTAGGCATTGTAAAAGGGCTCACAAGGCTAAATGTTAACAACTGGAGCTTCTAGCCGATGATATAGCAGAATGGAGGAAAATTGTTGAGAAAGCCAAAACCCACCAATGGTTTTTTGTATAGCTATAGCTATAGGAAGAAGTTTGTAAAAAAACAAAAATATGAATTGTAATTTAATTCTACTGTATTAATATTACTTGTTTAAACTTGAGTATTTCATATTTCAAGTAATAGTAGATTATGTAGCTAGGGCGAAAAGTTGTCAATGTGAGTCGAGAGCGAAGTGCGCACGAACTAAGTGCGCAATCGCTCGAGACGAGAATTGACAATTTTGCCCGTGCTACAAAAATATTTTTTATCATTCATGCAAGGGGGATGTATCTTACAAGTTTGGGATCCAGGTGCCACATAAAAAAAATGGAATCAAAAATGAAGAATTTGCTTTATCAATTGTCTTTGTCGGTGTGGATTCGTCATAAGAACTCTCCTCAGTCCCAGTATCACCATAGAATTTACACTCACTCTAAAACATTTTCTTTAATTTTTATTTTTACTTAATTATGAAAAAAAATTCTGACACTTCACGTCACCTTTTTAATACCGAAGACTTGATTGTATTCATTTTATTTTTATTTATTTGTTTATTTTAATGTAACCTAGCGATATTGAACATTATTGTGCGTTATTTAAATTTTATAAAATACAACTAATATTGAAAATTTATCGCACTAAAAAACGTACACCAAGCTATATGGTGTAAACGTACACCAAGATATAGTGATATTGTGTATGGGTAATAAAAATAAATATAAAAATGTTTTTGTTGTATAGTGGGATACGTAGACAATGGGTAATATTAATATTTATGAAAGGGGCAGAAATAAAATTTACAAAAAATGGGTGAATTAAAGGTGGACGAAATTAAATTACACTTGGAATATAAATGGGCAAAGTGACACGATGCGACGGATCCCCACAGAATTGAAAATTCAACAACAGAAAAATATTAAATACAGGGAAATATTAAATTAAATTGAATCAAATGAAAACTCAAAGGAGGATTTTAAAATGATTTTATAATTAAACAAATATTTATACATCATTTTAGAAAATTGAAGCTTTAATTCACAAAAGAAGCAAAACATAATAAAACTCAGGAAAATCCTAATTGTGACCTTAACCAATCTTAAACCCATCTGAAATCAGGCTGAGCTGTTATATTCAAATTGTTGCTGACTATTCTATTTATAAATTAATGGTGAATTAATGATGTAGTAGGTAGACAGACGTCGTGAATCATAGTGAACCAAATTTTTTCCCAGTGACATAGTATTGTCTCTTCAGGGTGCATTCCGTTCTTCTTGATGCGCCGCCAAGTTACTTGAAATTCATTATGCATGGAAAAAGCCAGACCTCATAAATAACGTCCTGAAATGTCCAAAGCTCTATCATAATGATAAACTGGTTAACACTGCTGGTTTATAAAATTGTTTAAAATTTCAAATTGCGAAATCTTTGCCGGAAATCAAATTTAAACAAGTTCGAATATTGTTCCAAAAATAAAACTCATTCTTAAAAGTATTTTGTTCTTTTGTGCCAGCGCTTTAAAAATTTATTAACAAGAATAAAACAGGTGGAATAATTTACTTGTTTAAACTAAAACTTTTAGTTATTGTATTTCTCAGTTATTATGTTTCTGAAACGATTCGTATAATTCAAGAATGATTTTGAGTAATTTTATGAAATTCTTATGGAAATTTCAAATAATTAGATGTGATTTTATTTAAGCAAACAATTTATTTCTAAAGCCATATAAATTGGTGTATGATTTAAAGAACAAATAAATTACAGTTTACAACTTTTTTTAACGATTTGCATATTTGAACAGCAATTAGTGTTAAAAAAACCGCAAAACTGTGTAATAAAATACGAAATGAATCTGTCTATAAAACGGGGGCTAAAACCACCTTTTTTCTAAACGGCACTTTTAAGACCCAATAAAAATATCGACTTGAATTTTTCCCAGCCCAATGGTAATTTCCCGCTTTATTACTTTACACATATACAAAAAGAAAAACAGGGAGAAGGCATTAAAACGAGGTCTATTAACCGCCCAAAAAAGAATTTAACGAGTGGATAAATAAGAATTTTCTCCATAAACCCACAATAATATTTGCGTTTTTATAGAGTTGCATTCCAATTTCCTATTCTTTCTTTTAGGATCATGTTTATTAATTTACTTTTGAGGGCGAAAACAAATAAAACACCAACCAAACCATAAAAAATGTCATAATCTATAAGAATCTAATTTTCTCTGGGAGACCTCGAGTCCGCGTCCTTTTGCCCCTTTTGTTTTCCTTTTTTTCCGTCTTCGTCATATCTGGAATTCTTTTAATATTGCAGTTACGTGGTTAGTTTAAAAATTCCTCATTTGTCTTATCCAGTGAATAACTTGGCCAAATATGAAAAATTACCGGAATTCTTTGTATATTGTGCAAGGAAATATGTTGTAATATCATCAAATCTCAATCAAAACCGACAACCAAATCAAATAATTTCAACAGCAAGTTTATATAGGTCGATAAACGCTACTGAATTTTCTGATTTATTTTCTGTACCTGTATATTTTGTAATTAATTTTGAAACTAATGAAGAAAATCTTGGCACAAGTTGTCGTAAAACAGTCAAATAAAATAATAATCTATTTGTGGGAACATAAAATTAATATTTTAATGAATTTCCTGCCGTGCTATCCCGGAATATTTGTCCAAATTTAAAACTCCCGAAATAATTTTTGCTTGCTTTTTTTCGCAATTTGCGATGATGTATTTGAACGTCTGGCGTTTTAAGGAAATTTGCCAAATGACAAAAAAAGTAAAATAAATTTAATCCAACGTGAAACCTAATTAAATTTCTATTTCCGTTTTAGCGGTTTGCATGGCGAACGTGCGCCGATATATCATAAAATCTATTATTACGCGATTATTTTTTAATTAACTTTAAATGCTCCCCTAAAACATTTATAATTAGTTCAATTAAAATTTGTAAGCTGTGGATTTTAAATTTAACCCTGCGTAATACACAAATCCCCCAAAAAATGGACACGGGGAGGAAAATTCAAGGAAAATTGTTCATTTCATATTTGGCAAAAACTGTTACTAGTTTGCTTGTTTTAAAACCAATTTTCAATATTGCTTTATAAAGTGGTTCTATAGGTGGATCAATAGCGAATGAATGAGTGCAATGTACATAATATTCAATTTTTCCTAACCGATACATATTTTCCTTGTCTACTTCAGATTAATATATAAAATTTCGTGTTTAAATTCCAGGTGGAAATGAGATTTAAAAAATTATAATGAAACTTTCCGGCTATTAAACACATAATCTTATTAAAATTAATGAAAACTGATAGAAAAGTAAGTCATTATTTACAGTTTTAATTCAATTTTCAGACTAATTTTCACGCTAATTAATCTTTTTGAAAATCGCTGCACAAAATTTACTTTCTATAATTAGTTCATTAAAATTTAATAACTATTTTTTTCCGCCTAAGTGCCTTATATAATCCTGAGTTACTTACGGAAACAGACAAGTTTAAACTGTTTTGATATATCAAATACTTAGTCTAGTTAAACTAATTGGTTTCAGTTTGTTAATTCTCAAGATTTAACCACTATTGTTGGATATATTCTAGTTAATGTATATACATTTCTAAAATGTATATAATAGCGATTTTGTTGCTATATAAGTTTCTTATATAATCATGAGTGGCTTAGGGAAACAGACAAGTTTAAGCTGTTCCAATTTGATATAGCAAACACAACACATGTCTAGTTAAACGAATTGGTTTTAGTTTGTTAAGTCTTAAGATTTAACCGCTGTATTTTCAAATTAATTCGAAATCTACAATTATTGATTCATAAGTAGTCACTCAAAATTTTCAACCGTTTTTCAGAGACTGAATTTAATATTGCGTTGGTTTAAAAATAATTATGGTTAATCAGTTTAAAAATATTGGATTAGCATCAAACACATTGGCATTGGATTAGCATTAAACACATTTGTCTTTGACAAGTTTCTTCCATGACAGGTATTTCGTTTGCCATTATAAAATCTTTTGTAAAGTTTGGCATCATACTTAAAATTCGCCACCATTTTTAGCATTTTTGTTTAGTGTTACATAACTCAATCAACAGATTTGATAACCATCAAAACAAATCCATTTTCAGTTTTGATTGCAATGTTGAAGACATTGTAGAAATCCATGTATTTCTTTACTTGAAACTTGAAACAGCAAGAATGACTGAATAGAACTTTGTTAACAGAATGATTTGCAAGAAAATTGTACTTCTTTCTGTGTTCAACATCGTTTCTGTCGAAACGTACAATTTGTCGAATTCCCATTTCGTTTCCTCGAGCCAATCTAACAGTAACAAGCCATGAACACGTTAAATATTATTACACATCGGCTGAAACATGAGGAATGTTCTCGTGACATCCATTGCGGCTTATCATGGACACACATCAAATTTCTCGAACGTAAACGATTATTTAAACACACTATTAGCGGACTAACGGTGATATGAACGGAAAATTGCGGATGAATCAATAGGAACTTGAGGAGGCAAAAATGTTTTTGACTTGGGTTCCTGACCCCATGTAGATCCTCCAGGCGCTGGAATATATGCAAGTAATAATATTTACAAAAAGTTTTTTTTTGCTTCGTTCTCGTTGAAGAGTTTCATTATTCAAATCGCGCACAAATTAACTTGTAATTTTGTATGATAATAACTGTGCAGACAAGAATTTATAAACGATAAATTTTATATATTACATACTTTGTTTATTTAACCTTTAATAGTATTAAGTCAAAAATGGTAATGAAAATAAAAATAATATATCCACGAAATTTTGAAAATCAGAGAGAATTATTATTTTAAACAATCAGAGAGAATCACCGAATTTCTTTGGAAAAAATGCTAATAATTTCCACAAAATAAAAGGTTTGTTCCGTATTTTATTTAGGGAGACAATTTAGGAATAATTTAACAGAAATTACCAAGATTGGATGTCTAATCTGGCTTGCCTTGTCTCTTCTTGCGTTATTATCTCTTTAGTTCCCAAATGTATTAAAATATAAATGAATAATTAGTAACGTAATTTCGGTGTGTTTGTTGACCTACGCCATTTCGAAATTAATATTCCAAAGCCAATTCTGCCTTTAATCTTTCCAAACTTCGGCGACTAACAGAAGAAACTTCCAAGTTAAATTACCTAAATGTTAGTTCGTTGGAAACTTTGTCCGTTCGCCTGTCCCAAAGATTACGACCACATTAATTGCACAAATTTTAATTTTCAGACAAATTTAGCACTATGTATCAGTTGTTTGCCTAAATATCTTGAGAAACGAATTTACGTTGCGAGTGTTTTATAGAAAAAAGTTCATAGAAAATATTTTTAAAGAAGTTATAAATGGATTGTTCTTTGTTTCTACAAAGAGTCTATTAACATTCTCTAACGAACTCATTTGTACAGAAACTAAACCAACAACAACAACAAAAAAACAGCATTTCCCAGTTTAAATCGCCCCATAATGAACTCCATGTCTCATTTATAACATTTCTAAATATTCTATTTGCGAAGATCAAACGGCCAGGGAGACTAAGCTCGTTTGAAATGAGAAATAAAACCGCAGATAAACAACCAGCGACGATGTCACATTCAAAACTCCCTCTATGAATTCGCCCATTCATTTAACATTCATTAATTCTATTTCGCAACGTTCCATTCAAACATTATCCGACACCATAAGCACCTTAACACAATAAAAATCATTACTTACCGAAACAACAAAGGTTTGTTATGTAGAAGAAGTGAGTTTAAAATAGAAATAGAATTTGTTTGTGTTTAGGGTAAGAATATTTGTATTCAAGTTTATTTATGGAATGAGAGTTATTCATGAATAATGATCTTGATTTTGGGTATTTGGTAGAAATCCTTTTGACGTTTCATGTAAAATCTGATCCCCAAAAGGAAGATTTGATGTAGAACCAGCTTCCCCTTTTAACCCTATTAAACGCTATTCCACTAAATTGTAATAATCCGCACCTATCAACAATGATAATTAAATTAAATTAGACTTGAAATACAGGGAAACAGGGCGAATGATAATTAGTTTTCCATCTTGAATTAAGGGTAGGTTTTCCAGTTGAAATATGATAATAATTCCCCCGGAAGGTTTAAACTACAACACCTGGACATTATCTGAATATTGAAGGAAACTACGTGTGTTCGGCGTGTTAAAGGGGTTTTGGATATTTCGGGCTGTGTTTAAATTAAAGCGGTTGAGGGTGTTGATAGCGGATATTGCGATTTTATCTTTTCCTTAGACTTTAACAACATTACATACGAAAAAGAAACACTGTAATGTCATACATTATGATTTTGTAATGTGATTTGGATCGTTGCACGCACACACAAGGGAACTGCATTTTGTAATTGGGTTGTGCCTGTCAGGACAAAGTCCTCGAAGTTGGAATCGATTTAATATTTTGATGAACGAACGTCGCGACGCTCCGGGTTCAATTGACCCCCGGATGAATTAACCAGTGGGCTGTGATTGACGTGAAATAACTTTTTTTTCTGAATTTAGTCGTTGTCGGTGCATTGAAAATGGATGAGAGGGGTTTTTTATTAAATGCAGTTTTGCGAAATTTATTCATGCAGTCGGAGTTTTTATTATTTGTAATAAATTCGCGGTCGATTTTTCAATGGTTCAATTAACTTTGCCCAATTGGCTGGATTTTATTTAACACTGCACTATCTAATAACACAAGCATCGACATTCTTTTGAAAAAAAAATGTTTCATAAAAAATGTTGTTTTTGTAGCCCAGGCTTCAAATAGGAAACATATAAAATAAGAAAGATTTGACTTTGTTCCAAGGTTAATTACTAGCAACCTGACAGACAGAAAATAACTAGATAATTAGATTTCTCATGGCAAATTCAATTTTCTACTTTTATTCTACTTTGGTTTTTTTTGAACACAAAAATCAAAATTTCGCTTAGCCATAGTGTATATTTTCGAGATGAAAAATATTAATGAAACCAAGATTTATATTTGGTCAAAATTAATTATTATAAAACTGCCAGACTAAAAGTCACTACATAACTTTTTTATATTCTAGTAGTTTCTTATATGAAATTTAATTTTGTTTTGTGAAATTTATTGAAGTTCCGTTTGAAACATTTGGTGATGATATTTTAAGGATATTTTTCCTTCATTCTGATACACGATGAATAGAAAAATACAGGAAATAAAGCTAGACACAAAGAAACTTTGTTTTTAATTTTTGTATTCTGTAGAATATTCTTAGATTTTCTGATTACTGTGTATACTTTTCTGTCCTTTTTGGGGGGAAGGGGGGGCTGTAGCTGTTTGTAACCTAACTTGACCAATCAAGTTAGGTCCCCTCCTCTGGAACGCAACCGTACACTCTGGACCCGCTTTTCGCATAACCTTGGAGTGACGGATGACTTATAGAATTAGTCTATTTCATGTTTGTTGTCCGTCTGTCTATCTGTCTGTCTATCCGTCCGTCTGTCTGTCTGTCAAAAATTTTTCTCAGGAACGCGTAGAGGTAACAAGTTGAAATTGGTACCAAATACTCGGGTCTGCGGTCTCTTTCAGCTGAGAAAAAAATCAAACTTGTAAGTCAACGCGATCAAAAGATATGACTGTTTATGTCGCATATATTGCAATTTCACAAGGGAATTAAAACCTATAGGGTACTTCCCGTTGACATAGAATCATCAAATTTGGCAAGAAGCGGTGTCTTACAGCACAGGTAAAGGGAAAAATCTGAATCGATTAACCATAATCATTTAAAAAACCATAAATATGTAGTTTAATTACAAGAAAAATGCGAATTTACTATTAGAAACTTATGAAAATACACCAATGTGTTGCGTGGTATTGTCAGGCAGCGGACGCATATGGGTTGCATACAGTTAGGTCCACCTCGGTTAGGTCCGATGGTTAAAAAGTATGTGTCGGCACCAAGCTGTTTATTCTGAATTTTCTTTGTTTATATTCGTTATGCATTTCATCACGTACGCTCTATATACATAATATATACAGGGTATATATTATGTCTAAATTTTACTTGTTTATAACCGACATGCGACATACTCAAGTCCCTTAACATCCTGTATATATTATATTTTATTATTGTCTATTTTTTGTCTATAATCTACATATACTTAAATCACGTACGCCCTATATTTTTTGGTAGTCAATTGCCCAAAAGCAGTCAATTGAACAACTGAATGTGAAGAGTATTGAAATAGATCTAGAAATAGTTAGATCTTAATCTAAGTTAGTGAATAAGTGTAATACTAAAATAAAGTTTTCTTTTTATAAGTTTAAAAATATTCGCGTTATTTAAAAAGAAATACCCTGTATAACTTTATACAGAGTATATAGGTATACAGGCAAAATTGAGCAGTGAAAACAAATAGTGAACTTCCAAAACCCCTAAACACTCATAGTGAATGGGGGATGTATGGTAATAAAATATAGGGTAGAATTGCATCGTACGACAGCGACATCTTTGAGCGCATCGTCACTGACGCTGAGCGCGTCAATGTCGCTGCGCTCGAATGGCGCCTCATACATTTCCATAGTGCATAATACTATCGCTATTTCGCGGCGGAATTGAGGCTGCGTTAGTGACGCCAGAACCGCTTTGCTCGGAAGTCTACCTTTAGGTTCCAATTCGGTTAGCTTCAGTCTCAAGTCTGCCCGTGGTCTTATATCCAGACGATTTATCTTTTTTACCAATAAAGCATTTACATCAGTAAATTCACATTCAGCTAAATATGAAGATGGAAACGGTAACAATAATTTTCTTGCACATTGTTTGAATTTGGGTATTTGATTTCTGTTTCCTTACATCGCTCCTTCGCATGCTATCGCTCCTTTTATATTAAATAAAGTTTTAACTCGACTCGTCATTTTGCAATTGTGCGAGTTCTTCTGGATACTGCATATTTGATATATCAGACAAATCTACTAACATTGGCTGCATCATGCATGTTGGGAAATCAATTTGTTTTAAATCAGAAAATCTTTCTTTTAAATCAGCGGATAGTATTCTCAGATGATCGACAATAACAAGTATAGCGTTAAAATTTTTGTTGTTAAAATATTTCTAACATAACTCAATAAGGTTAATGAAACCAAATATCTTCGCTTTTGCATCGTCAAGAAATTTATTTGTTCTTTGAAGTTAACTCACAAACCATCGACTGTTAACAGATAATCCATTTTAGGTTTGTCGCTTAAAAAATCACTATGAGTATCAAACAGTCCATAAATCTTTTTAAGCAGTTCCCTTTAGAGAGCCCTCTTACTTCAGTATGAAGTAAAAGTTTCACATGTTCTGCATTTTGTTCTTCACAAAATAGCTTAAAGAGACGCTCACATTTGGCATTAGCTTTAATAGGATTGATACACTTTATTACTGAATCTAGTACTTTATTTAGAACAGGCGAGATGTTTTTAGCTAACAAGTTTTCCCTATAAATAACACAATGAACAAGAATCATTGATGGATTCTCATTTTTCATCAATTTTAAACAGCCATTTATCTTGCCCATCATATTAGGAGCACTATCTGCAACACAAAATGTTATATTTTTCATTGTTATATTATTGGTACATCTTAGGTGCTTTCTAATCTTTTACAGAACAACATTTCATCAACAAAATGCCCATTATCAATATATCTTACATAAGTTATCAATACTACCTCACTGTCTCTCAAAGTTGATTCATCACTTTTCTCTGCGTGAATTTTCTTGTTTTTAGCTTTTCAGCAAGTTGTTTTTCAATATTTTCACTCATTTCGTCTATTCTTCCTCTAACAGTTTTGTTACTGAGTGGCATATGTCATATGGTTAGCATTCTTTGCAGCAAATTTCGCAGCATTTAGTTGGTGTTCACCGAAACACTATAGAAGTGCGACGAGATTTGTTTAACGAGATTTAAATGCGTGCGGGGGTTCCGAGGATAAATTGACAACGCCAAAAATCCAGTTGACAAATAATTGTAAAGAAATTTTGGCACCGAAATCTAGTATTGCATTTAAATGCTCCTGAGCAAAAACTCGTGTCGAGTCCATTTTCGAATAGCCCCCTTAACAATCAAATTGCCCCCCTGTCGGGCATGGGCCCCACGTTGGGAAACACCGGGTTAGTACTTGGGTAAGTTGGTAACTAGCCTCCCCATATTTTCTGTTTATCCTTTTTCACTTAGCAGCCTTCTTCTTTGCCATCACTCAATCAGTTCTTCTCTCGGCAAGTTGTTTTTTTTTCTGGCTTTATTTATAGTCGTGCTCTCTAGCTGCTTTTCTCGCTCCTTTGCGAGCAGGTCTGTTGCTGTATTCCCGAGATAACTTGAGCGCCCTCTACTGAAACCGTAGGGTATGCGCTGTTTGCACGCAGAACCATTTTACTCTGGACGGCTGCAAGTTTGTGCAGATTTCGTTTTTTCTGTAGTTCTTTAGCTCACAATGGAGCGCCATACAATATAACGAACTGAACTACAGTGCTAAGTACTCTACGTGAGCTGTTCTTTGGCCCCCCCACATTTGGCATTAGTTGCTTTATGCCATTGTCCTCATTCCTTTTCCTGCCACTTCGGTTATATGAGGCGCAAAGGATAGTCTATAACAATTCC
This sequence comes from Phosphuga atrata, assembly GCA_944588485.1. Taxonomy (NCBI): domain Eukaryota; kingdom Metazoa; phylum Arthropoda; class Insecta; order Coleoptera; family Silphidae; genus Phosphuga; species Phosphuga atrata. Next base: position 33,391,202 of record OX155901.1, on the reverse strand, counting down.
GAGGTATTTGATAGTTTCCTTCTGTATTATTATCACCTCTTCCACTTCCACGCGCCTAAATTTTCTTTGGCCTGTGTGAAGGACTGCTTCAGGTTTTTCATCCACTTCGATCCTCATCTACGCACTGATCTGTTTTATTGCATGGTTTGATGTTTACATCAGCGCTAGTTCTGTTCTCGCTATTCCGACTAGTGCAATATCAGCCGCGAAGCCTATTATGGTAGCCCACAAAGGTAGCTTCAATGCTATTACTCCGTCGTATAGCACATTCCACAAGGTAGGTCCTGAGATTGAGCCCTGAGGGACACCGCTACTAATTTCTCGTTTTTCTATTTTCCGGTCTCCTAGTAGTAGTATGCTTCTAATTGTTCGTAGTAGGTAAGGAGATATGCCCCTTATTGTCAAACTGTCCATAATATGTTTCCAGGATGCACTGTTAAAGGCATTCCTAACATCAAATGTTGCACATGTTGCCTAGTGCTCTGCGATCTATTTACTTTTGCCTATCCATTTGTCTATATCGTCTTGACTTTTTGTCACTTCAATATAAAGTAATTTAAGATATATATATATATATATATATATATATATATATATATATAAATAATTAATCATTTCCACGAAGATTTTGTTTTCATACCAAGATTCCTTTCTCAAAATTACAAAAACAAAATCAACACTTATTACAAAGACTCAAAGACACATTTTACAAATTTCAACGTTGTCTTAACACCTTTAATTTTAATTCTAACAAATTATAAAACAATTCTGCCCATCTACTCTTCACTATATAGCCTTGTCTTTCTATGGTAGTCTTCTTGGTCTAGGCTTGACTGTATAGTCTTATTTAAGATATATTATTTAAACAAATTATGTTTTTTCGTTGACGAATACAATTCTTATAGAATTTACAAATCAATGTTATTAATCCATCCATACATATCCTTTTTAGTTGATTTAGATTTATGTTTTTTAGGTAGATTATGTTTTACGTAGATTAGGTAGATGATTCATTTCCGAAGGGAGAATATTATATAGTTTTAGGTTGATATAGGGTGGAGTTTTTGCAGATATAGTTAGGTGGTGTTTGGGTTGCTCACATAGATCTTTGCTGTACTTTGTATCTCATTCCTTAGACTTCAAAAATAAGTGCGTATTAATGTTAGTAACTCCTGAGGGCTTTGCCCTCCTGAATTGACATCTACATGATTCTGTGTATTGAAGATTGTTTACAATATACATATTTTTTTATTCTAAACACCTTAGTCGTAGTGCCAAATCAATTACTCCAAAACATAATTGCAAACGATAGATGAGACAGTCCCATCTATCGTGGCTGATATTGCACTAGTCGGAATAGCGAGAACAGAACTAGCGCTGATGCAAACATCAAACCATGCAATAAAACAGATCAGTGCGTGGATGAGGATCGAAGTGGATGAAAAACCTGAAGCAGTCCTTCACACAGGCCAAAGAAAATTTAGGCGCGTGGAAGTGGAAGAGGTGATAATAATACAGAAGGAAACTATCAAATACCTCGGAATTGTTATAGACTATCCTTTGCGCCTCATATAACCGAAGTGGCAGGAAAAGGAATGAGGACAATGGCATAAAGCAACTAATGCCAAATGTGGGGGTGGCAAAGAACAGCTCACGTAGAGTACTTAGCACTGTAGTTCAGTTCGTTATATTGTATGGCGCTCCATTGTGAGCTAAAGAACTACAGAAAAAACGAAATCTGCACAAACTTGCAGCCGTCCAGAGTAAAATGGTTCTGCGTGCATACAGCGCATACCCTACGGTTTCAGTAGAGGGCGCTCAAGTTATCTCGGGAATACAGCAACAGACCTGCTCGCAAAGGAGCGAGAAAAGCAGCTAGAGAGCACGACTATAAATAAAGCCAGAAAAAAAAAACAACTTGCCGAGAGAAGAACTGATTGAGTGATGGCAAAGAAGAAGGCTGCTAAGTGAAAAAGGATAAACAGAAAATAAGGGGAGGCTAGTTACCAACTTACCCAAGTACTAACCCGGTGTTTCCTAACGTGGGGCCCATGCCCGACAGGGGGGCAATTTGATTGTTAAGGGGGCTATTCAAAAATGGACTCGACACGAGTTTTTGCTCAGGAGCATTTAAATGCAATGCTAAATTTCGGTGCCAAAATGTCTTTACAATTTTTTGTCAACTGGGTTTTTGGCGTTGTCAATTTATCCTTGGAACCCCCGCACGCATTTAAACCTCGCTAAACAAATCTCGTCGCACTTCTATAGTGTTTCGGTGAACACCAACTAAATTCTGCGAAATTTGCTGCAAAGAATGCTAACCATATGACATATGCCACTCAGTAACAAAACTGTTAGAGGAAGAATAGACGAAATGAGTGAAGATATTGAAAAACAACTTGTTGAAAAGCTAAAAACAAGAAAATTCATGCAGAGAAAATTGATGAATCGACTTTGAGAGACAGTGAGGTAGTATTGATAACTTACATAAGATATATTAATAATGGGCATTTTGTTGATGAAATGTTGTTCTGTAAAAGATTAGAAAGCACCTAAAACTACTAAGATGTACCAATAATATAACAATGAAAAATATAACATTTTGTGTTGCAGATAGTGCTCCTAATATGATGGGCAAGATAAATGGCTGTTTAAAATTGATGAAAAATGAGAATCCAGAAATGATTCTTGTTCATTGTGTTATTTATAGGGAAAACTTGTTAGCTAAAAATATCTCGCCTGTTCTAAATAAAGTACTAGATTCAGTAATAAAGTGTTAGTAACTCCTGAGGGCTTTGCCCTCCTGAATTGACATCTACATGATTCTGTGTATTGAAGATTGTTTACAATGTACATATTTTTTTATTCTAAACACCTTAGTCGTAGTGCCAAATCAATTACTCCAAAACATAATTGCAAACGATAGATGAGACAGTCTCATCTATCGTTTGCAATTATGTTTGATTATTTATGATTGTTTAATGTGGAAAATTTCGGCGTCCAGATATAGACTTAGAGTACGCAAGGCAAATACTTCTTTGTTTAGGTTTTTGGCCAACTGGTTGATACGTGGAAACCAGTCCAGTGAATTATCGATATGCAGAACCAAAACCCTCACCGATTCACTCTGGGAAGAAATGCCGAAAAGTGTACAAAAATATATTGCATCGTCCAATATATCTGAAATTCTGGTTACAGGGGTTATTTTCGTCGCTGATCACCAATAGGTTATCAAAAATTTCAAAAAAAGGGTGGATTTAACATAGCAAAAGTTTATTTGAAATACCCATCCAATTTTTGCAAAATGGCGTACGCATGGGGATTTTACGTCGCTGATTACGAATCTGTTATCAGCATTTCTAGAAACATGTTCTCCGCGTAACCGTTGCCAAATTTTTGTTGAAGTGTGTGATATCAACTCTGCTTATTGAAAATAAGCAGGGTTGATAAGAAATAATAAGAAACAGTTTTTGCTTATTCAAGGAAAGAACTGCCAACTGCGAGGGAAATTCTTTTTCTAAAAACTGCATTGACACTAAACTGTAAAAATAATGAATCGCCCAATATATCCCAGGCTAGTTTCATGTTCATTGTGTAGGTTATGTATGAATATGAATATGAATGTATGAATTCGGAATTCAAACGAATTGCATGGCGAAACCGGCCTATACGTATTTGGTGGAGTATGAATAACCCTTAATGCGCAAGTTTTTCAAAAATTTGACCGCCATATTGAACCCGTTATTTTGTTTTTTGGAAACCTGATAACTGATACCTGATCACGACTTGAAAAACTTCTAAATACGCAATTTCAATCTGATAAGATTTCGAAATATTATCTGCATATTTTGTCCGCTATTTTGTTTTATAAAATGTTGATACTCATTAATAATCAGCGAGCTTATGAACCTCTATGTACGAAATTTTGTAAAAATTGAATACTTTTATCGAAAAATTGGCCAAAAGAAAAAAAACTGTAATATGCCAGTGTTTTTCTTTTGGTTTTCCACTTTTGTCAAATGTATTTCACTATTTCTCAAAAGTATTTCTTATTTACGTCACTTTGACAGTAATATGTCAAATGAAATTCACTATTTGTTAAAACTTTTTCTCGTTATTGCAAATAATTTTCTTCTATTTTTTAAATTTAAACAAACAAGAACAAAAACAGTTGAAGACATAATTTTATTAGAAAAAAAGAGGATAACAAAAATAATAACTATACTAATACTAACGTAATACTTCTTGAGGAAATCCCCTAAATATGTCTCCATATGTCGAACATAATTTTGGCAATGCTCTTGCGTTATAGCTTCAGAAGCATTATGAATTTGTGCATACAGTTGTACATATTTTTCCATTGGTTAAATAGCTCTTCAATGGGGTTTAAAAAAGGACTGTACAGTAGCAGAAATACTGGAACATGTCCATGTGTTCTTATCAATTGTTGAATTTCCTCCGTTCTATGAAATCTGACGTTGTCCATTACAAAATATGCTCCTCCTATATGATCTTCGCCTAAGTGGCCAATTAAAGTTGTCAAGAATTCCCCATTGTGTTCAAGTGTTCTCCATTGTAAGACCTATCTTGAATGGTGAACAAATATAGTGAACTCATACACATTGCAGCAGCAATCGAATAATTACGAACTCTTAATTGGGCCTTGACTTTATTGGCTCTATTATTTTTCTGTGATCTTCCATACGATCTCCTAGAATTCACTTGAATTCCAAATTCATCAATAAAAAACATTCTTTCTCTGTCAAACATTATTCTGTTATATTGAACAGCATAGTCAAACCTACTTTGCATAGTATCTGGGCTGTTACGCCTTTCTGGCACAAAGGAAACGCGTTTTACGGAATAGTAAAATTCTTTTAACGCTCTGTCAATGGTCGATAAGCTTACCTCTAGTTGTGAATTTTGCTCCAATAATAAGGTTTTTATTTGTTTTAGTGTCAAGGCGCAGTCCTCGTCAATCAAATTGCAGATTTCTTCTTGCTCCTCTCGAGTAAATTTTTTGGTGCGATGCCCAACACTTTTCTTATTCATCTCGTTGCTTCTTTTATACACTTGGCAAATTTTTCTTACTGAGTCAGGCAAAACATTGAATTGCCGTCCTATTTGGACTGCCGAACTACCATCGTTCATTGCTTTGATAATAAGAGTACGTACCTCGTTGGAAATTTTGTTGTTCTGTCTTCTTTCAGCATTTATTCTAATTTAATAATAATGAGAAATTGATTTAACAAATAAGGAAACACTTCTGACAAAAAAGGAAATTTTTTGACAAACACAGCACTCTGTTTAATATAGATAGGAAATAGTTTTGAGAAATAGGGAAATACAATTGATAAATGAGGAAAACCAAAAGAAAAAGACTATACTCCTATATTCCTCCTATATTAACAGTGTTGCAAGAGTTTTGGCAATTAAACTGAATACTCTTTTCAAAAAATACACCAAATTTACCCCAAAATATTCTGTAAAAAATTCACTCGCCCTTTCGGGCGATAACTCCTCAAACCAATAACAACCCCAATAAACTCCAAACTCGTATCTTTTGACGTTAGTAGTATGTTTTCTAATATACCTACTAAAGAGTGTCTCGAAATCATACAAAATTTAATTGATAAAGCTAATTGTCATCATTTTATAAAATCTGAACTTTATGAAGCCCTGGAAACATGTGTTAATCAAAATTACTTCAAATTTAATAACACTTACTATCAGCAAACATCAGGTCTAGCAATGGGATCGCCATTAAGTCCCCTTTTAGCCGATGTCAACTATCGAAGAAAAAATCTTCAAACTAGATTTCTCCAAAAAACATATTTCATTTTGGTATAGATATGTCGATGACGTAATAGCGTGTTTTAGTGGAACAACACGTCAATTAGACCAATTTCTCAACCTAATAAACAACGTTCATCCCAAAATTAAATTCACCATCGAGGTAGAAACAGACAACAAAATAAACTTCTTAGACCTTACTCTGATTCACAAAAACAACAAAATAGAATTTGATATATACAGAAAACCCACCAATGTTAATTCTACAATCCCGTATTCATCATTTCACCCGATAACACACAAATTAGCGGCCTATCATTCAATGATACATCGAGCCTTTTCAATCCCCCTTTCCACAGAAAAGAGAATCAAAGAATTAAGTACCATCATTTCAATCGCTACAGAGAATGGTTTCCCAACAAAACTCATCCAAAACATTATCAATAATAAACGAACCCAATTCGCAATGGCCCAAATTTATCCGAAAACCTCAAATTCACACAAAACTTTCATCTCCCTGACATATTTTGGCAAAACAAGCGAACACATCGCAAATGTCCTTCGAAAGCAAAATCTTCAAGTAGCATTTAAACCCTCCTCTAAGTTGTCCAACATATTGTTTAATGCCAAAGACAAAATCGATCCCATTAAAAAATCCGGCGTATACGAAATTCATTGTTCCGAATGCAATAGCGTGTACATAGGGCAGACAGGACGAAGTTTTTCAACACGGTTTTCAGAATATTCTCGCGCTTTTCGTCTGAAAAAAGACACAAGTTCTTTTTCAAACCATTGTCTCGAATGCAATCATAAATTCCCAGAAACAGATAATCTAAAAATCTTGCATAATTGCAACAAAGGCCCGAAACTAAATCTCCTAGAGTCATTAGAAATTTTCAAAAAAAACCCGTAATCCCTCAGTTAATCTCCTAAACGAGCAAAACTGACCTAATCTTTTCCCAACTTTTTAATCTCACCCAATCTCAAACAGATAAGTCCTCATCTTCGGACAAACACCGCCCCCCCTCCCCACCGAAACTATCAGGGTATATATTCAACATCATCAATTTGTTAAGTCACTTGAAAATGACCGTCAAACGTCGAAACTCGCGTCGTGATATGTGTAGAAATTTATATAACTGTGAATAATAAGTTATATTACATTTTTACATAATATAAGTGTGGTAAAAAACAAAGTGAATTTTTCAATTCAATGTAAGTATGGATTACCACGTAGTAACCATCCTATTCGTAAACCAACCATTTTTTTTATGAACATTTTAATAAGAACTTCATAATTAGCGACGGAAACAAAACGTGCAACCAAAATATCAAATATATACCTAGAGTGCATTCAATTTTTGTCCATCTTTACGACAAATCCAGCCCATTGTGCGATTCCTGTACCTGTATTGACATATTTCCAAATTCGGGCAGCACGGAAGATTTACGCGTTGACTGTTGGCGCTCCCTGGTAACACTGTCTTACCAGACACTGGAAAACACTCAACCACGGGAAATCAAGGCAAACGAAAAATTAATTAAGTATTTCCAAATTCAATTTCATAGCACCTGGTGCATATTTTACTCTTAAAGATTATGATTTTAGTTTGGTTCTTATTTACTATTAGTTTAACCTTGATAAGTTTGTTCAATTGTTTGGCGTCTTTCCGGTTCTGCTTTGTCCATCTATTCTTCCCTGCCTAGTCATGCCAGTTTAGTCTTTCCTGTCTAGTCTCGTCTGTCAATTATTTTCTGTCTAGTCTTGTATGTCTAGTCTTGTCTGTTTAGTCTAGTCGGACTAGTCTTGCCTGTCGAGTCTTGTTTGTCTTGTCTTGTCTGCCTAGACTTTTCTGCCTTATCAAGTCTGTTTAGTCTTTTTGTCTGGTTATGTCTGCCTAGTCTTTTCTGTCTAGTATTGTGTAGTTTTCTCTGGCCCTGTCTAGCCCTGTGTGGTCTTGCCTGGCTTTGTCTGGTCTTGTATGGTCTTGTCTGGTCTCGTATGGTCTTGTCTGGTCTTGTCTGGTCTTATTTGGTCTTGTATGGTCTTGTCTGATCTTGTCTGGTGTGGTCTGGTCTTGTCTGATCTTGTCTGGTCTTGTTTGGTCCTGTCTGGTCTTGTCTGGTCTTATCAGATCTTGTCTGGTCTTGTCTGGTCTAATCTAGTCTTGTCTAGTCTTGTCTGGTCGTGTCATGTCTGGCCTTGTCATGTCTTGTCTGGTCTTGTCTGGTCTTGTCTGGTCTTCTGTGGTATTGTAGGGACTTCTCTGGTCTTGTCTGGTCTTGTCTGTTCTTGTCTGGTCTTGTTTGGTCTTGACTGGTCTTGTCTGGCCTTGTCTGGTCTTGTCTGGCCTTATCTGGTCTTGTCTGCTCTTTTCTGGTTTTTCCTGGTTTTGTCTGGTCTTGTATGGGCTTGTCTGGTCTTTTATGGTGTTATCTGGTCTTGTCTGGAGTTATCTGGTCTTTTGTGTTCTTGTCTGGTCATATCTGGGCTTGTCTAGTCTTTTCTGGTGTTGTCTGGTCCTGTCTGGTCTTGTCTGGTCTTACTGGTCCTGTCTGATTTTGACAGTCAATTCGTGTCAATTCTTGTCTGTCTAGTGTATTCGGTCTTGTTTTGTTTGCCTAGTCTTCTCTGTCTAATTTTGTGTGTCTATTTGTCTAAACTTGTGTGTCTGAGTATCTAGTCTAGTCAATATAATCTTGTTTGTTTAGTCTTGTCTGTTAAATTTTTGTCTGTCCGGTCTTGCCTATCTAATATTGTTTGTCCTGTCGTGTCTGTGTACTTATATACATTTATTTATTTATTTTTCTTATGGAGAGCTTGACTAGTGGATGGTTTTTATTTCTTTAAAGAAATTGTTTATAACAATTTTCAATGTTAGTCTATACATGAAAACAAACGTTGTTATGTATGGTAATAAAAACCTGGTTTTATTTTATGTGGAGAATATTCGATAAAATATGTTTTATTGTATGAGATATCTTAATTCCAATATATCTACTTCGATTAAAACGTCCATTGTATAATTTAAATGGTAGTTGTTCGTTGCGGGCGAAAGATAGATGTTTGGGTGTGCGGGGGCCCGGGTCCGTTTGATGTATGGTCTGGACGGTTCAGCCCTCGGAGCATCGCGACGAGATAAATACACTTGTCAAAATTTCAATTTCCGAACTCGTGTATTCATTCACCATCATATCGGCGATCGGCGAGCAAATATATGCACTTGAACCGCACAGAAACATACATCACATTCAACGTAAACATTCAAGATTTCATAGCAATTTACTGCGTTTTACCTTTTTCATATCCGCCTCCCAAAACCCATTTCGAAATCTAATTTCTACCTATGTCACAATATATTATAACATACAAATTTATAGCTAATATCTAAATCATACAACATATATTCGCATAAAAAAAGAAAAGTTTCACAATTATTACGTCCATTTGAGTTGTTCAATAAAAAAAAATTATTATATATTATTATTAAATTATATAAAATATATTTTTAAACTCGTTACCGAAAACAGACCGATCGCGTTGTGACGTAAATGGGTAATTTCTATCCGCGCCTGACTTTTGATACAGTTGCTGTAGTAAATGTCAAATATTATTATTTATATTATTATTATATTTTTTTTATGTATTTTAATTCATTACTATAAATAATTCGGATGTGCGATGCGAAAAAGTTTAAAAAAAAGATTCAATTAATTATAAACAATTTAAAAGTGATAAAATTTTGAAAATTATCACGTGACTCCAAACGCGCCATAATTTGTTGCGACGTCGAAACGGTGAAAGAAAGACATTCTTTATAAAATCGTCGTTTTAGGATTTTTTCAGCGCACTGCTTAAAACCATTGGTTTCGACGTTTAACAATGTGGGACATTTAAAAACATTTCTTGAGTTCTTTTTGTAGTACTCCTACACGATGGTACGAAACAAGCACTGTAACTTTTAATATTTGACTTTTAATATTTGACATATTTGACATGTCTACTACAGCTACTGTATCAACAGTCAGGCGCGGATAGAAATTACCCATTTTACGTCACAATGCGATCGGCCTTTTTTCGGAATCGAGTTTAGAAATATATGTTCAATTTGTTATAACTTTTTAATTACAACCAAAAAAAGAAGACAAAAAAGGGTTTTGCAATAAAACTTATATATAAGCATTCGATATATGACAAAAAAAATGATTCAAATACCCAATTATTAAATTACCTTATTAGCTTACGCTGAATTGGAAATTTCACTATTTGCTTGCCATTATTTTTTGTGAAAATATTACATAACTTGTGAACTTACTAAATCTTTACATGACGAATTTCGACTGTTGGAGGTCATTTGCAAGTGGATTACAAATTGATGATATTGAATTTATGATAAGAGTTTTGTTGGGGAAGCGAGGTGTCTGTATTTAGTTGGATACTTATCTGGAGACGATTGCGTTAGATTAAAGAATTTGTTCTTCGATGAGAGAAGAGATCCATCCTCTCTCCTTATCAACAGAAACTGGACCACCAATACTATCAAGCGAGATAGAAGCAGTCATAAGATCATTGAGAGAAGGCAAAGCTCCAGGACCAGACGGAATACAGACAGAGTTTCTTAAGCTTTTGGATGAAGAATCAATTAAAATGATCTGAAAAATATTTAACAATATTTATAACACCAGCAACATCCCGAAAGAATGGCACATTTCTGAATTTATATTGCTGCTCAAGAAACAAGGGACAAAGAAATGCGGAGAATACAGAACCATAAGCTTAATGAGCCATTTACTGAAGCTTTTCGGTAAGGTTATCCATCGCAGAATATACAAGATATATGAAGAGAGAGTAGCAATTTTCACACAATTTGGCTTCATTAAAGGAGTGGGAACAAGAGAAGCACTGTTCAGTATACAAGTATTATTCCAACGGCGTAGGGGCATGAATTGCGACATCTCTACCTGCTTTGTGGACTACCAAAAGGCGTTTGACAAAGTCCAACACCAGAAGTGCTGAAAGGCACCGGAATGGATGATAAAGACCTCAGAATTATACAAAACCTGTACTGGAACCAGGCAACCACCATAAAAATCAACGCTGGAGATCAAACAACAGATGCAGCTAACATTCTGCGGGGCGTACAACAAGGATGTATCATCACCCCTCTGATATTCAATCTGTATTCAGAAGAGATATTTAGAGAGGAAACTCTGGAAAACTCTGGAAATCGATGAGAATGGAATTCTGTAAACGGAGAACGACTTAATAATATCCGATATGCAGATGATACCGTCATATTTGCAGATAGTACAGGAGGTCTGCAACAGCTAATGAACAAAGTGAATGAAGTAAGTGAACGATAGCCCATATTGTTGAACATGAACATCAACACGTTCATCAAAAATGAACATCAACGAAACAAAATTGTTGGTCATAAGTAAAGAGAAGACAGAAAACTGCCAGCCATTTATTAAAAATATACCAATAGAACGGGTATCCAAACTTGTCTACCTGGGAACCTTACTAAACGAGCAGTGGGACCACCCACAAGAAATCAGATGTAGAATAGAAAAAGCAAGAGATGCCTTCATCAAATGTCTAAGCTCTTCAAAAGCCACAACCATAAATTAGATATCAAAGTAAAAATCCTGCGCTGCTATGTGTTCTCCTTATTACACTATGGCATGGAATCCTGGACATTGACCGAGGCAACACAAAAGAAACTCGAAGCCTTTGAGATGTGGCTATACAGAAGGATCCTTAGAATATTATGGAAGCCGAAAAATATCATGGCTCAAGAACCTAAGGATATGGTGTTAAAACAACCACAGAACTGTTTAAAGCAGCAGTCAACAAGGTCAACATAGCCAGGATGGTCGCCAATATTCGAAACGAATAGGCACTAGAGGAAGAAGAAGAAAGAGTTGTGAAAAGTTAGGTGGGTTTGCTCGTTAAGGAGATATTCTGTTGGCTTACGCCTTGGCTTAGAAATTTCCAGTGACTCCAGGAGATTAGGCTTCGGGCCTTTGTTGCAATCATGCAAAGTTTTTAGATTATCTATATCGTGGAGTTTATGACTACATTTTAGACAATTGTTAGAAAATGAACTTGTGTCTTTTTTTAGACGGAAGGCACAAATTTGTTATGAAACACTGATTTGAAATACTTCGCCCTGTCTGACCTACGTAGGTAGATTTTGTCTTTAGCATTAAATAATATGTGGCAACATTTTGAAAAAGGTTTAAATGGTAGTTTTAGATTTTGTTTTCGTCAAACGTTTGCTTTTTGTTCACTTTTTAAATTAGTCTATATAATTATAAGATTAGTAATTTCACCATATGTTAAGACGAAGCATGTTTATTAAAAAAAACTGTAATAATATGATTTTGACCTCTAAATTGCGTGTTTTATTAAATGAGTTTACATATGAATAATACACGACCTTTAACTTTTCCCAATTATTTATCGATTAGTTTTGTATGATTTCTGAAACAAATACTTAAATATTTTATTCTTGTGTAACAAATTATTATTATATCAACAATTTAGGATTTTTTTTGTCTACGCGCAGTCTTTTCTTGTGAGAGGTTCGTGAATAATAAATTGGGGCCGATAACAATTTTTTTCGTAAATTCGGTATCTTTGTATCGTTCTGCGATAAATTTGTGCAACGTCAGTAAGGCAGCGACAATGAAGAGACAACGTAGCAGTATCCGGAAGATTTTCTGTCCCTACCTCCGTTACAAAGTGCCGAAGTTTCCATGTAAATTGCACACTATTCCCCTTTCTGATTGCCTACGGTTTTTTCTCCCACTCCCATAATTCCAACACCATTATCTCAAACAGTCTCTACATAATAAACTCTTAAAAAAACTTTTTTAGATCCAACATCAAAACTAAACTAGTTTTAAAACAAGCAAACTCGTTTACCGTCCTTACACAATCAACATGTAGAAGATTCCGTATGTAGTAGATACGAATTTAATTATTTGTAGCGTAGATTAATTAATTCTGTAGGGAAACATAATGTGAGAAATGTGATAAATTCCAGCAATTCCTTTTAATCCGTTTTAATAGGAAAACGGCGACACGCAAGATCTATATAGGGGAAACGCTAAACTATTAATTCATGGGAGCTTGAAGCCGAAAATTTCTTCAGCGGGAATATAGTGGAAAAAAGGTATCAAAAGCAACATGTTCACACGTACATATTAGGCGAGCATATGCAGGATAAGTGCTTAGTATAGAGCGGAGAGAAAAAAAAATAGTAAGAGAAAAACTCGTTTCTATGATCTCACATGTTTCATTTCAAGTGTTACTTATTTTGAGTACGTCTAGAGCACCCTTCATCCTGAACACTCGCCACAAACCATTTTTTTCCATGCAGCATTCATAATCTTAACCGTCCTTTTTTTCGACTGAAATTAATTTATCTGTTTTTAAATTTAACTTTATGTGCTACATAAAAGGTATTAGAAATACAAGGTATATAAGATTTTAAAACTCAACAATCAAGTGACAAAACTAGACTGGAAAGATTAGATAGAAAAGACTAAAGGGACAACGCTAGAGAGAACAGTTTAAATAGACTAAAAAGTAAAAATAGTTTAAAAAGACTACACATACAAGACTAGAGAGACAAGACTAGCCAGAGAAGACTATACAGACAAGACTAGACAGATAAGACTAAAGAGACAAAACTAGACAAACAAGAATAAACAGATAAGACTAGAAAGACAAAACTGGGCTGACAAAACTATAGAAACAAGACTAAATGAGCAAGTCTAGACAGTGACGTTGGAACAAACAACAGTAGATTGACTGACTAGACAAGACTAGTCAGACAAGACTAAACTAGACAGACAGGACTAGACTAGACAGACAATACTAGAGAGACAAGACTATGCAGACAAGACTAGACAGGCAAGACTAGACAGACAAGACTAACTTTCTTTTATGGCTACATTAGAACACATTCTAGATAATATATATTGCGAATCCACGGAAATAATATTGTTAGGAGATTTCAATATCAACTTCAACTTCATTTCCACAAATGTCAAAAATCTGAAAGACCTCGTGCTATCATATCATAAAAACCTATCAGACATTATAACAAAGCACACTAGAGTAACGAGAACATCCAAAACATTAATTGACAACATTTTTATTCAGTCGACAAAGGATCCAAGGACCGACGTACTAAATACTATGCTATCCGACCACAAACTAATAGTTCTAATTAGCTACAACATAGACAAATGTAAACCAGTTAACAGAATGAAAAGAAGCTACAGTCTCTCGAACAAGGGAAAATTCCGGAAAGCCTTACTGGAGGAAACGTGGAAGGAAATTTATGAAAAAACTGACTGCGATAGCAAAACTGATACTCTAATTGCAACAATAAAACACCACTACTTTTCATGTTTTCCTCTAATAAAGGTAAAAGTACAACGAAATTCCTGGTTCTCAGAAGAGGTGAAGATTTCAAGTAAGGAATTAAAAGACCTCTATATATTACAGAAAAATTTCCCAACGCTTAAAAAAAGATATCAGCAAGAAAAGAAAAAACATAACTCTCTAATAATACAGACAAACCGTACTTATTATGAATCCAAAATTGAACAGGGGGTTAATAAGTTAAAAGCCATATGGCAGACGATTAATCAACTGACCAACAAAACCAAAGCGAGGGAAGACATTACCATCGAACAGAATGACATTCTTCTAGAAAACCCCGATGAAATTGCTGAAGCATTTAATACTTTCTTCATCAATGCGCCCATGAGCATAGCCAATTATATTCCTAACATAAATATTTCTAATCATATTCCGTGGATTGAGCACTCAATGTACTTAGAAGGCTACACGGTACTGGAGATGGCAGAACTTTTGCAAACAAAAACTTAAAAACAGAGCAAGTTATAGGCCAGATATGCTGCCCTACAACATCATAAAGGAATGTGGCAATGAGCTGGCACGGCCAATTACAGATCTAGTAAACCATTAATTCCATAGTGAATCCTATCCTACAGCTCTCAAAACAGCCGCTATCATCCCGGTAAATAAAAAAGAAAATAAACATAAGCTAGACAACTACATGCCAATCTCTCTACTATCAGCACTGGCAAAAGTAATGGAGTACAGTATGGAGAAAAGATTGTTAAGTTTTATAAACAAAAACAATTTAATACCAAAGGAACAACCCGGTTTTAGAGAGGGAAAATCAATTTCAACAGCAATCCTGGATTTTTACAACAGAATTCTCAGCGAGGTCGACAAAGGCAAATCGCCTGTCGATATTTTTAGCGACTTGTTCAAGGCCTTTGATTGCATATCACATCAGACACTCCTTAATAAACTGCATAGATACGGTATCAGAGGGAAGACAGGTCGCTGGTTCCAGTTGTATCTCCACAACAGGAAGCAGGTCACTAATATCAACCACAACCACAAAATAGGTGTCTCTAAATTATCATACAATACCAATAACGGTGTACCGCAGGGGAGTGTGCTCGCGCCGACATTATTTTCCTTATACACTGCAGATATTGTTCATTATCTAGAGGGAAAACACTGCACCTTATACGCGGATGATGCCAGTTTTAAAATATCAGCGAACTCCTTGATTGAGACTGAAGCCTCAGCAAATAAGCTCCTAGAGGACATCTACAAATGGCTCTCGAACAACCACTTGTATCTAAACATCAACAAAACTAACTATGTTATATTTCAAACGGGCAGAAGAACACGCTCGCAAAATCTTCAATTAACAGTTGGTCAAGAAAAATTACAAAGAAGCAACAACACTAAATTCCTAGGAATAGCTTTTGAGGAATTCCTTCCATGTGATTCGATTGTTAGGTCAATTAACCGTAAAATATATTCCCTGAGATTAATAAAAAAGCTAGTTAGTAGAGATATGCTATTACAGATATACCACGCAGAAATTCAATCCACACTCTCATACGGAATTATAGTTTGGGGACAATCCCCACATATACACAAAATATTCAAAGCTCAAAAGAGAGCAGTTAGATGCAACATAGGTGTTACCAAGAGAACGTCCTGTAAAGCCTATTTTATAAAACTGAAAATCTTAGCTGTGCACTGTCTATATATATATATATATATATATATATATATATATATATATATATATATATATATATATATATATATATATATATGGGAGTTGGCCTGCTATATACATAAAAACAAATCTCAATTACCAACATTCATGGACCAACATCACCAAAATACGAGAGGCTGTCCCAATCTAATCATTGACAAATCAAATCTAACGATGCCAAACTAAAAAATGCCCTAACAGAATAACCATTCTACAGCCTAGAAGAATTTTATAAAAACAGTTTATACATACTCAATGTAATGTTATTTAAATTTTCTATTTTTCTATTGTGATGTTTTTCAATTTGTACAAGCTACATCTTTCGGAAATAAATTAATTTTTATTTGATATGATTTGACTAGACAGACAAGATTAGACAGATAAGACAAGACAGACAAGACTAGACAGACAAGACTACACAGAGACAAGACTAGACAGACTAGACTAGACAGATAAGACTAGAAACATGACTAAACAGATAAGACTAGGCAGACGAGACTAGAAGGAAAAAAACTAGATAGAAAACACTAAACGGGCAAGACGGGACAAACAAAATTGGATAAAACAAGACTAGACTTATTAGGCTAGATTGACAAGAATAGACAGAAAAGACTGAACACACAATACTGGACAGACAAGACTGGACAGACAAGACTGTACAGACAAGTCTAGACAGACTCGACCAAACAGACTAGACTAAACAAACAATACATGATAGACATGACTAGACTGACAAGACTGGACAGACAAGACTAGAGAAACAAGAGTAAATAGACAAGAATAGACAGTGAACCTTAAACAGACAAAACTAGACACACAAGACAAGTTAAAAAAGACAAGACAGACAAGACTATACAGAGAAGATTAGACTGACAAAACTGGACTGACAAGGCTAGAATGACAAGATTTGACAGGCATGACTGCACAGACAAGACTAGAGAGGCGAAACTAGATAGACAAGAAAAGACAGTTAAGTCTCAACGGATAAGAATAGACATACAAGACTATACAGACGTGACTAGGCAGACAAGGCCAATCAAACAAAACTAGATAGACAAAACTCTCGTCATTAAAAATTTATCGAAAAATATAATCTAATACCCAGTGAACAATATGGATTTCGTAAGGGCAAAGCTTCAGCCAACATTCAACTTCTAAATGAAATAGACACCGGCAATCATCCCATCGGTATTTTTGCTGATCTATCAAAGGCTATCGATTGTGTGTGTCACCCACCACTTTTAAATAAACTATGTCAACCTCGTATTCGTGGAAGGATGGTTAACTTATTATAGTCCTATATATTAAACAGGAAATTTGAAACAGATATAGCGGAGTCGCTTATTATAAACATAAGTTTCCCTCAAGGAAGTGTTCTGCCTCCCACATTATTATTATTATATACAGCAGACCTTGTCTTCTTTATGCAGTACTGCCGATGCATTTTATATGCTGTTAACTCAACATTCATTACATCCAGAACTTCAATAACTGAGAGCGAAAATGGAGCCAACAATGTTTTATCAAAAATGCTGGTCTGGCTCTTGGCGGGTAACCTATTTCTAAACAAGGATCAAACTAAATACCTCATTTTCATAACACAACGAAGTCAGTATGCGGAAAATTTGAAATTAAAGGTCGATGGTATGGCTCCGACACTTTTTAAGTATTTAAATGCAGCTCTTGATAAATGGATACGTAAATGCCACTCCACGAGAATACCCGTTGACAATGAGAGACTGTACACACTATATTTTGCAGATGATCAAGTCATCATGGCTGAAGATTAAAATGATATACATTACATTAAACGATGAATATAATAACTGGGGATTAACCATCAATAAATCTTAAACGGAATATGTTGTGGTAGGAGGTACAGGAGATCAGCTAGATCTGGAAATAGACACCATCAAAACCTTGACTATTATAAATACCTATGAGTAAAAGTTACTATAGGAAGTAATGACGAAATTAATAATAAAATTGGAATGGGTAAAAAAGTAGCGAGAGAACTAAACAGGGTATTGTGGAATCAAAAGATCAGCATAAATAAAAAAATTAGGATTTAGAAAACGATTGTTGAAAGCATGGGGATACATGGAGCAAAATTGTGGCAGATAAATTAAGCAAATAAATCTAAAATTAAAGCTATGGACATGGATTATTGGACGCAGTGTTGCGGACGTACAAGAATGGACCATGTGCGTAACACAGCGATAAGAAATATAATAGGTATTTTTGATGTCGATATCATTGAGGAGATAGAAGTAAAACACTTAAGGTGGCTTGGACATGCAAATAGAAAGTCAAAAGAATGCTGGCGAAAGAGAGGACGACCCAGAATAAATTGGAGAAATGAAGTTGAAGAAGCTATGGCCAGTAGAGATCTAGAAGAAGATGATTGGGCAGATTGCAGAAGATGGAAGCTAGGATACGAAAAACAATCACGGCTATAATGAAGCTCGCCATATGATGATGAGACCGATTGTTTTAACCTTCAGAGAACGAAATCTATAATATTCCTGGGACTATATTTTGGGGAGTTCCGGACCTAGATCATGGCAGTGGATACACTGTCAAAGAACATTAATTCGGACGTTAAGAAAAATTTTCAACCCGGGTGAACCTCGAAATTTGTATTATGCTGATAGACAAGGCTAGGTAGACAAGACTACAGAGACAAGACTGGACGTACAAGACTAGTCACACAAGACTAGACAGAAAATACAAGACAGAAAAGACTAAGCAGAGAAAATTACACATATAGACTAGACGGACAGAACTATATTGATAAGATGGCTAATCTTGTCAATAATTTCGCTTGTCTCTCTAGTCCCGTCTGTATAGTCTTGTCTGTCTAATCATGCCTCTTTAATATTTTCTATCAAGTATTGTCTGTCTATTCTTGTACGTTACGACTTACGAATTGGTAACTCTATTGATGGCATAGAACGAATGCTCGAATTGAACCCAGAATGTCAATTTTTGATAATAACAGAGCACTGGAAAGACGAATACCAACTGGAAACTATAAAGATCAATGATTTTCAACTAGCGTCCCACTATTCTAGAATGTCTGGAGATTACGGGGGTGTAGCGATATACTGCGAAAAACAGGTGGAATGCAAAATTAGAAAGGACATAAATAGCATGTCGGTCAAATTTCTTCTCGAAATCGCCGCCATTGAAACCAATATAGGTAGTAACTGTTTCATAATTGTTGCGATTTATAGAACGCCTTTATCAAACATTAACCAATTTTTAGATCTTTTTCACAAACTTTTATTAAAACTCCACTCACAATCTAAATATTTCATTATAGCTGGAGATTTCAACATTGATATGCTGAAAACAACAGCTATAAATCAGCAATTTGAATCTCTGTTGGAGTATTTCAATGCTGTCAGTGCGTTAAGGGAAATAAGCCGTCCAAGTTCAGTTCATATTTCAAATAAAAGCCAATATAACAGCACCGAATTCGCAGATAATGCGAATTTTCAACGAATTTCGCATTAAACAGTTCATAGACCACTTGACAAAAGAAAATTGGCACCAAGTCCTCGATATAGAATGAAAAGATGTGAATAAATAGTGGAAGGCATTTCTGGGTACATTCCTCTCCATCTTCGATCATAAATTACTACTAAAAAAGCTATCAAAATACGGAATACGAGGAGTGGCGTTAAATCTAATTGCATCGTTCTTAAATAATCGAGAACAAATAACAAAATTAAAGACGCAACAAGGTTATGTAAAATCTACTTCTAGAACAACCAATATTTTGATTCCGCAAGGTAGCGTAATAGGTCCGCTGCTGTTCACGCTGTTCGTAAACGACCTACCTCAAAATATTGTAAATACAGAACACGACATAATACAATATGTACATGACACCAGTCTGCTATTATATTGGTTACAATACAAATTTTACAATTGATATTGGTTACAATACAAATATGATAAAAAAACGTGCTGGATCAATGATTTACGAAGAATAAATTAATCGTAAATAAAGCTAAGTCTGATTTAATAATATTCAAGACCTAGCGGAGTGTTTTAGAGCACCCACAGAAATATAAAGTAGGAAATGACACATTAGAAATAAAACAATCGGTTCGTTTTTTGGGAATTTATGTTGATAGTTCTCTGTGGGCATCTCACATACAACAACTGAAAATCAAACTAAATAAAGGCATATTTGTACTGAGAACTTTAAAAAAATATATAGATGCTACAACATTAAGACTGGTGTATTATTCAAATTTTCACAGCATCCTCCGTTTCGGTATAACATTCTGGGGTACTTGCAGAGATATGAGGATTGTATTCACGTTACAAAAACAATTTAACAAAAAAAAAATACATAACTTGAAGTACAGAAAGTCCTACAGGGGAAAATTTAAGGAAGCATTTATACTAACCACGACTGGAACATACATTTACGAAAGATTAATGTTTATTTTAAAACATAAAAATCAGTTTAAAAAGTAGGGAATAACTATGAGAGGGATACAAGGCATATCAGAGAACTATATACATTTCTTCGGCATAAACTGACCCTACTACTAAAACTTACAATAAACTGCCAAAAGAGTTTAAAATGATGGAAATAAAAAATCTAAGAAAACGGTATATTCGGGAAATTGAACCGTATACTATTGACGAATACTGGTCCTCGGTGGCTTAGCCTATAAATATATATAAATATATTTTTTGTAAATAAACTCGTTAATTTTGTTTGAGTATTTTTTCCATTATAGATCTATTTTATGTTTGAAGTTTATCTGTAAATATTTGTATTCATTTTCACTACTATTTTATTTAAGTATTATTTTTTGTTTATTCTCCTTCTCGACACATTTCATTTAGTTTCTTGTATTTTTCACAATGTACCTTATTTAATTAAATAAATATATATATTTTGATATATATATATATATATATATATATATATATATATATATAATATAATATAATATAATATATATATTTTGACTTTTGACTATTTGATTTGACTTAACTATCCATTCTTGTCTATCTAGCCTTGTCACTCTAGCCTGTGCAGTGTTGCCTGTCTAGTCTTGTCAGTTAAGCCGTGTCATTCCAGTCTTTTCTGCCTAAGTTTCTCTGTCTAGTGTTTTATATCTTGTCTTTTGTGTCTAGTCTTGTCTGTTTAAGCTTCACTGTCTATTCATGTCTACGTACTCTTGTTTCTCTACTCTTGTCTGTCCAGTCTTGTCAGTTTGCTTTTGTCTATCTAGTCTTATTTGTTTAGTCTAGTCTGTGTAGTCGAGTCTGTCTAGACTTGTGTGTAAAGTCTTTTCTGTCCAGTATTGTGTGCCTTGTCTATCTAGCCTTGTCTCTCTAGTCTGTGCAGTCTTTTCTGTCTATTCTTGTCAATCTAGCCTAGTCTATCTTGTCTATCTTGTGGCTAACACAAGACTAAACACACAAAACTAGGCAAACAAGACTAGACAGATAAGACTAAACAATTAGACTAGATACCCAAAATTAAACATACTAGGTTTAGACTAGACAAGCAAGGCTAAACAAATAAGTCTGAACAGATAAAACTCGCCAGGCAATAGTAAATTACGAGACTAGCCAAACAAGTTTCGACAGACTAGATAATAAACAAGCCTATACATGCATATATAAGTTTACACATATGCGATAAGATAGACAAGACGATCAAGAAGAAAGGACGGGACTAGATAGACGAGACTTGTCTTGAAGCAATTCACATAGAAAATAAATCCAATAACTAGTTGATTTTGACAGGCACGCTTACTTTGGCTTGAGGTGATTTTCCCTCTTGGTAGACACTTCTTCGTGTCCTCGTCAATTACCTAAGAATTCGTTACATTTAACGAGGACACACGTAGTCCTTGTGCATTATAATAACACCAAATTTAATGAATAATTTATTTTGTTTGACAGCAAGGAAAAAAGTATACACACGCACACATTTCGAATGGTCTCTTTCTTGCTTCTCTTGGTAAACAAGCTTTAACTTCCGGCAAAGCTTATTACAAAAGCAATTGGAATAGTTTAGTTTCAAAAAGTTGCAAGAACATACGGAATTTCTTTTTATTACGATTTTTTAGTTGTTGTTGTTGATTGACACAACAGATGGTTGTTATTTACAATAAGTACAAGAATTTTAGTCTCAAGAACTCAATAACTATATTAGGCAATTTCTCTTCAATTCTTAACCAATTGAAAAATTCTTGTTAGGTATAAAATATAACTATATTATCTAGTTTACATATTAAATAAATATTCTAGTTCTCTTATGTATTTAATTATTAGTCAATAGGTAGATAATCTAGTTGATATATTGTGTTGGATGAATGCGGATTGGTGTAATGCAATTGGAAATAGTTTTATGAAATCATTTAACAATCAATTAAAACCGAATTCAATTGGCAATTAAGATCGAATTTAAATCCATCGATATGACGTTAATGAAACAATCGCGCACCGTGTCAAATCGAATCGCGATTTTTTACTGCACAATAAAGGTATAATTGATTAAAAAATAACAATAACTTCGATTCGGTTTAAATTTGAATCGAATGTCAGTAATTATTTTGAGATATTTCAATGTTGGAGGATAAATGTTGGAGGATGTTGGAGGAAATATCCAAATTTATCTCAGTAATATTCGACTAAATTATGGCAAAATGTATAGAAAAATGATGTTTCCGTCTAATAACATCAAGACATATCAAAATAAAAATGATTTATTTAATCATTTATTAATCAAATTTCAGCATTTTGTTTTAAATTTCTTAAATTTAAAATTTAAGTAAAATTTAAATTTTCTTTAAATTTAATTTGTTTTTAAGGTCCAGAAATGCTTAAATTTCCCACAGTAAGCGTGTTATAATGCGTGCACTAACGCCCCTCAAAGAGTTAAACCCAAAATCTGTTTAGCACTAGATTTACCACACCATTCAAAATGGCTGGTTTTACAATTTTATGTTCAAATTCCTACTTCACCTGATTTTTTTTGGAAACAAATATCATGACATCTGTAGTGATAATTAAATTAATAATTAGTTTTATATTTTTATTCAAAATCATAAAGTTTTTGATTATCATCGGTACTTACAGCAAACCAGTCAAAATGATTTTTCTATGTAGGTAATTTCTATGAGATTACCCAATACTGTGACTTTTTATAACAATACTAAATTTGGCGTCGATGTGACTAACCAAATGGCACGAAAAATAGTATCCAATCAGGTTCCTGAATATTTTTTCAAAGTTCTAGATTTAGCTGAAATAAATGCCTCGATATTGTATACAAACATGACAGGTGAAAATATTTCAAGAAAAGTGTTTTTGTTTCGTCTAGCTGAAGAACTTGCTTCTGAATACCAGATTTCCAGAAAAATGCCACAAGAAGCTGATATACCAGCTGCTGATAAATCAAGTTCAAGTTGCATCCTTCATACCCGTAAATGGTGTTAAATAGGACATTGTAATAATAATAAGACCACGACTATTTATAATGAATGCAGAAAATATGTATGCGAACAATTGTGGCAAATCCAATACTCAGAATTGAAATAAAATTTCGAATTGCTAATATTATGTTGTGGATATGAAATCACATGACAATTTATGTTTAATATTATAATTTATGTTTGAATATTTTTATGCTTCAATTTATGAATAAATTTATAATTAATATCTTCTTCTTCTTATTAGTTTTCATACTTCCATGGTTGGATATAGGCCTCTTTCATTTTTCTCCTTGCTTCTTTGTCATTTGCTGTTGTCATCCACTGTTTTCCTGCTATCGTCTTTATGTCATCTATCCATCTCGTTTGGGGTCTTCCCGTGCTTCTTTTTGTTTCCCGGGGTCTCCAGAAGGTAAACAATCTTGTAGTTCCATTCTTTTGTATTCTATCTGGCCACGTGTCCTGACATTGCCATTTGAGATCCGCTGTTATCTCCATGACATCTATTATATTTGTTTCTGTCCGGATATCTGTGTTGCGCATTTTGTCTCTTAGAGTGATTCCCAGCATCGCACGTTCCATTGCTTTTTGAGTCACTCTAAGTTTTGCTGATGATTTTTTAGTGAGCATCGTTTCCAGGTCATAGGTAGCAACAGGGAGGATGCAGCTGTTGTAAACCTTAAGTTTTAGGTAAATTGAGACATCTTGGTTTTTTAGTATATGGCTGAGCTTTCCAAAGGCGGACTATATCAGTTGGATTCTGCGTTTGATTTCGGCAGTTTGATTTTCTTTGCCAATTTTAATTGTATACCCCAGATATGTATATTGCTCTACTTTTTCTGTTATGATGTTATCAATCGACATTTCCTGAGGGCTACTAGTAATAATTTTTGTTTTGTTTAGACTCATTTTTAACCCTATTTGCTTGGACAGGCTGTTTAGTTCTCCTACCATTGCTTATAATTCTTCGATATTAGTGCTTGTTAGAATTATGTCGTCCGCAAATCTTATGTGACTTAGACATGTCCCGTCGATTTTCATGCCTTTCTCGTCCCAGTTTAGTTGTTTGAAAACCTTTTCTATGGCTGCGTTGAATAATTTGGGGGAGATCGGGTCCCCTTGCCGTACCCCTTTGTTGAGATTTATTTTCCCCGTGTGTAGGTTGTCGTTTATTTTTACGTGAAAGGTGGCCTCTTTGTAAATGTCCTCCATTAGTGCGGTCTATTATCTCGAGTCTATTCTTGCGTCGCTCATTGCCGACAGGAAAGCCCAAGTCTCGACACTGTCGAACGCTTTGTGGTAGTCTATGAACGCTATATTTATTGGGATACTGTATTCTGTTGTCTTTTAGATAAGTGTTCGGATTGTTTGTAGGTGGTCTGCTGTGCCGAAACCTTCCCGAAGGCCCGCCTGTTCCACTGGTTGGTAGAAATCTAGTTTCTTTGTGAGTCGGTTTGTGCTAATCCGCATCATAAGCTTATATAGGTGTGATAACATGCTTATTGGACGGCAGTTTTCTATGTTTGTGGTAGCATCTTTTTTTGCAGGATGATGACCTCTGCGTTCTTCCATTTTTTGGTATTTTCCCCTGAACAAACATTTGTTTGTTAGAATCTATGCGGATTCTAACAAACAAATGTTTGTTCCAGTTGTGTCCAGTTGATTCCAGTTGTGTTCCGCCTCCCGCTTTCAGCATTTCAGCTGTTATTTGGCCCTCTTCTGGGGTCTTCCGGTTCTTCATTTTTTGTAACGCATATGTAATTTCAGCTGTCGTTATTTCTGACAGTTTTCCGATCCTACATTTGTAATAGTTTTTGAGGATGTCGTTGGGTTCGGTATGGATGATGTGTATAGGGTGGCGTAGAATCTTTGGAGTTCTGCGACGATGTCTGTTTTGTTGGTAATGATATTGCCATGGCAGTCTTTCAGTTTAACAATATCTTGTTTACCATTTGAAAGCTTTGATTTGAGTACTCTCATGTTTTTGTTCGCCTCTATGGTTTCGATGATTTGTTGGGTTTTATAAGCTCTGATATCTGTACGTATTTTCTTTTTTACTGTTTTGTTTATGGTGTTGTAATTGGGTGAATCTCGGCAGGTTTCTCTTCTCTTCTTTATTAGTTGTTTTGTTTCCACTATAGTCAGGTTTCTTTTTCGTTTCTTATCTTGCAACAGATCTTCCTTCTGGCTAATTGAGTGTACTCTGTTATGCTTATTGCAATATCATCTATGTTCATTTCTAGTAGATTTTCTGGTCGTCTCATGCTCTTTTTTATTTAGTTTTCGCATTCATTTTTGTTGAGGCTGTTGGAAATTTCTTTTTGTGTATCAACTCCTTTCTTTCAATTTTTGTGTTTCTTCCTGTACTAAATCTATTTAATACTGAGATAGATGTCTTTGCATATGTTTTTATTGTTAGAAACTATGAAATCTATTTTATTTTTTGTCCGGCCATCTGCGCTCTTCCAGGTCCATCTTCTTTGATTTAGTTTTTAAAAGAAAGTGTTTAGACAAAATAGTTTTTCGGTGTTGAGGTAGTTACTTAATGTTTCTTCTCTTTCGTTCTTAGTCCCCAGGCCGAAGTTTCCTACGTATTCGGTATCCTGTGACTGTATTTTGCCTATTTTGGGGTTAAAATCTCTAGTAATAACTATGTAGTACGTTTTCTCCATGTTCTTGGCGCTGGTGATATCTTCGTATAGCTGTTCGATAGATTTGTCATCTGCGCTGCTAGTTGGTGCATAGCATTGTATCACTTGGCCTTGATATTTGTTATTTAACTTTAGTACGAGATGTATAACTCTTTCTGATATTTCTTGGTACTTGACCACTTGATGTTTTATTTTGCGGCTCACGATAAATGCTACATTCCCAATTATCTGGTTTGTATCTGAGTTATTCTCATATAGGACGTGTCTCGATTTTAGTGTGGTCTTTTTCTCTCCTTTGAGTCTTGTCTTGCAATATTCCTATGATATCCCATTGTATAGCTTCAAGTTCTTCTTCGAGTTCTTCCAGGCGATTTTCCGTTCTAATAGCCCGTATGTTGTGTGTTGTATGTAGATTTTGTGTGTGTATTTTGGTTTATGTTGTGTAAAAATGGTCGATTTATTGCCTCGCCCGGAATCCGTGAGGCTGTCCGATTTTCTGTCGGAGTGGGATTCCGAATTTTGTGTTCTAACCGCCTGCCTGGGGTATTTTTTTTGTATTTCGGCATTTCGTATGGTACTTTGAAAGGTTTTGGCTGTTAAAACGTCGCGCTTGCCTTGTGTGTTAACGAGTTTTGGATTTCGGCCGATCCTCAGGATGCAGACGCCGTTTGCAGCCGCCCCTCTGGGTTCAGACGCTGCGTGTTCGCCATATCTGGCTAACCTCACTTAGTTAGGCCTGTAGGTCAATACAGTTTACTGGGGTGTGGCAGCTTGGAGCCATAAGTGAGAGCTGGGTACCCTGTGAGGACCAGTTATTATCCTTGATTCCAAATCGTTAGCCATCTCCTTGATTCCGAATCGACCGGTTGATCGGAGCGGACGTGTTTTGTGGAGTGGGTTTTGCGTATTTAGTTTTTTTTTTGTGACGCGTGTTTTTACGGCGCGCGATAAGGAAAAAAAAGTGAGAGTGAAAGCGACCGAGACGAAGATTGTAAAAGAAAAAGAGAAGAGGGAAGAGAGTCGAAAGAAAGATTTAACCCCTTTCTAAAAAGTAAGAAACTGGAAAGATCACCAGCTAAAAAGGAAATGGGTGAGGAAATGAAGATGCTGAAAAAAATAATGGAAGACATAGGGGAGCCTCTATCTCCCCAAGAGAATCGGAAGATGAGCCGGGAAATGGAACATTTCAAAAATATGATGCGTGAAAAAGAAGAAAAATGGGAAAGAGAAAAGATGGAACCAAAGGAAAAAATGAAAAGACTGGAGGAGAAAATGGAAGAGAAGGAAAGGATAATGACAAAAAAGAATATTGTAGTAACGGGACTGGACGAAGGGGAATGTGAGAACGAGAAGAATCTGGAAAAATGGATAAAGGCAGAATTAGAGGTAGAAGTGACGGTGAAAGAGATGTATAACTTGGGAGCTGGGGTGAAAAGCGGAAAGTTATGGAAAATAACATGGAAACTAAGAGAAAAAAAGAAAAGAGAGTATACATAGAAGAAGATCTGACGAAGTAGTAAAGAGACATACAGAAGGAATTAAGAGCGCTAGCCAAAGAAGAGCGACAAAAAGGACGGTGGGCGAAAGTCGGTTATAAAAAGATATGGATAGACGGAAAAGGCTTTAAGTGGGATGATAAAAAGGGGGACTTAAATACTATACATTTTTGAATAAGAGCACAAGGAAAAGACGACACGACAGAAAACGGAAAACGAACACGGAGAGGAATAAAGAGGAAATGGAGCAAATAAGAATAGTATACTGGAACAAAGCGGGGATAAAAAACAAAGACAATGAGTTTTGGGAATATTTGGGAAAATTTGACGTAGTGGGAATGGTAGAAACGTGGGTGGTAGGGAAGGGGGGGAAAAATAATGCCGAAAGAGTTTAAGTGGAAGTGTCAATTTGCAGAGAGTGTAAGCAGGAAAGGGAGAGCCAAAGGGGGGATAATAATGGGAGTGAAAACGGGTTTGCAAGAAGAAAACCGATCCGAAGCAAAAGAAGGAAGAGAGATTATGGAAAGAATGGTGAAAAGAAGACAGAGAAAATGGAGAATTATAACAATATGCAGCAGAAGTATGAAACAAACGAAGAGAATGATAGAAGAGCGAGTAAAACAGCAAGACAAGGGAACTCTGGTGATTGCGGGGGATTTTAACGCAAGAATTGGGGAAAAAGGAATACGGATAGAAGAAGAACAAACAACAATAGAAAGTAGATCAACAAAAGATGCAACAGAAAACGCCGAAGGAAGACTACCGATAAGTCTAGCAGAAGAAAGAGGGTGGGACATACTTAATGGAAACAGCATAGGAGATGAGAAAGGGGAGTACACATATATAGGACCAAGAGGGGAGACAGTTATGGACTATGTTATGGTGAATGAAGAAGCATGGGATGAAATAGAAGACTTCAAGATGGGAGAAAAGGTCGACTCGGATCATATGCCATTGGAAGTGAAGACACAAGGAAGAGAGAAAGATACAAGAAGTGGGAAGGATGTTAGAAGAAAAAATGTGAAGAATATCTGAACGGAAGAAGGAATAGAAAATTATAAAACAAGACTTAGGGAGGCAAGATACGAAGAGGAAGGGATAAACGAAAATGTGAAAGAACTGGGTGATCACGTAAAAAATGCAACAGAAAAAAAAGTGATAGAGACAAGAGTGAAGGTGGGGTCTTGGAAAAACGAGTGGTGGGATAAAGAATGCAGGGAAGGGAAGGAAGCAGTAAGAAAGAAATTAAAAAAATGGAAAAAAGGAAAAGCAACTAAGGAAGAGTACAAGAGAGCACGCAAGAGTTACAAATTAGTATGCAAAGAGAAGAAGCAAAAGAAACAGATGGAAGAAGAACTAAAGATGAAAGGCATACAGACGGAAGAAGAGGTATGGAAATACATAATTAGGGTAGGTGCAAAAAAAAGAGTGAGTAATAGAATCACTATGAAGGAATGGAGAAAGTACTTCAGTGGGCTGCTGGGTGGTGATGAAATAAGACAAGAAAAGAAAAAGAGACAACACAGAGTGGGAGAAATGGAAGAGATAACAAAAGAATAATTAGAACAACAGCTGAGTAAACTGAAAAAGAAAAAGGCACCGGGGAGGGACGGTATACAGAATGAATCGTGGATATATGGAACGGAAAGGGAAGCTGACAGGTTTTTAGAGATAATGAACGTAGTGTGGAAGTTAGAGGGCTTCCCACAGGGGTGTAAAGAGTACCCAGTAATTATAGGGGGATCACTATGCTCAATACGGCATATAAGATTATGCAATGATTGTGGATGAGAGACTGAGGAAGGAAATGAAGGAGCGGGTTGTGATACCAGACGGGCAGGCGGGATTTAGGAAAGGGAGAGGGACCATGGACAATGTATACATATTGAATCACATAGTAGGGAATGCGATAAAAAAGAGGGGTGGCCTTTGATACTGTGGCAAGAGATGCACTGTGGGAATGTATGGGAAAGAAAAGGATAAACGAGCATCTTGTAACAAAAATAAAATAGATTTATGAAGAGACAATAAGTAGACTGAGAATTGATGAAATGATGAGCGAAGGTTTTAATACGCATAATAGAGTGAGACAAGACTGCCCACTAAGCCCCAGCCTGTTTGCAGCGTATATTAGAGATATAGAGGAGATGTTCAGCAAGACGCAGACGGGTGGGGTTGTGGTGGGCAAAGAAAAAGTGTGGTCCCTAGCCTACGCGGATGATTTAGTGGTCCTAGCGAGAGACGAGAAAGGGATGAAAGAAATGATAAGAAACATGGAGAAATATATGAGTAGGAAACAGCTGACAGTGAATGGGGAGAAGTCCAAGATGATGGTGTTATAAAAGGGGGTGGCAGGAGAAGAGTAATTGAGTGGAGATGAGAGAAGGAGAAAATTGAAGAAGTAAAAGAATTTAAATACCTAGGGTACGTGTTTAATGATAGAAATACAGAAACAGCACAGTGAGAGAGCCAGTAAAGAAAGCTAATAAAATACTAGGAGCGGTATGGGGAATAGGCGAGAGAAAATTTGGACATGACTATAGAAGGAGAGTGATGATGTTTGATAGCCTGGTGAAAAGTGTGATGATGTATAGAGCGGAAATATGGGGATGGAGAGAGCAAGACGGGCTGGAAAGGGTGCAAGAAAAATATTTGAAATGGGTGCTAGGAAGGAACTAATGGGTGCCCCGGGGTATATAGTGATGGAGGAAACAAAGAGAGACGGAATAAGAATAGAAGCAGGAAAGAGAGCAATAAGTTTTGAGGAGTGAGTGATAGAAAGAGGAGAGTGCAGAATTCTGCAAGAGTGTTTCAAAGAAAAAAAGGAAAGAAATAGGAAAGGGGGTGTGGAAAGAGATGGAGGCATATCTAGAAAGAAACGGGTATGCAGGAGCGGAGATAGAAAGAATGAGAGAGAGAGAGAGAGGCAGAGTAATGACAGAAGAATTAGTCCAGAGAGAGATGTGCAATGGCAAGAAAGGAGAGCAGGAATTAGGGAGTCTAGGTACAATGGGAAATATGAAAAAATAATAACGGAAGAACTGCCACAGTACCTAGGAAGAGAGAGTAGAAAAGAGAGAGTGACAATGGCAAGATTCAGATGTGAAAATGAAGAGAGAGAGAATAAATTTTTGATGGAGGATAGGAATGGAGTATGCAGGATGTACGGAGAAAACAAGTAAACAATAGAGCACTTGCTGAACGAATGTACAGAAATGAGAGAAAGAGATGAGTGTAGAGAAGAGATTTTAAACCAGGATGGAAGAGGGATAGAATGGGTGAAGAAAGTTGAGGGGAGAAGAAGAGCAATATGTGGGGCGGGAAGCTGGTAATCGGTTTAGGGATAGGAATTTAGTGACTTTCCTTTTTTTTGTTTTTAGTTTGATTAGCATATGTTTCTTTTTTTTTTCTCTTTTATTTATATTATGTACTATATTAGTTTTATTTATATATGTATTGTATGATGTGAAAATTTTGGAAGCAATTTATAAACCCGTTAGGGTAATAAATATACCTACATAATACTATTACGTTAGCCATCTCCTGTCTTTAACGTTTGATCTGACCGCTATTAATAAAGGGTGGTACCTCTACAGCGCAACCCCATACACCCCCATAATTAATATAACATATTACAATTCACCTAATTAAAGTAATTTATTATTTATAAGAAATATATAAAGACTGGAAACCCCGTCAACCATTTCTTCTAAGTCCAGTCATTTTGACTGGTATCGCTATATCTCATATTTTCAAATTGTTGGTATATCTAACATTCAATTATAATTAGACAAATGTCTAAAATCTGTTGTTTTTCAATACCTACCTATCTTCAGTGAGAAGTATACAAGCAATATAAATTTTTCTTGTCCAGCCTCTATTCGACATTTTGATGAGTCAATTCCAAGTCTAGTCTGGGCTAATCTAGTCCATTTTTAAGTTTAAGTCTAGGTTTAAATGTAAGTGTAAGGGCTTAAGCTAAAATATAAATCTACGTCTAGTGTATTCAAAAATTTATTCAAACTTTTTTCAACGTTAAAATCTATGTTTAAAATCTAAATATAACGCTAATCTTCTACTTATTTGTTTAATTAAAGTTATAATAATAGCTATAATAAAATTTAATCCATATTTGCTACTCTAGTCCTTATTTGCTAGTCTAGTCCTTATATACTAGTCTAATCCTTATTTGACATATGAGTCTTCCGTCAGATATCCCTGCCTATTTGCATTTTTACATGAAAGCTTTGTCTTTCCATATTTTTCAACAATAAACAAAAACTCAATTTCATAATTTGTAGTTTATTCACTTATGTGAGAGATCTTTCCATAATCGACGATATAATTAGCAGTCATAAACAAATTCCACGTTTTTATGTTTATAAGATTTCTTACATTTTGAATAAGAATTCTAATAGTATTATTTTATTCCCAAATAAGTTCCAGAATTTTCCATTTGCAGCTTCCAACCAAAGCGTATATAATAGATTATGGATTACACAAGATTAATACTACAATCATGTTTGTTGTTCTGATTACAACCATTTGTTTATTACATATATTCAATGTAAAATTATCGAAATGAGAATAATGATTAATATTCTTGATTTCCAAGCAAATTCATTTAATTTCAACAAACTGCATTTTCCTTATTCAGTTTCCAAACGAGCTTATTTAATTGTTTTTAGAATGGCTACAAAGAAAGAAAGAAATTTTAGAATACGTTGCAAAGATACTTGTTGTTGTGATTACGTCCATTTGTGGATTAGAAATAGCAAATATTGATGGTTTTCCTTGAATTCTAAAATTCAATTTTTTAAATTATTAAGAACTTACATTAGTCGCGGCCGGTGCGAGAGACCGACCATATATTTTTATGCGTACCATTTTGAAAAAAAAAATTGCAAAAACATCTGCAACTTTGCAACATGTACCTTTCGTAATCATTCGACGAATCATTCGACGAATCGAGACGAGCGTCAGTAACTAAAGTGAGTGTTAGAAGTGGTGGTTGTGCACAATTAGATCCTCCCATGGTGTTAGAGACCGACGCTGTTTAGTTTTATTTTTAAACATGTTTGAAAGCAAGGTATGTTTCACGTGATTTTATTTATATTGAATTATACAAAGAAAATGTGGCGTTATTGCATTCTTCAGCCATGGGGTTTTACAAAAAAGAGTAGAATCACTTGCAAAAAATGTTGGATCAAGTAATGAGCGACAGGGAAGATCGAATAATGGCGTATGACGATCATTTGGATCTAAACGAATCAGAACAGGATGAATCAGACAACGAAGAGCAAGAACCTGCAAATGATAGTGAGTCTGAGCAAGACATTTTTGATCATGAGCAAGAAGAAGACAGTAGCAGCACCATATTTCCATTCATCGGAAAAGACAAAATTACGGGTTGGAGAAAATTTGTGTCACAACCAAAAACAGCTCGGACACGACAAGAGAATATCGTCAAACGATTACCTGGTTTCACATTAGGTACATTGAATCTGTTACCAACAATTTTTCTCGCAGTAGAGGTGCAACCCGAACCAATAGAATTGAGATTTGCGCTCACATTGGAGTACTTTACATAGCTCGCATATATCACGGAAATCGTTTTAATCGAGAAGATTGGTGTGCTGCGGATGAATCCGGCGTAGAAATATTGAAAATACTGCCTCGCCAGTGGAATTCTTCTTCTCTTTCTTTGCTGTTACATATTTGACAGCAAAGAGACCCGAGAAATTTGAAGCGCCACAGAAAAGTGGCTCACCTTACTTACTTTCCGTGTCCGGATCACCATAACAAATCAAATTTTCAGTTTCCATAAATCAGCCACATATGTGGGTTTGTCGTTTGCGAATATCAGGTCCTCTTCTGTGCAAGTTTTACTCATGTTTGAGCACACACCCAGATGCTGGTACTCTTGGATTACGCCGCATTCACCAGTGTCATCCTCTTTGTAGCCCCATTTGTTTAGGTTGCTGTTACATCGTGCGACTCCCCTGTTCAGCGTCTTAGCCTGTTCAGCGTCCTCCATGTGGGGAAAGGTAGATGGTGTCCAGGTGCCAGCTCTTCATTTGTCTCGATCCGTCTGCGGATGGTACCCACTTGCCTTAGGTTTATTGAGTGTGCTTCAGGCGCAATCTCCAGGGGTGTTGTCGACCGCATAAAGCTCTTCCGAGACTTCAGAATATGCGGTTGCATTTGGTGCCCATATAATAGATTCCTCTGGTCGGTTTTTTGTCTTTTTCGCTCGGCCCCCGCGGCAATTCACCTCCTGATTGTGAGTGGAGCAATACCAACTATTGAGTAGTAAACTTCTCTGAACAAGTAATGAGCGACAGGGAAGATCTAATAATGGCGTATGACGATCATTCGGATCTAAACGAATCAGAACAGGATGAATCAGACTACGAAACCCGCGGCAATTCACCTCCTGATTGTGAGTCTCGCAATACCAACTATTGAGTAGATTTTCTCCACCGGAGTCGGTTTCAGACAGCCACGTCAACGTGCAACAAGCCAGTCGATGGTTAGGGGCTAAAGATGTTTAATTTGCTCCGACCTAATTGCTCCGTTTTGTTCGTTTTATTTCATCGGTATTGAAAAGGTCGTTAAGGACATCGTTTTCGTTGTTACTGTCACGTTGGTGTTTGATTTTTTTCCACTTGAGTTGACGATTTAATATTAAGTAAGAGGCGATGGGCTATCTGGTCTGGTATGATTCCAGATAATCTGGGTCTGGTGAGACTCCAGATCGGGTGCTCGAGTGTAGGGGTCATTGTTGAGATTCTTTATTAACTTCCATGCACGTCTACTACTCTGTTTCACATCCAGATTAGTTATGAGCTTGCACCATCTTTCCATTCTAGTCGCTGATATTGCTAGTGTAACATCTTCTACTGCCTTGATGATTTCCTTAGAGAAGAGTCTTGATTGTACATATTTCGGTAGTTACGGAGGCCGGTTTAGCTCCATCGTCCAGACCTGCGATATATTCTGTTCTGCAGCCTCTTGGTTTGTGCTTTCTCGATATTCTCTTTACAAGAATGACAAACTGATCATACAATTTGGGGCATGGTTCTAGTTGCGTAACTTCCTGGTCTAGTTCTTTGATCCATTCTTTTTAGGGGAACGTATTCTGATTTTATTGCCGCAGTTACAGAGCATGTGATCGGACGGTGTTGGGTTCTAGGTAAGGGTTTCTCCATAGTTGTTGTCATTTGGTGGCTGATCCTACCGCTGACAAATGTATTATATATACCTTTGTCAGCATTAACATCATTGTCATACCATTGACATCATTGTCAGGACAAACATTCTAGCATTATGTTATGCAAGAATGTTTTATACAAGCAAGATAGAAGTTTACGCCGGAACATAGCCAGAAGGACCCTACAGAGTTTTAAATAGTCCTTACGATGTTGCTATACGAATTAATAAACATATTTTTGAATCAGATCGTAATATTGCGATGTCCCTACCTCTCATGAAGAAACTATTCAGTGACCATAAGCTTGCTGTTCTTGGAACTGTTAGAAAAAACAAAATAGAGTTGCTCCTGAATTTTTCTCAACCAGCTATGAGACCAGAATGTTCCAGCAAATTCGCGTGCAAGAGTGCACTCTTGTCTCTTACTTTCCCAAACAAAAGAAGATTTTGCTATTACTTTCTAATTTGCATTTTGATGATAAAATCAGAAACAGGAAATGCGCTAAAACTAGTGATGATTACATCTTACAATGGCACTAAAGGGGGTGTAGATGTAGTTGATAAATTGCCTGTAAGCTACAACTGTTCCAGAAACACACGCAGGTGGCTAGTAGTCGTTCTATATTCTATTCTGAATATAGCCGGTATCAATATCTGCAGATAATACTAACTTGATTAAGATTCTGAGAAGATAGTATTTGAAAAAATCTAATGGATTACTTATACCCCATCTGCAAGTATGTTCCATTAAGAACAACATTCCTCCAAGCTTAAAATTTAAGAGAACTTCTTAAGAACCTTCCGGGGTAAATGTAGAATCTGAAAGTATCAAGTAGAAGTCCCAATCAAGTAGAAGTCCAAAGTAATAGTAATAATGGTGAGCCGGGTAGATGTTTTTACTGTACCGCACACGGTTTAATTATTATAAATGCAATAAAAAATGGGTTTTTCAATAAGGAAATAACTATTTTGTATTTAAATAAAACACAGAATAATTGATATATCGGGCTGATTGTAATTTATTCCAGATGTAGTACACATATTGCAATTATGTTTGCAATTCGACGTTCGTCATATAACGACCACGAGCACGACGGGAGCTACCGATTCTTTGGATCCAATTTTCAATCACTCTTTCCCACATATCAACCGGAATGTTGGCAATTACGCGTTCGATATTATTCCTGAGCTCCTCTAACATTGTTGGATTGTTGCCATAAATCTTCGACTTAAGGTAACCCCATAAGAAAAAATCTTACGACGTCAAATGGCATGAGCGAGGTGACCATTCGACTGGACCATTTCTCAAGATTAAACGATAACTAAAATTTCTTTTCAATAAATCAATTGCTTGGCCAGCTGTGTGACTTGTAGCACCATCTTGTTATAACCACATATCGCTGATGTCAAGTTGATGCAATTCTGGTGAGAAATAGTCTTCCAGCATGGGACACTCGCGAACTCCATTAACAATAACATGGCGATAATTTTAATCCACAAAAAAATACGGCTTTCACACCTCCGTCATGAAATCCAATCCACACGCTCACTTTTTGTGGATGCAATGTAGTCTCATGAAGCACATGAGTGGGTTTGTTGCTTTCCAATAATGCATATTTTTATTCCCCTCTAATGATATTTTTTCGTTGAATTCAGGATTTACTCCAAACTTTTGCAGAAAACAATCGGATAAGTTTCGGTGCATTGAATGATCCAGAGGTTTTAGTTCTTGGCTTAATTTCATCTTGTAAGGGTGAACGTTATGAGAGGGCAAAAGTACCGTGTCTTGGGGAATATCATGCAGAGCAAAATCCAAGGTAGAAGAGGTCCAGGAAGAAGACGAACATCCTGGCTGAAAAACCTGAGAGAGTGGTATGGTGTCAATTCTACTAACCTGTTTTTTGATAAAATAAAAATCATTATAATGATCCACGACGTCCTCGGAGGACATGGCACGTAAAGAAGAAGAAGAAGGGTGTAGCTGGAGATCTTTACGCAAAAATTCGCTTTTAATGTGGACTGAGAAATTCCCAATTCCTGTAATCATTGGTTCATTTTGAACTGAAGCTATTGCGGCTGCAATATTTTTAGTACTTCGACGGGTGCGTTGTCTCACTGGTACAAGAACATTAAATAGTGAATATGTTGATTCAAATTTATTCACCATCGCCCGTACAGCTTGTCTGGTGAGACGATAATTGCGACCATAAATTGGAGTAAGTTCTCTTAAAGTTGAGACTACCGACTCAGAAATTCGGTAGTAAGTTTTAACGATTTCCAAACGATACTCGTATGTGAATTTTAGCAATATAAAAAAGGAAGCCTTCGCTGACGTTTTGACTTTGACAGATCATAAACAAGTTTGTTTATAATGTTTCGTATTATGAAACGAAATTGTTATGTCCCTATTGAAAAATCCTTTATATGCGTTTGGAGCATACAAATGGCATTTCTCAAGAGTGCCGAGAAATGTTCTAAACCAACTTTGAAACGATTTCTATTCTTTTAGCGATATAGAAGAGCGTTTATTTGGTTGAAAGAACAATTTATAATTTTCTGTCGCACCACTAATGTCTTGAGCTTCCGCGCGACTACTGGAAGGTTAATAAACAATAAATTTATAGAAGCAAGCAGCTATCTGGATAAAATGGATAAAATGCAGTGATTTAATCAATAATCAAGTGGATTATCAGCACTAAACGGCCATAAATAAAATGGAAGGAGAAGCTAAACAAATAAGTTTCAGTTCGCGGAAAAAAATTTGTTCAAATTTGTTATTTATTTCTCAATAATTTTTATTTAAGAAATGGGTAATTAGAAGGCCATTAACATTTCTTTTGTGTGCGTGTCCTTTTAAAGTGAGCGCGGATTGTTCGACGGGATCCTGAAACCGTCCATTGTAGACAGGAAATGATGTGGAAAAGCGATATGACACGTCGTCTTTTATGTTTTGATATTTTCCAAATTATTCGCCCATTAGAAAAAATGTATGCCAGAGACAGAACAAAAACGAAGAAGAAAAATGAATTTTCCTCAACGAAAATAATTACCGACGACATTTGTGCATATTAAATCAATTACACTAGAACAAATGGACGTAAAAACTGTTTTCCACACTAATATCATTTTAATGCTCTGTAATGTTTCATTTGTAATATACGTTCGATACATTATCTAGATTTTGTAAAAAGTAATGAAAAAAAACTAGAATAAAAATCAATTTATATTAGCAATTGTATGTAACTTCAAGTAGCATCAATACAACTTATAATAAAATAAGACTAGACAAGACCAACAAGAACAGATACTATCAGATAAGACCAGACAATATCAGATGCGGCCAAACAGGGCAAGCGAGATCAGACAATATCATATTCACACCCAATTTATGCAGGACAATGCGTTTTAAATGCGCTTTACAGCCACCGCAAATTGTTTAATGAGGAAAAAATCTTCTGAGTTATATTGTCTTGCATATTATATTTTAATTAAAGCTAAACAGATGCGCATGAAATTCTTCCAAAAGTTAATTTACTAGAACTAGACTGGACTAGATATAACTGCAATTAATTCCTCACATCATTAATCATCCCTCTTATATAAGACCAGAACCGAAAGTCAAACCCGACGGTTTTTTTTATATAAAAATTGTTTCACTAAAGAATTTCGGAGGGCTTAAGGGCACGAGAGCGTCCATCAGAAATTATTATTTAAATACATCGAAGCAATAAATAACGCTGGCTGCATTATCCGAATTTAATTAGGGACAAAAATGGATATTATAATATCAGAAAAAAAATGTGGAATTAAATTACAATTTCGTATGTAAATCGTGGTAATTTCATTTTTTCGGTGGAAATTTTTTGAAATTAGTCGTGGAAGGAATGCGGTCACATATGGCCTTACGCTTGTATTAAGCTGCGATATTTTAGATAATTATTTTAGGGTAGTAAGGGGCTTTCCGTAATGCATGTACTTAACTTACTAATTAGAAGCGCGACTAATAGCTCTCCTAAAATGTACTTTGAGTAATTAGTTAATTTAATTATCTAATTAAAATTAGTAATATTGGTAAATAGTCGAATGATAATTTTAAAATTAATGTCAATATTAGTACAGACATATCTATGAAAGTAAGAATGGATAGATTGCATGTATGTATTAAATATTTAAATTTCCAATGAAATATAAATTGCTATATATAGTTTAAGTGGATTAATTTTTAGAATTATAAAACAAGTTAGAACTGGAATAAATTTAGTTTCAGAACGATTCCATTCAATATCCTATTACAAATTATAATTGCTTCTGATACACGCTAAATCCCGACCTGGAGCTAAAACCGAAACATTCTAGATCCTACAATATTATATAAACTACGAGCCGATAAATCTTGTCGGTGATTGCATTGTTTCGCGGTAAATATCTCGACGCTCAAAAGCCTTTGCAAGGTCCAACATTTTTTTATTCGCAGAAATAAAGCGAGTAAGAAGCTTAAATAGTTTCTATGGGCAGTGTGTTGAACAATGGGCTAGTACAAGGGTTTCATGTAGGTGAGTACACGAGGTTGTATTATGCGGTCTAGCATGGCGGAATTATGTTCCTACAAACCGGAGCCGCGATCAGAATGCTATCGCAATACATACCGATATTACACCCAAAAATTTCCGGTTTTCCTAAATTAAAAAAAATAGTAATATATCTGATTGTAAGGGTTGATTTCTGCTTGTTCCCTCTCTATTTTTGTTTGTTTTATTTTTGGGGAATCAATTTGGAGCTGTCGCGGTAGTAACCCGTTTATCCCTCACATGGCAACTTTATCCGGGCTCGGGAGCTCCCGGAGTGTGTTATTGTCCGTTAGTCCAACAAGATGCTCTAGATATGTGACATTACACGTTGCGAAGAAAAGCCCTATTAGGAGAGATCTCCTGCCTTTTTTCCTTTCCCTTGCACTAGCTCATGTAACAGACAAAATAAACCTAGCCTTGTCTGTCTGGTTTCATTTCTCTAACTTTGTCTAGTCTGGCTTGTTCGCGGACTTATCTTATTCCAATTAGATATTATGGTTTAGTTTAACTAGATTGCATTCGTTGTGCAGTTAGGACAACAATTTGCGAATAAATAGTAACGCGATTAGTTTAATAGGACAAAGGCGACATTCGGTAGCTGCTGGATATTTGATTTACGGTTTAGTTTTAGTTATTACTGCACAAACACAGACGTTAATGCTTTGTTTACGATCCACGTCGTCCTGTTTAATTTCAGATTCGGCGCTTTATATATTATACAAATAGGTAAAGGATACAATAATAAGTGGACTAGACTAGACTAACAGTATTAGTCTAAAATATATTAATATCCATATCAAATCAACCTTTAGATTTATAGCCCAACATACCGTATTTTATTCAACTTTTATTTAGTCTACATAAAATTTGTATAATCGCACTAATTAGACTACATTGTTTTGTCTAATGCGAATGTTATTTAAGGTTGTGAAACTTAATTTAAGTTTATTTATGGTTGTGAAAAGTGAAACTTTTTTTATATAAATAAAATTTTAACGCGATAAGCGCAATTAAACCTATCATGAAAGCGATGATGAATTAGTGTAATAACGTTTGGAATTGCGAGCGCATATGGTTTTCGGTATGGCTTACATATACTAAATCTAGCATTAAGTTTTATTATATAGTTTGTGTGTGTGTGTTGGTGTTAACTTAAATGTTAATTATTTTCGGTTCGGCCACATTAAGTTCGAAGCTGTAAACAAGATGTGGAACATATTTCGAAATGAAAATGTTCAGGCGAATATTTTTTTGTTAACTGCAATATAAATTTCGTTTAAAATTAGCCAGAACAAAAAACTAATTACGAACCATTTGGAAAAATAATTAATAAATAAATATCTTATATTAAGTTACAAAACTTCTTAATATTCAAAAATAAATTCTATGATGAAAATAAAACTAGAAATTGTAGACAATTTTTTATTGATGTTTGAAGATTGGTCTTTGTATTTTTATTAACTCCAAGTGGAGGGAGTTTTATGTGACGTGGCCGCTTTTACAGCGACAATAATAATTATGAAAATGTGTGTTTGAGGGGTGTAAATGAAGATGGTAAATAGTTTATCCCGTTTTATCACCACCGCCCTAATAATTTATAATTTACGTTTTATTCTTCGGGGTGTAATAATGACGTTGCCGTGGTGTTATTTTATACCTCAATTTATACCGAAATTTTATGGTAGTCTGTAGTATATCTAGTCTTTGGTATTAAAGAATTGGAAGAAATTTCAGCTATTAAACCCAACGACTTCATTGGTTTACTACCACCAATTCCAACAAGAATATCTAACCAAAGCAAAATAAAAAGAAAGCAGGCGGGGTTGTGTATCCAACATCCCGCACACATCTTAATTTACACCCCAATAAACTCACCGACATCCTTACAACCTCTACACCAAAAATCGTTTACTTTTTTCCCGAATAATTTCCGAGATAATCGCCGTTTTGGCCAGACGGAGCATCCATAACAAACTTAATAAAAACCAACTGTGCCTTTTAACTTGAATCTCTTGGATTTACTGCACCTTTTTGCGTTACTTCTTATTAAATATTGTCTTCATTCTGAAATCTTCAGCAGGGTGGGAGGTCGGGCCGACTCTGGGTCTCGTTGTTCGCGTTGCATCGAGCGCACAAAAACCTAATTTAAAACGCTGCATAAAATATTTTTTTATTATTATTATCTTCTTCAACCCTGCCACGCCGATATTAAAATACCGCAAAAAATTACAGCCGAAAATAAATCTCGAGAGAAAATAAAGAGGACTGTGATAGAGAAATCTAGGCAGATATGCCATACGAGATGAAAGACGTAATAAATTAAACGGACACGGAGTTTTTATAGTCAAAACTAGACAGAATAAAAATACTCAGACAGGACTAGACAGACAATATTAAGACAAGACTATTATAAATTGAAATGACTCATATTAAGTTAATTTTTCACATAATTGATTTATATTCCCCAGCTGGTTTAATACGAAGTTTCCACTTTGATCTCGCGTTCAGATTCGGTTTGAAAATATTTTTATTTCTTAATTTCAGAACGCTAAATACCATGGAACGATACATTTTTTCGTATTTATTTAATAAATAAATTTAGATTGGAATCTTTGCGAATTTTTTCTCGCAATTTTCCTTGAAACGCGAATATTTATTGCCAAATTCAATGTTTCATAAGAAATTATTAAACCAGCGAAGTATAATATGGTCGAATCTTAATGCTTTTGAAATTCCATTGTTTCCTATATATAAATTAGAATCTCTATCATTGTCTATTTAAGTACTAACTAATTTGTATGTCCAATATTTTCTAAATATTTTTGTTTTGTCTAGAACAGGGTTCTACGAGTGTACTTTATCTTTACTTAATCAATTCACAATTGTGTTCTATAGCGAAAATCAAAATACATTTATTTTAGGATACTAAAAACTTGATTAAGTTATTTGTGCCTTTTGTGATAGCCTGTGAAGTTGTTTTGCAAATATGTGGCTTGGTCATCAAACTTCTATTATCTATCTATTCTTTGCTACTTACTATTATCTTATGGATTTCTTTACAAGTAATCTAACCGTGATTATATTAATAAGCGGCTTGCTATTCTAGTCCTATACATGGAATTTTCAAGTGTATTCAAACTTTTATATGGATTGTTCTTTAAAAGATTTGTTCTTTTAGTATTAAAAACTTAATTAGCAAATGTGTTCAAACTTTTATTCTAATTCACGAATGATTCGCTTAGGACCACGCCAAATCAACACTTTCTATCTTTACTGTTGGCCCAGTATTCCTTCATGCGCAACTATTGGGTCTATTTTCGTTGAGCTGGCCACTGATGTTGTATGGTCTTCTTCTCTTCTTCCTCGAAAAACCGTGTGGGAGTGATTTTCCTGATTTCATGCCGATCATGTAAGTTTGGTAATCCAAATTCCTTCAAGTCTTTTTCTGTGATTTTGTACCAATTCGGTCGAGTAGCCTTGCTTTTAAAGAAACTCTATTTATTATTAACTAAATTTAACTAAATTTTATGTGTCAGTCTGTTCGGGACCAATCTTTCTATTTGTCCCATGAATTGGATTCTTCGCATTCGCATTTAGTCGTGATTTTGGGATTTTTTTTATATATTTTTTATATAGTTAGGCTTTGGGTAATGTACACCACCTTTTGTTCTTGGCCCAAGCATTTTCCTCATTAGTTTATGTTCTTTCACTTCTATTTGGCTGTTTTTGGTGTTTTGTGTTGGAGATTGAGTGTCTCTGAAGCATAGAGAGCTTTAGGTTTAATTATAGTTGTGTAGTGTCGGATTTTGCAGTTCCATGAGATACTCTTTGTGTTTTATATATTTTTTGTAGACTGAAAAGCAGTTTCCATTTTCTGAAGTCTTGATTTAATTGATTCCTTTTCGTTACAGTTTGCTATAATCCATTCACCTAAATATTTAAATTCTTTTACTCGAAAGATCTTGTTGTTGCCAATTTGAAG
The DNA here is from genome assembly GCA_944588485.1 of Phosphuga atrata. Taxonomy (NCBI): domain Eukaryota; kingdom Metazoa; phylum Arthropoda; class Insecta; order Coleoptera; family Silphidae; genus Phosphuga; species Phosphuga atrata. Next base: position 33,347,892 of record OX155901.1, on the reverse strand, counting down.
TTCATTTGATTCGGTTCTGATGACAGTCATAAATTTTGTTTTTTCAAACGAGATTTGTAATCCAATTTTCTCTGCTTGTTCTTGTAATAATTCAAGTTGCTTTTGCGTATCAGAGACATTTTGGGCAATTAGTGCCATGTCATCAGCAAAAGCTAAGCAGTCTAATTTTATCCATTTCAGTTTTGGCCCCGGTCGGTGTGTTGGTGCACCAGCTTTCTCCATTCCCGTACAAATTTCTCAAGGGCACAATTCAAGAGCAACGTGGATAGTCCATCACCTTGTCGTACTGCTGTGTCTATTTGAAATTCTGTGCTCAGTTCTCTTATAAATTTCACCTTGGATTTAGTCGCCCTGAGTGTTTCTTTGATAATGTTTGTTGCCTTCTGATTAAGTCCAAATTATGCTAATACTTTAAGAAGTGATTCTCTGTCTATACTATCGTACGTTTACTTAAAGTCGAAGAATGTGATGACATAATTCTTGTTTGATCAACGGTGGAAATATTTCATACAGTTCTTTAGATTTATAATTTGTTCCACGGATGATCGTCCTTTTCTAAATCATTTCTGGTATTAGCCGATTTCTGGATCCAATTGAGTTTCTGCACGGTTCGAGAGAGCTCTGAATTTTATAGGCTATTGAAAATAGTGAAATTCCACGATAATTGTTCAGGTCTGCATGCATCCTTTTTGTACAGTGATTTTTTCAGTTCGCCAGATTTCATCCAAAATTTCTTTCAGTTTTGTGATGAGATTTTCTCCTGCATTTCTCCATAGTTCTGCAAGTTCTCGTCTCCTGAGGCTTTGCATTTTTTCAAAGGGTGAATTATCTCTTTAATTTCCTGTATACTAGGTTTTTCTCTGGGTGGGAGTCCGGGTTTCGTAGTGATTGGTATAATTTGAGTTTGTCTTGTGGTTTTTCACATAATTTGGAAAAGTATTTCCAAAGAAGTTCACAGTTTTCAGCGACGTTGTGAGCGACATCCCCCACTTCAGACTTTTATTAAAGTATTATTACAATATTTTGTCAACACTTTGCTTGATTCTATAAAATAAGTGGATGAATGCTGTCAAGATGTCCCATGTTTAGACTGAATGTGCAACTAAATTTAAGAAATTGAAACTTGTTAGCCCAACATGGAAAAACCTTGGTTAGAAGAATCCGTTAGAACTAAAAATCCTTAGTGAGATTGATTGAATTTTGTTTCTTATTGCAAATTCAAGGCTTGGTTAAAATTTTCTTTTGTTTGAATTTAGAAAATTGTTGAATTGGAATTGTGGAATTGGAACCTTAAAAAAATATTATTTTCATCTAGCCGATAAACTTAATAAAGACGGAACAAAGCTTGAATATATAAATATACTCAACCTTTCCGGAACTCTATAATACTAATGAGTCTTTTTAGGACTACCAAAAACAAATCTCTTATGAAATTTGTCAGTTATTCTATAGCTTTCAGTCCACCTTCGTGGCACTCAACAAAAACCATAAAAATAACATTGAGTTTTAAGATCATGTCTTTCCGATACCTTGAGTGAATTAATATTCATAAGAGATTTGTTTTTGGTAGTCCTAAAAAGACTCATTAGTATTATAGAGTTCCGGAAAGGTTGAGTATATTTATATATTCAAGCTTTGTTCCGTCTTTATTAAGTTTATCTGATTATCTATAATGTTGTATGGTTTTACCAATTCAAAATTTATCATTTATATCAATAACCTGCTAAGTTCATGTCTCTCTCACAAAATGTCAAAATTAAAAACATCTAACCCCAACACCACATGGGTTTTCAAGTGAGTGATTTACAAAATATTGTTCATGGAAGCAGAGCTGTGCTGATGAGAGATAGATCTCGAAACGCGTCCACAGATGGCTATCCACTCAAGGTATCGGAAAGACATGATCTTAAAACTCAATGTTATTTTTATGGTTTTTGTTGAGTGCCACGAAGGTGGACTGAAAGCTATAGAATAACTGACAAATTTCATAAGAGATTTGTTTTTGGTAGTCCTAAAAAGACTCATTAGTATTATAGAGTTCCGGAAAGGTTGAGTATATTTATATATTCAAGCTTTGTTCCGTCTTTATTAAGTTTATCTGATTATCTATAATGTTGTATGGTTTTACCAATTCATCATCTAGCCGAGTTTATTTAAAATATATACCTCGATCAAATTTATTCCAAGATAATCTAAATCGAAATTAATATGAACGGAACAGTTCAATTCAGTTTTATAACAATTTGCAAATATCTTCTATTATCGAAACTATTTCCCGGAATTTCATTTACGTTCAATAAAATTATTTAAATGTCGTCTTGACCTTTAAAAATTTTACATTTTAATTCACCGCGAAACTCACTTTATCCAAAATCCTTTTTAATAAATATATTCAGATCCAAATCAGCAAATATTTCCAGTTTAATAGTAATGTAAATTACTCTAAAACCATTGTTAACACGAACACTTTTCTAAATGAAACCTTAACAAAAATATTAATTTCCTTTATTCCCCTAAAAGCTTAATTCCACAAATTAAACACATGATTAATTAAATTGCATTTATATAAACTAGTTTCATCTATAAAGTCCAGGTTATCTATTGACCATCTAGTCCTATCTGTCCAGATTCGTCTATCTGTCTAGTCTAGTCTGCCCAGTTGTTCTGTATAATCTTGTCTGTCTAGTCATTCCTGAGAAATCCAGCCTGTTTAACACGTTGGAACCGGTGCATAATTAGGTATTTTGTTTTATCAGGCGGCGTTTTCAAGTGTTGCAATTTTTCACTTAATCTTATGAAATTTTACCTGTACGCCTATGGATATAATTGTTGCTATGGTAAATATATTGTTGCTATGGTAAATATATGAGTAAATATATACCTGACACATTGATTGTCAAATAAATTTGGATATATTATACGAGACATATTCACATATCGTTTTTCAGATGTAGTAACTAATTTGGGGGAATATTTTACATTGTAAGTAATATTTATGTTTTGTACATAATTCCTGAATGCATCACAAAATAAATAATCATAATAATGATACTTTTCTTATCAAACAGCAATAAGGCCTGGGGGTTGTAAAATGAATATTACTGGCGATAGTTCTTCTGATGAGTCAGTAATTTCAATTACTGACTCATCAACGAGACTGCGATTGCTTTCGTCCTCTTCAGAAGAGATCAGTATTAATAGTATCGAAGACTTGCTTTCCAAAGCTGAATTTTCTTCAGATGATTCAGTTGGTAATGTAGAAGAAGTACCTAATACTAGAGAATGGTGAATGGTGAATGAGAATTACGGAAAGAAGAAATCAAGATTTTGAATATGTACAAAATGTTAAATTACTCGAGATGAATGTAAATTGCGATGATCCATATTCTCTCCATAAATTATTTTTAACGGACAATATATTGAAAATTATCATAGATGAAACTAATAGATACGCCTCCCAAAGCGAGGAGGAAAGTCGCAAGAGTGCGACAATAAATCGTAGAAAACATCAGCAGTGCTGGAAAGTAGTCACCATGCATCAAATGAAAACATTTTTTGGAATTTTACTCATCATGGGCATTACACAAGTTCCTGAAATGAGATTATATTGGTCGAACAATACAATGTACACAAATTTGTGCATCAAAAAATCTATGACACGAGATCGTTTTTTGAATATATTGAAATATTTACACTTTAGCGACATTAGTACCGCAAATATTGAAAATCGTTTGAATAAATGTCAAAATATTTTACACGAAATTATCAGTATATTTAGAAACGTTATCAAACCAGGAAAGAATATTGTTATAGATGAGAGTGTGATACCATGGAGAGGTCGCCTTAGATTTCGACAATATATACCGGGTAAGCGGCATAAATATGGAATAAAAATATATAAGTTATGCCTTCCTGGTGGTTATACCTATAATCTTGAAGTTTATACTGGTAGAAATGGCGAAGTCATAAACAGAGGACATTCACATGACGTAGTAATGCGTTTGGTAGACGACATGCTATATGCGGAACGTACACTGTTTACAGACAGTTTTTATACAAGTGTACCATTAGCAGAAGAACTTTCGCAAAAGTCAACTTTCCTGTGTGGTACCGTAAAAATTAACAGAAAATTTCTGCCACCTGAAGCGAAGCAAAAGCAAAGACGTGGTACCATTTCCAGTTTTATATATCGACAAGGCGTTAAATTCTTAAAACGGACAGATAAAAGGCCAGTCTCTATGTTAACAACATGCAACGAACATATTTGCGCTATGATTGAAGACAACAAGGGATAACTAAAACCTGATGCTGTCTTATAACAATTATAACAATGGAAAGCAAGGGGTAGATTTATCAGATCAATTGACATCCTATTACAACTGTTTGCGTAAAACTATCAAATGGTATAAGAAAATCGTTATTAAATTAATTTGTGGAACATCCATTGCAAATGCGTGGTATATTCCTCAAAAATGGGGAACAAAACAATATGATTTGTTGAAATTTCGAAAAAAAAATCATTCATAGCCTGTTGAATTATGAAGAACCGGAGCTACAAACCAAAGAAAAACATTTTATTCGGACATACTCTGGAACAGCAAGGAAGACAAGAAAACGATGTTTGGAATGTTATAAAACAGTAGCTTCTCAAGAAGGTAGTGCTATTGCTGCTAAAAAAAGCAAGAAAAGTTGTAACATATTGCTCACAGTGCCCTAATCGACCGACATTGTGCATTAAATGTCCATGAAAATGTCCATAAAAATGAATAAATTCTTTTTTTTGTGGCGTAATAATATATTTTTCACTTTGTAATGAATCTCCAATTTTCAACGTGTTATTGTGTTCAAACTATATTCAACGTGTTAATAAATTGACTTTCGAAATCATGTGATTTGTTAATTTGTGTTATTTACTATTGTGTAATTCACGACCAAGGTACGCAGTTCTTACAAAAAAGTATTTCATTGAGATGACTGACTGCAGTTTCACCTTCCCATAGCAGGGCAATGGCGCACCCAATGGAGGTGCTTCAGGGTTTGAGTCCAGCCCAAAGGGGGCCTCGGCTAAATGTTTGTTCGAGAATATAAAACTAAGAATCAAATTTTGTGATAAAAACCAGATAAAATTACAAGGCAATATTTCTGACAACCATTTGCCTTTGATTACCTAGTAACCAAGCCGGGCTTGGCAAGCGAAACTCACCCCCCCAAAATCAGATCCTGGGTGCGCCACTTTTTAGGGTATTATCAGGTCAAGACTACAAATGTACACGTTAAAATATTTGATAAGCAATTGTGTACATAAAATTAACCATGAAAGTTAAATACGCCGAAGAACGGCGTATAATAAATACATCCTAAAAACAATTTTAATCTTGATAAACAAGTGCGCTTTGTAAAAGCTGTGACAAATTGTTGACAAATCCAGTGGCGTACATAGAATTTTGAATTACAATTTGATTCATGACCCACCGGTGGGTCATGCCGCCCGATCAAGCAAGTCTACATGCCCCACCGGTGGGTCACGCCGGTGTCAACGTGTTAATCATGTCTCTCTACTCTTGCCTGTCTTGTCTTGTCTATCTAGTCTTGTCTGTCTAGTCTGACTAGTCTTGGCTATCTAGTACTGTCTGTCTAGTCTTGTCTGTCTGGTCTTGTCTGGCTAGTTTTGTCTGCCTGGTCTTGTATGTTTACTTTTGTCGGCTTAAAGGTCATATTGCCCAAAATTGCAATGCAGATGAGTTTTGACTATATACAATGCGAATAATGTTTCATTTATGGATAATTCACAAACCAGAATCGGGAATGTGCCCGATTTTCCAAAAAGCGCTGTCGTAGGCTAGGCAGAAAAGTAATACGCAGAAATGACTATATAGTTCATGCAAATAAATACCATGAGATGCCGAAATACCATGAGATGAGATTCGTATGGACATAAAAGGGACATATTACTGGTAAGCGAATCCAATAAGAAGTTGGTCGAGAAATCGTACTGGTTTACAGACAATAAAACAGACAAGGACACAGCCATCAGAGTCATAAATCGCAAGATACCTGTGATTAAGACAGGAGGTGGTCCTTCTTTCATATAGATAGAGCTGCAGAAATAGATTATATGCTGCTGTTAAGTCGCACCAAATGAACTATAGACAAGCTGACTGAATAGCTAGAAGCATTAAATCAAGCCCTAAGGGGTCAAAGTAAAACGGTACTAATTGCTGATGATTTCATCTCTCAAATCTCTCTTTTCAAGTCTCCCTATTAGGGTTCTCCAAAGGTAGACAAGAGAGGTGACCTGGTTATGGACTTGTCAGCTGAACTAGACTTCGTCATATTAAAGAAAAAAGCATACGCATACTCTTCTTCCCCGGGGAAACGCAGAATCCATAACAGACCTTACTTTTACGACAATTGGCTATTCTAAAATTATCCTAGATTGGAGGGTACTTGAGAGGGAGAGCTTAAGTGACCATCGCTACATTCTGTTTAATATAGACGAAGCCAGAAAGCAGATAAGCCATGGAAGAACTGTAGTTTAAAGAAATAGGATACAGAAAAAATTAAAGTCTAGCAATGCAAGTACCACGCACGCACACATGGAGCGCGGATACGCTAGTAGAAGTAATGAAAAGGACATGTGACTAAACCATAAAAAGGAATAGAGGAACACCAAGGAAGATACTAGTATATATTTTTTTTTTCTCTAACCAATGTGGGTCCAGGGGGGTTAGCCCTTAAAACACTGCGGCCCATTGGCCTATTGTATTTCCCCACATTGTTTCGTTCATGCAAATAGATCCAGTCCCTCTATTAGGTCCAGGATTCTATGTACCATGTTTTTCACGCGGACTCTCTCAGCTGTAATATCAAGCTTGTGTCTCCTACTTGCAATTGCTTCACAGTGGAAGTTTATATGGGCGCCGATTTTGTCCTCCACATAGCATAACCTGCATAAAGGTTTTACCGCCATTTCGTTCATCCTTCCAGATACCCATTTTATGCAGGTCTTCTCATAGAGGGCAGTGTCCTGTAAGTAAGCCTACCACAATTGCGATCTGCTTCCTTGGCAGTTGCAGGATTTCAGCAGTTAGAGTTCCCGATAGGTTTGCTAACATTCGTTTGCTATGTGTCAGACCATTCAAATTGACACACTGTAGTCGGTGCTTAGTTGCTACCCATTTACAGATTTTATTTCGGGTCGTGGTCTTGGTAATATAGGGTCCGATTTCAGCAATGATGTTTACCTTACAGGCTCCATCTTTTGCTAACTTATCCGCCATTTCGTTACCCACCAATCCCGTGTAGCTAGGCACCCAAGCGAGTCTGACCTTGTTATGCTTTGCCAGGGCTTTTAGGTCCTGAAAACAGTCCCAAACTGTCTTAGATTTGATTTCGTGACACGCTACAGCATTAATCGCAACCTGACTGTCCGTGAAAATGCGGATGTTTCTACTTTCGTAGTCCATTCTCAAATTTTCACGGGCACAGATTGGTTCACCATACTGTGGAGCCATATGTCAGAATGGGTCTAACTACCATAGTGTATAGCCAGTATACCATGCTTGGTTTCAGTCCCCATGATGTTCCAAGTGTTCTTTTGGTCATCATCAGTGCCATTTTACACTTGTTGGTAGATTTCTTTAGGTGTTGATTCCAAGTCAGTTTGGCATCTAGGATTACACCTAGATACTTGACTTCATCACTCACTTTTAGATGCTTTAGGCTTTAGCCCATCCGTTTTTCTCATTCTAGTAAATGGTACTAGAGTGGATTTTTGGAGATTGACCCGAAGGTCGATCCCCAGTACCAACTCTGTACCTCGTCCAGTGCTTCTTGCATATCTTGCATCATTACTAGTATATTGGTGGAATCACGAAATCGCCAGCATGAGAGCTGAATGTGTACCAGCAAGAAGAAAATATCAGCGACACAGTACTAAAAAGGGAGTGGATGATTACTTCATTCACTTTGCAAAAAAGCTAAAAAGATATACGCTACCTAATTAAAAAAGCTAAGCGAGATCATTGGAGAAAACTGTGTGAAGATGTCGAAGACGATATTTGGGAAGATGTGTTTCACACCTGGAAAAAATGGCTCAAAATTCAACAGTCAATTGTGCAAATTACGATTGAGGGAATGCTACAGGTGGTCGATGTCCTTTTCCCAAGACAAAAACCCTTTCTTTGGCACCAACCCAATGATGTGGAAATTCCATTGTTTAACCAGGAACTAGCTAATGCGGCAAATCGCATCCGAGATGGAAAATCGCCGGGACACGACGTGCCACCAGAAGCAGTCGCGCAGCAAGAACCCAAGTTCTACTCTATTCACTCTGGAAGTAATAAATGCCCTCCTAACTGCTGGAAACTCTCCAGACAAATGGAAGCGTTTAAGACTGGTTTTTAATATTAAAAGAAATAAGTCAGTAGGAGTACCATCATCTTATAGGCACATACGCTTTCTAGATGTGTCGTGGAAACTGTTAGAAGGCCTACTACTTAGGAGATTACAGAAGGAGCTTGACACCGGGCTGGGTTTATCCGTTAAAAAAAGAATGGATTCCGTAAAGAATGGATTCCCAAAATCTACCTACCTCTACTACAACGAATGCTAAGAAGTTACCTTACCAACAGAAAACTAGTACTGCAAGCCCGAAATGAGATGGTAGAAGCAGAGGTAAGCTGTTTTATCCCACAGGGCTCTATACTAGATCCCACACTTTGGAACGCCTTATACGTCGATATTTTACGAATGAAACTTCTTGAAGGTGGTACAATAATTGGTTTCGCGGACGACTTAGCCTTGGTCTTCACCACAAAAAAAATTAACAAGAAATAATGTACTAAATAGCTACTAAAGGGCTTACATTATCTGCACACCTTATTGATGCTACAGGACAAGGACTAAAGATACTGGAGACAATGCAAAAAATAATGCAAAACGTAGGAGACCCCCAAAGCTCTAAGCGTAAACTATTAGGTATTGTAGCACAATCCGCTATGTTATATGAAGAAGCTCCATTGTGGGCAGAAAAAATTAAAACAAGAAGTCTATCATGTATTGTCTGTCATGTCTTGTGTGCATTGTCTTGTCTGTCAGGTCTTGTCTGTCATGTTTGGTCTGTCAGGTCTTGTCTGTCATGTTTGGTCTGTCATATCTTGTCTGTTATGTCCTGTATGTCATGTCTTGTCGGTCATATTTTCTCTGTAATGTCTTGTCTGTCATGTCTTGTCTGTCATATCAGTCATGTCAGTCATGTCTTATCGGCCATGTCTTGTCTGTCATATTTTGTCTGTTACGTTTTGTCTGTCATGTCTTGTTAATCATGTCCTTCTTGTCTTGTCTGTCATGTATTGTCTGCCATGCCTTGTCTGTCATGTATTGTCTGTCAAGTTTTGTCTGTCTTGTCTTGTCTGCCATAGCTTGTCTATCATATCTTGTCTGTCATGTCTTGTCTGTCATATCTTGTCTATTAGTTTTGTCTGTCATGTGTTGTTTGTACGTCGCTATTGAGATTCCACAAATTTTATGTAGATTAAATATACGTTGTTGTGTTAGACTATAAATCTAAAGGTTGCGGGATTAGACAGACAGGACAGGAAATACAAAGCAAGGCTAAAAAAGTGACTAACCAAAGAAGTAAATGTAGAAAGACAAAAAAGTTTGACAAAAAAATAAATGTAGAAGACAACACGGATCAGACATAGCTAGAGGGATAAAGCTATATAGTCAAGATAAAACAGATCTGTTTTGTAATGTGTGGGATAAGAAAATCAATAAGCAATCATATAAAACGAAACAAAACCGCTAAACTGATGAAGAAAAAGAGCCCGTTGACATTATAAAGATATTGATCAGATGGGGTGCGACGAGGGGGCGGCAGTCTCAATAACTGATTACACCCCTGAGGAGAATAATGTCGGCCCCGGAGTCTCCAGGCTTCCTCCGGCTCCGGGATGTGCTCTATCAACTGCCTCGTGCATCACTCCGCCACCCGATTACTTTTTGTCACAGTGTTTCACTATATGCTAAATGATTGATTCACTAACTAGGAACAGACAACTTAATTCCATTACAAAATGCAAATTTCAACCATTTAAAAATTCAAGAATTATTCAATTTCTTATTATTTTAATATTGGTAGGATTAGTTTGATATTGTAGGGATTAAGTTAGTCTACGACTTACGAACTTGAGAAAACTGACAATGCAACTTAGAACATTGCCTAGATTAGGTGAAATTACATTTTATTTAAATTTAAATATGTTGATCGTAATTGTACGTGCGTTTAAGTTGGAGGAATTAAAATATTCAGAATTAAATCGTGTCAAATCTAGAATAAAATTGATTCTAGATATCGTTAACCGATATCTTAACAAGAACCCCGTTATGTTTTCTCCGTTGGAAAATACGTTTCCGAGGAAATCACTAATAAGTAGAATAAGGGAAATTATACCGATGGAAAATACTTTATGATTATAATAAATATATGTTGATAAACCCGGAGACGTAGGCGATTTCGATCGGGAAAATATTTCATTCGTGTCATACAACCCACTAAATTTTTCCTTAAGCTAAAACGGCCTTACAACACAGAATTCCGGTATCATGGTGCAGAAACGACCCCACAAACACGCGATTGCCCGCCCATTATATCAAATATATACAAAATTATTTATTTCTATTTTTGTTAAATTGGATAAATTTTTGTTTTGATTGTTACTGGGGATGATAAACACGGCCGCAATTAGGTTTGGAACGCTCCACTCGGAACAAGTGGGGGATAATTGATAGTTGCAATAGATCAAAGAGTGTTTGACTGTACTTTGAGACCTTTATGCACTGCACTTTGTCTACTATCAAAGTTCGGTTATATTCTGCAACCTCCTACGATGCGACCCAGGTGTGCTCGAACTTCCCCCAGAAAACCAAATTAATCCAGAACCTAGCTTAATATCGCACTAAAACACCTGAAACTTTAAATTGTAATAAATCATTTTTCAGGAAAATGCAGACACACAAATTCTCCCTCTCATTTTATTGTTCCTTATTACATCATGCACGAAATTGACTTGGGGGTTGTATTTTGGGAAATTATTCTGAATGATTTATATGTGGTAGTGTTTTAATAGGATTTCTCTTCCTAGGGTTTGACATAAATTTATAATATTGTTCCAATAAAGTATGCCTTGTAAATCTCGAGGAGAAATGTTGTTGCTATGACATCTGCAAGTGAGCCTTTAAGGGATAAAGTGCAATTTATATTTCTCGCTCTAAATTTCTACTTTCTAGACGTAGTTTCATTTAATTCTTTTTAAATAATATATTCTGACTAATATGCATAATGCATGTTTGCCTCTTAATATTATACTAATTTATTACGCTGCTGCTTCCCATTACATTTACTTACAAATATCACTTTACATTTTCCGCTGGAAAAATTGCTTTTTCCATTGCCGGAGAAAAGTGATAAATTATAAATTAATGTTTGCAAGCATTATTAAATTAGCAACTCTTATAACTATAAGTATATAAGAAAAACATTTATATTATACTGTTTATTAATTTATTAAAAAATCATGTTTTCTTCTATTTTTTCCTTACCTAATTGTAATTTTTATCCTAATTTGTGAAATTGCGACAAGGCATCTAAAAGTATCTGAGTTTATGTACTGACATAATGGTGATAATCAACTACAAACTTAGTACTCATAACGATAGGGAAATAATTAATAAATTACGGCTATTATTTTAAACATTAATTGTGACATCAACAAATTTTCGTAATCTCGAAAATGTTCTATTAGTGTTTATTATATGTATAAATGTTCTAAAAGTGTCCTGATTTTAAACTGCAATAATCATAAAACGAAATAAGTTGCCAAGCACCAACATTTTTACCAAACTAAAACCTAAATCTTAATAACGAGTTAAATGCTTAATCCTTAATTAGTAATTATATTTAAAAATTACATGGTTGATTTCCGTTTGCTTCAATGCATGAATTAGATGGATGCAACACTGAAGGGATTGCACGCTGGCATATTTCTAGCGAAATCTCACAACTAACTTGTCGAATGTTTCGTTTAGGGTTTTAGGTCGGTTCTGATAAACTTTAGATTCAACATAACCCAATAAGAAATAAACCAAAGCTAACAAATCCGGAGAGCGAGGAGGCAACAACTGATCTCCAGACGGGAAATCAGACGACAAGGAAAGAACTCTCGTAACACTCATGTTGGATGCACGAGGCCTCGCACCATCTTGCCGATACCAATCATCGTTTATTAATAATCGGAATTGAGCGACGGCACCCATTAAGAACCTTTCTTCACATCTCCACATAAACAGCGTTTTCCATTTCATTTAAAAAAATACGGTTAAAATACTCCAGCTGCGCATGTTCCACACCATACGGTTACCTTCTGAGAATGCAGCTCTTCTTCGGTTATTACTTGAAGGTATTTGGCAGACCAGTAACGTAAATTTTGTGTGTTCTTCTCCCCATGCAATTTAAAATGTGCTTCGTCGCATATAACTTTTTGTTGACAAAATTATCCCATCTGCCTAAGCTCCATCGACTTGGATTGGAAGAAAATTCCATTGGAAGAAATGGCTCTCTTAGAAAAAATACCGAAAAATAAAACTTTCTTTGAAATTGTTTTTACCGACATACGAATTTCCTCTTGTTGCGATAAACGTCGCATGGATTGATTGGAATTGTCTTCAATTTTGTACCTAACTTCCAAATCATTCAGTTCTGTTCTAGAAGTAGGTTATCTATAGTAGTAAAGTTATTGTTTTTTTATTAATATTGGAATTGTTTAAAGTATTCAATAAATATAAGACTTTCAATTGGTATAAACAATATTTAATCTAAGGGTACTGAGTTCACTGAAATTCAAAAAGTTTAAATTTTGTGACAACTAGCCCCGGTCTCCCCTATAAGTTTTGTTCCCTTATGAGAACTTTTTCGAGGCTATTTATCGTACCCTATTGCAATTATCCTGCAATATGACGCCACTGGATAATTAAACTATTGTTGAAACTAGAGATGCCACGAATAGTGATTTTACCGATTACCAAATATCCGGCCACGATCTTGACCGAAGCGCCGAATATTCGGCCTTCGCGGCTTTTGGGTAAACTTTCAAAAAATGAGTGCGGGCAGTGAGTGCGCAGCAGCGTAGCGCTACGCAGTACCATACTCGCAGTACCAAGTGCGTCAGAAAAGCAGCAGTTAAATCTGAAGGAAACAATTGAATGGAAATTTTTGTAGGATTTTAATGGTCCGAGATTAAGAAAATATCACTATTTAATCGGTAATATGATTGCCTTAGACAATGATCCATTGTCTCTTCTTGAACGAGCCGGCTTTTAAAGGCTTATGGAAAAAGCAGTACCTCAATACAAGATACCTGGCCGCACTTATATGACCGAGAAAATTATTCCTCATATATATTGTATATAATAGAATCTACTCTGAAATTGAAGCTAGTATTTCGCAAGCAATAGCAATATCAGTAACATCTGATATGTGGACATGTCAGCACAATAATCAAAGTTTTTTGAGCTTCACTGCGCATTGGATCTTCTAATTTTATTCTTCATCATGACGTTTTACCAATGAAGCCGTTTGTTGGTTCACATATGGATACAAATATTGCAAACGAACTCAATGGTATTGCAGAAAAATGGAAGTTTTCTCATAGAATGATACATTTACTTGTCCACGACAGTGGAGGCAATATGATAAAAGGTGTAGGAGACGCAGAATATAATTCTGGCAGGTGTTTTATCCATTCACTACAAAACTGGTGGTAGCTGTTGCAAGACGAATTGTTACACATTTTAACCACTCAGGTATAACAGAAAAAAGCTCAAATCCATTCGTCAAGAACTTGACTTGCCAAACCACCAATTTTCAAAAGCGAGCTGTTTCTTTATACATAACTGATAAACTGAATGAGTGATTAAATAATGTAACACCTTCTCAGTAGTTCTTACTGGAAAAATGTATCAAATTCCTCAAACAATTTCAAGAGATACACAACAAAAATAACTAGCTCGGGTATTTCTTGCATCTCCGATGTGATTCCACACGTTGTCACATTTTTGAAATACCTGGAAAAGCAAGAGACAGCAGATAGAACACCAAATTTTCTGAGAATGAGATCTTCTCACCTATAATCTGAGCAAGGAACAGGGTTCAACTTTCATGAAAATAAGAAAAATAGCTGGTTGCCACTTTTCCTGACCCTCGTTTCAAAGCAGTTTCCTGAGATTAAACTACTTTATTAATAAAATAAACCTTTTGATTTGATCAGTTCAAATACCAAGAGCAAACCAAAAAAATCTTTTAAAAGCTCTGAAAATGAGTTGATTTGAAGAAGTCGCTACAGAAAATATGGAGAAAGATGAGAATGTAGAAAAGAAAAGTGCTATTGCAAATCATATTGATTTTTTATAAAAACGGCTCGCCTAGATAGGACAACAGACCCTTATAAGTGGTAGTCAGCAAACCTAGAACAGTATCCAAGAATTCGCAAAAATATCTATCATCACCCGGTATACAGTGAGAGGCTATTTTCAGAAGCGGGCATAGTTTATGAGGAAAAGTACAAAATATAATCATTTTTTAATAAAATGTGTGATTTTTTTCATGATTTGGAATTCAGTATTCGGCCGAATGTTAGCAATATTCGGCCGATTACCGAATATTTGAAAATTGGTCGAATAGGCCGAATACCGAATAGATACCGAATATTCGTGGTATCTCTAGTTGAAACCACCTCTGAGTTTGAATAATGGGGTTCGTCCTAGTATAGTAATCCTTTTATTGGCACACATAATTACATTAATTGGGGTTCGTTCTAATAAAATACTCTATAAAACAAATCTTTGCTTCAATCGGCCACCGCACAATTTTCGAAAAAGCTGTGGTAAATAAGTCATTACTTCTCTGGTTTGATTAAGTAAAAACAGGACACTCTTAATTTTTCACCCTTTACATAAACTATGACATTGTAGATATTTGCACAAATTATAGAATATTTTAATTCTACTTTTAACAGTAAATAAATTAAGAATATTCAGCAAAGATTTTTTCAATTATATGTCGACAAATCAAAAAAAAAGTTGGCTTGCTAGTCTTGTCTTATCTGTAGAGTCTTGTGTATCAAGTCGGATTTACCTGATCTAGTCTGCATAGTCTTGTCTTTCTTGCCCTGTCTGTTTAGTCTTCCGGTCTTGTAATGCTATCTAGTCTTGCCTCTCCAGCCTTACAAGTCTAGTCTTACCAGTCTAACCTTGTGTGTCTAGTTTTTCCAGCGCAGTTTTATCAGTCCAGTCAGGTCGAACTAGGCTTGTCTGTCTAGTCTTATCTAAGAGAGAGTCTTACCTTTGAGAGTCTTACCTTGAGAGTCTTACCTTGCGAGGCTTATTTATCTAGATTTGTTTGTCCACTATTGTCTGCCTTATCCTATCTGTCTAGTCCTATCTGTCTAGTCTTAGCTGTCAAGTCTTGTCTGTCTAGTATTGTCTGTCTAGCCTTGTCTGTCTGGTCTGTCTAGTATTGTTAGTTTAGTCTTATTTATCTAGTCTTGTCTGTCTAGTATTGTCTGACTAGTCCGATTTGTATAGTTTTTTCCTCTAGTCTTTTTTTGTCTAGTCTTCTCTGTTTAGTCTTGTCTAGACTAGGTCTAGTTTGTCTGTCGGCGCCTCTATACAGGTGATGCTTAGAAAGGATTGCTAACAGGCAGCTAGAAACCAAATCATCAGTGAGATGACTTATATAAATATAGCTGAAGATTGGTAGAAAGCATGGAACAACCCAAAAAAGGTCGTTGGACAAGGACTCTTATCCAGGACATCATCAACACCTGGAATGGTCGACTACACGGGGAAATAACTCATTACTTAACTCACGTTCTCAAAAACCATGGATGTTTAAAAATAATTTGGGATTGGAAGCGCTGGGATATACTACAGATACCAGAGCTATTGAAAACGGCTAAGGTGGTAATTATATCGAAGGTGGGGAAGAAAGACACCAGTCAACCAAAGTCATTTAGATCCATTGGTCTAACTCTTGCATGTTAAAGACAATGGAGAAGGTAATTGACAATTACTTTAGGACAACAGCGCTGGTAGGTGCACCACTGCACAACTGTCAGCATGCGCATATTTAAAATTATGTGTAATAAGGGCGGGGTACAATAGATCTATGAAGGTCGCAGTACAAGATACCACCGAAATCTACAATCTACTGATCTAACTATGGATGTTGTCAAGATTATCACCACGCCACTGGGAGAGCATCTGACCAAAACAGAGTATACTGCGACTTGATCGACAGTGTTAGTAGGAAAATCTACCAAAACTGGCTTGTATCAGCTGACAAATGGAATAGAAGCAGCACTAAATACGGAAGACAAGGAAGTAGCGATATGTGACTTCTTAGGCATTGAAGGAGCCTTTAACAACACCTCGTACGAAGCTGTCAAATCGGCTCTTGATAGAAGGTATATCGACAGCATTACCTCAAAGTGGATGGGAGAAATGCTGAGAACTAGAACGGTAGAGGCACAAGTGAGAAAAGACACCATAAAGTTCTCCACAACTCGAGGGTGCCCGCAGGGGGTGTTTTATCACCACTGATTTAAAGCCTGGTAATTGACGAACTACAGGCTATTTAGGCTAGACATTAAATATCATTAAACGTCGATGACATAGTCATAATAGCTAGAAGGAAGTTTAAGGGAACGCTCTGTGAAATCGTAGAGAGAGGCCTGAAAATAACTAATAGATTGACACCATCACATAGTGGGATTGAAACTCAACCCGAGTAAAGCCACGCTGATCCCATTTACTAGGAAGAGAAGGTTAAACCGCCTACAGCCCATACTGTTAGATGGCGGGGCAGGAGAATACAAACAGGAGATAAAGTACCTGGGTGTAACATTAGATGGAATTGGCATGCTGAAGAAGTGGTAGGAAAAGCCAAACGCGCTCTCATGGTGTGCAGAAATCTGGCAGAGAAAACGTGGGGTTGAAAAAAACCCCACAATCCTGTGATGGATGTACAACATGATAGTAAGATCTGCGGTCACGTACGGGGCAGTTGTTGACGTAGAATTAAGCTGGTCTCTGTGAAGAAGGGGCTTGAGAAAAATCAAAGCCTGGCGTGTATCTGAATCATGGAGGCGATGACAAAGAAGAAGCCGATCACCTAGCAAACAAGGGATCTAGTAATCCCTTTATAGGTCCGGAAATCTTTTGTGGTATTAGTATGAACAATGGATGAAACCCTGGAAAGAACTTACGGTGCTAAAAAATCCAAAGGAATGCTGGGATCTTTTAACCAGAGAAGAACGAAAGGTTGCCTGAAACTAAACAGGAACAAGCTTAGAATTCTGACGGGAAATTGCTGACTTAGAAAACACCTCAAGGCCATAGGTCAGGAAGAAAATGACAGATACAGATACTGCCGCTCAGTAGAGGAAACCCCCATACATCTGCTCAAAGACTGGAGCACTGCTCCGCAAAAGAAAAATGTATCTTGGGGCCCACTGCTTTAACGCAGAGCAGGTGCAGTCCTTGAGTCCTACCCAGATCTTGAGACTCCTGAAGCAATCGGGACTAGAGCAGGCGCTCTTTTTGGGTAAGTATACCAACGATTAGAGGAAGAGGGTGGGGTACAATAGATCTATGAAGGTCGCAGTACAAGACACCACCGAAATCTACAATCTACTGATCTAACTATGGATGTTGTCAAGATTATCACCACACCACTGGGAGAGCATCTGACCAAAACAGAGTATACTGCGACTTGATCGACAGTGTTACTCACACAACCCATGAGTGTCCGAGGGACAAAGAGCGTGAGATAATCGGAAACATCACACTAAATTCTAAAATATGTCAGCCTGTCGAACTTCTAAAATCAAACGAAGACTGGAAAGATATCCACCAAATAATTGCATTAACACTAATCACCGCAAAGGAAAAGTATGAGAAAAGAAAAGTTAGAAATCTAACCATAATTGCGCGTAGTGTGAAGTAGGGAAGTACTAATATACTAATATAATACTAATACTAATAATAAATACTAATATAATAATAATAGTACTAATATGGAGATAAGTCAATCATCACCCTGATGAAATGCGATTACCGGTTGCAGGGTGTTGTTTGGGTTAATTTTACGGACTTTCACTTTTCTGGCTAACCCTAGGGTGCCGTCTGCCTCCCATAAAAAAGCCTTCTATGAGGCAGCCTGTGTAATTACGGGTCTCCTTCCAGCCGATATCCGACTCAAGCAGCTAGCCCTCCATAACTCACACCAGATCGCAGACGATACGTTTATTAGAGATATAATGGGCTTACCAGTTGCACTGAGCGAGCTCGAACTGACCGTAAAAACCCAAGAACTAATCGACCCTTCACAATTGTCGCTGGTTACATACCATTTGACAATGAGTAATATATATATATATATATCAACTTTGGGTGTATATGGGCAGTTTGAGTTCGATCAGATGTATCTTCACAACATTCGTCGTCTACTTTCAAGACGAGGAAGTGTACCATAAGCCTATTAAATAAGAAAAGTATTGCTCAATTTTTCAAGCTGAATTTTTGGCCATGCTACAAGCTTTGCGTTGTGTGGAAAATAACAGCAGCAGACCCTGTTCAATCATTTGTGACCGCCGATCTATTCTGGATGCTCTGAAGAATTTAAATGCACCCATTAAATTATTGTTGGAACCGTGGAAGACAGCTGCCAGAGAATCAAGGAAGAACAAGATCCGTTGGCATTGGGTTAAGGTTTTGAAGGCCACGCTGGTTTTGAAGGCAATGCAGGAGCAGACATGCTGACAGAACAGACGAGCTGACAAGGAAGATTTGCCAATTTCCTTTAGTAAATGCCCAAACAGGCTTTAAGATCGTGCTCCAAAGAGCATTTCAAGAAGCTCTGGCAGGACAGGTGGGGTCTGGCCAGTTAATAACAAGCCACGTTAATTTCAAAGCATACCTTCATAGATTTGTTAAAAGAGAAAGTTCCCTCTGTGAGTGTGGCCAAAATGACACCGCGGCACAAGTGCTATTGTATTGCTCAGATACCGAAATATGGAGACGATCTTTGGAGACAGATATGCGGATGCATAAACTTACCTAGCCCAAGTATGAAGATGACATCTTAACAGTAACAAAATCGAGAGAGTGGTGGCTTGTCTTTAATAAACACGCCAAACAATAATCTAGACTGGATCATGATGAACAGTTTAGAATTCAATAACTCCAGAGAGAAGGTTCAGAGATCCCGGGAAAGTGCATAAAAAGAGAAAAGTAAAACTTATAGCGTTATAACCAGCATAGTGTCCTTTGGAAGGAATGCTGGCCTTCGTGCGCTAGTCTGCACATGAAGGCAAATACAAATAGGCTGTCTATTTTTGTATGTCCAGCCTTGTTTGTTTAGTCTTGCGTGTCCGTTATTGTTTGTCCAATCTTTTTTGTCTAGTCTCGTGTATCTAGTATTGTCTACTATTGTCTGCCTCGTATTAACCGTTTTGTTTTGTCTATCTAGTCTTGTCTGTCTAGTCTTGTCTGTCAAGTCTTGTCTGCCTAGTCTTGTCTGTCTAGTCTTGTCTGTCTAGTCTTGTCTGTCTAGTCTTGTCTGTCTAGTCTTGTCTGTCTAGTCTTGTCTGTCTAGTCTTGCCTGTATAGTCTTGATTGTCCAGTCTTGTCTGTCCAATCTTTTCTCCCTTTTCTGTCTAGTATTGTCTGTGTAGTATGGTCTGTCTAGTATTTTTTGTATAATATTTTCTGCCTCGTATTATCTGTTTTATTTTGTGTACCTAGTCTTGTCCGTCTAGTCTTACTTGTCTAGTCTTGTTTGCCTGATATTTTCTGTCTAGTCTAGTTTGTCTAATCTTGTCTGTCTACTCTTATCTGACTCTTGACTGACTAGTATTGTTCGTCTAGTCTTTTCTGTCTAGCCTTGTCTGTCTAATCTTGTCTATCCAGTAGTGTCTGACCAAACTTGTCTGTACTGTATTGTCTGTATATTCTTGTATAAGCTTTGTATGTGTCTTTTTTGCCTAATCTTGTCGGTTTATTTTTATCTGTCTACTCTTGTCTGTTTAGTCTTGTCTCTATTGTCTTTTCTCTCTAGTCTTGCCTGTTTAGTGTTGTCCGTCCCGTTTTTTTCTGCCTAGTCTTCTTTGTCTAGATTTGCCTGGGTAGTCTTGTCTCTGCTTAGTTTTGTCTGTATAGTTGAATCTGTTCAGTCTGATCATACTTTAATTATATCAAATTTGGCATTTCATAATTTTGATATTTTATGTAGTTTAGATTTATTTGTTGTAATTAGCATTAATTGAGTTTAAGTTTTTTTAACAAAAATTATGATTTGAAATTTTATGAAAAATTTTGACAAACTTATTTTTTTTTTGTCTTTCAACAAGAATTGTGATAGTAATCATAATTCAACAACAATTTAGAGAATTCGGAAGTACTTTATACAATCTGATTATTAGAAAAAAAATATTGTGATCTAGTGTGTATGTTGAGGGATAAATGAAAATGTTGATCTAGATATTATTGGCGTTAAAATCGAGGTGGAAAAAATTTTTCTCGTGTTGAACAAACTCGTACAAAAAGAGGAAACGTCTGGATAGGAAGGATGTGTGTATATAGGTAACCAGGATTTTCGTACAAATATTTCCTTTTCATTCCACAAAAATCATTTCTATATAGCAAACGAAAATAAATAATTTCTCACTTTTCTCGCAAAGGCGAAGAATGTGAGAATTTGTATAAATAAAATCTGTTGGAATTTAAACAATTTATATTCGATTTTATTACAAATGTTTAATAAATGAAACAAGAAAATAGGTAAAATTCAGAAAAAAATTGAATTAAAAAATATACTAACCATAAACATTATCAATCTAAATTTTGGACATATTTCATATTATTGTATATAATATCTTTCTACTTACTAACAAGTTAAGTGTGATACAAATTTCAGAAAAATTGCATGGAATATATTAAAATTATTATTTTTTAATAATTTAGTTTTAGAATATTAAATTTAAGAAGATTAAAATTTAAAAATAAGAAGACAATGATTATTTCTGTGAAAAAATTCTTTGAAACAAAATCAAATGTAATAGGAAGTTAATAGGAACTCTAGATATATTTAGAAATGAAAACTTGAAAAAAACCTTTTATCAGTATTTTACAGAACGGAGATCATATTATTATGATTTTTTTTAATAAATCCGGCGCACTCTGTAATGATATCTCTGCTCTTTTTGATGAGTTCGTGGATGTAGAAACCGTGCACATGGGCTTGGAACAAAGGAGGGCAGCGGCACGCTCGGTGTGATTTCGATTCATAAACACCCCCGTCAAATAAAATGACTTTTCGCCGGGCCCTTTCACATTACGCGCCGCTCACGCCGTCACAATGCGTTTTGTTCGGTTCCATTACCAAATGAACATCTGCGAATTTTCGATATAATTATAACACTCTCACCATCAGTTTTTTTTTTTTCTTTTTCCATTACTCGCCTCTTCTTATTTACTATTCAAGTATTCGTTCCAACAAATGTGAAACTTTTTATTGAAAATGATTCATTCTGAAAATGTACTTTTATTATAATTATTGAAAATGATGTATTCATCTGATATAGCAATGGATGGATGATCTATATTAATGCAATGCAATTTTAAACAATTCAAATTTTACAAAAAATTAACAAAGAAAATTAATTTTCTTTTAAATTGTAACATTCATTTAGTCGAAAATGTTTTTATTAAATTATATTGCGCACAAAAAGACTTGTTTCAATTCTATTTTTGTTTGTTTTTTTTGTCAATTATTCTATAAGGCTACTAAAATTTTATTTCAATTATTAACAATTACTATACATATATAAGCCAAAACTATTTTAATACACAGAAATATTAATGTTGTTTGCTAAATATTCGTAGGATATTATGTAATTAAAACTTGTAATATGTTTGTTTTTTCCCTGCGTGGACGATTAAAAACATGTAAGTACGTGAAACACTGTTTTGACAGAGCATTATCCATTAAAATGGAAAACTGATTCCATTTATACCTGAACAACGTGCGGCTAATATGAACTAGATGCAAATGAAAACGTTATCAGAGCACTATACAGAATAACAATGTGCACAGGCACGAGTTAAATCTCCAACCGCACCAACAATTTTAGCAACAATATTTTCCACCCGATGAATTTTATCACAGAACCTTTTGCATAGTTTGAATCATTCGAGATTATAAATTATATGATGCTATAAATCTTATATGGTAAATTGTTAAAGAACATAATATTTATATAAAATGGAAGATAATTAAGGCTTCGAAAAACATAGTAATTAAAGTCAGTGGTTTGAATCGCTCCAATTTTCGAGTCAAAACCGATTGATTTTTTTCCCCGTTGGTTTCATTATTGTTGTCCGGAGTGTAATTTGGAGAGAGGAAAGACCATTAGCATAAGAGACGGATCATAGATCAAGCTCGGATTACAGCTAGGTTATAATAATGACTGTTATTAAGATGCATTAAAGCCGTGCATGTGGGATAATATTTTAATTGCTGCAGAGCTCTCAACTATAAAAACAGTAGCAGATAATTAAAGGCTGGAGTGGAATGCATAATTTCTTAAATACACAAGTTATAAAGACGGTCAGTCGAGCTTAACGCGTTTTGTCTGATAAGTGATAACTTTACTTAATGTCTTCCATTATTATAAGTTTGAAATAATTAGTCTCGTGCTTTAGATTTTAATGGTTGAAATGTCTTAATCCTTTTTTTAATATTTATGAAAGAAAGTTTTTAAAAAAAAAAATATTTTGTTGAAAAATTGAAAATGTGATTTAATAAATTTGCCAGAGAAATTGAATTGTCTTAAACTGATTTATATATAATGTTTTGTATTAATTGTGATTTGTGGGTGTTTGGTGGGAACAACTGGGGCAGATATTATGGGTGTTCGAAATGTTAACCATTATGACCAATTTGTGTCCAGTGCGAGCGAAAACCTTGTGTTCGGCTTGTCGTTGTCAATTTGCATGCCATCGGTTTTCGCAGATATGAATTTGATATATGGAATCTGATCCGATACAACGTATCCCACTGTTTTCCTCTACCGTAATTGTGCAAATCCATTTTGGATAAAAACAAGTTACATTCTAGTCTTACAAAACGTCCCTTGCACAAACCAATTTAATATGTTTTTTAAAGCATGAACTATATTGTAATTGATGTACAATTGATGTACAAGAAATTGAAAGACTTGTAATTTGTTTAACTAGTTGTCTTTTGAAAAATCTAGATAACTTAAAAAAACAATTTAGGCTTCTTTTTGCTTTTTTAAGTGATATATTCAAGTAATGACAATCTAATATCAAATTAATGCTGTTTTATCATTTGGAATCAAAACTACTTTGATATTAAACAAATTTGCAACTCGTATCATAAAATGTAATAAAATTTGCATAAAATGTGACCAAATTATCATAATTTGCTTATTTGCACAATTTGCATGTTTGTACAATTTGCTTATTAAATACTTCAATTACAAGCTACGTAACTTAGGGGAACGGCGATAAGATGAAAATACCTACCCAAATGTCAACTTCACCTGCACGCGGTACTACCTGAAAAACCTGCTAGAGAACTAATGGGTCAAGGGGAACCAATTCACGGCGGAATAACCGTTAAGTCAGGTTCTTTAGAAATATAGCCTTAAATTCTCTACCATCCCGCATTAGTCAGCGTGGTAGAAGTATGGCTAAAATTACATTACGATTATAACACACGCTCGAAGACAGCCCTTACTCCCCGGCAGCTCGCTGATCGCTAACCTAGGTAGCGGCCTGGACCTAAGAGGAACAGAGGATGCGAAGAATGTCCGGATTTGACCAGGGTACCATAGAAGATGAAAACTGTAAATAGCTACATACACGACAACTCTGACAATAGATCAGAAGGTACTGGAGTATGAGGAAAAATTGGTTCATATATCATCTAGAACATAGTTGGACTGTCCGAGGTTAGAAAAAAAGGAAATTGCCAATTGACACTCATATCCACTTATTCTACTACAAAGAAAACGACCAACCTACCATCGGTGGCGTAGGATTCATGGTACACAGACGACTCGTGAAGAATATAACACAGATGAGTATCGTAAGTCCCAGACTAGATCAATCTACATGGTACTGAAACTAAGTGTGACATACAGTATCAAGATCGTTATGGCTTACGCACCTACGGCAAACCACATGGACGAATAAGTAGAAGACTTTCACGAACAGATTTCCGAAGCGATACGAAAAATACAAACATACTATCCAGTCCTTCTGAAGGATTTCAATGTGAAAATAGGCCGCAAATAAGATGACACCGAGACTTTTTGATGTCTTATGGAATACGAGAGAGAAACGCAAGAGGAAGTATGCTCGTTGATTTCTTGCTCCAACATTACCTCTATGCGATGAATACTTTCAAAGTCTCTTCAAAGGAAGTGGATCGGGAAGATGGTTCAACAAAAAAGAAATAGATTTTATATTTACAGACATGAGAGAAATAATATATGATGTTACAGTGCTGAATAACCTAACGATAGGAAGAGATCATAGAATGGTCAGAGCGAGAATCACCATTAACACCAGCAAAGAAAGGTCAAAAGTAATTTCCAAGGCTAAAACAAGAAAATGGACAACTATTGAGGAACCAGAAGAATATAGGAAGCACATAAAAGCGAACACCTAGCCAAATAACAGATAGATATGGAAAAATATTGTACCCCAATCTGTTGTATCCTACCCTCTTCCTCTAAACGTTGGTATGCGTATCCATTTAGAGCGCCTCCTCTAGTCCTGGTTTCTTTAGAAAATTCAGGATCTGCTTGGGATTCAAGGACTGCAGCTCCTCTGCGTTCAAGCAGTGGGCACTAAGGTACATTTCAAGGAAGGAATGGGCAGAGGTAAAATAATCGGGAGCAGAGACCGAAACAGGCTCGCTGCCAAGATCCACTGGCTGGAAGTAACAAAAGACGAAATCGTATGCAAATACTAAACTAACTTCGAGAAAAACTACACAGCAATGTGTAGTAGTAAAGCCGATTGGAGCGACGAATCCTCAGCATACCACATAGAGCAAACTGCCATCAAGTGGTATACAGATGGTTCGAAGACAAAAGAAGGCACTGGTGCAGGAGTGTTTGGACCTCGTACCAGATACTCCGAATCCATGGGAACATCCCCAAGTATCTTCCAAGCAGAGGTACACGCAATCGAAAGATGTGCACAGTTTAACCTCGACAGGAATTACCGCAAAAAAACCAATTGCTATCCTGTCAGATAGCCAAGCAGCCATCAAGGCCATTAGCTCATACACCATCAGATCCAAACTGGTATGGGACTGTGTGGGGAAGCTGAACAAGCTTGGCAGGGATAATAAAGTAACGCTATACTGGGTACCAGGGCACACTGGTATAGACGGAAACGAAAATGCCGATCACCTAGCAAACAAGGGATCCAGTATCCCCTTTATAGGTCCGGAACCCTTTTGCGGTATGAGCGTGAACACCATCCGCAAAAGTTTAGATGAAGAAATAAAAGGAAAATGGATGAAAACCTGGGAAGAACTTCCAGGGCTAAGGCAATCCAAAGTGATGCTGGGATCTTTTAACCAGAAGAGAACTAAAGCTTGCCTGAAACTAAGCAGGAACAAGCTCAGAATTCTGACAGGAGCCCTGACGGGACACTGCAGACTTAGGAAACATCTCAAGGCCCTAGGCCTAGAGGAGGATGATGGATGCAGATTCTGTGGCTCAGCAGAGGAAACCCCCATACATCTGTTCAAAGACTGCGGAGCATTACTCCGCAAGAGATAGATGTACCTTGGGGCTCACTGCTTGAACACAGAGGAGCTGCAGGCCTTGAATCCCACCCAGATCCTGAGATTCCTAAAGGAATCAGGATTAGAGGAGGCGCTCTAAATGGGTAAGTACACCAACACTTGGAGGAGGAGGGTGGGGTACAATAGATCTATAAAGGTCACAGTACAAGTCGTCACCACCATACCTACAATCTACAATCTACAAGGTACATTTGTCTCTTGGGCAGCAGTGCTCCGTAGTCTTTGAGCAGATGTCTGGGGGTTTCCTCAACTGAACCACAGAATCTGCATCTATCATCTTCCTCTTAGCCTATGGACTTGAGGTATTTTCTAAGTCTGCAGTCTCCCGTCATTACTCCTAAAAGAATAATAAGTGTACTTTGTACTATCGATTGCGTGTACCTCTGCTTGGAAGACACTTGGGAATGTTCCCAAGGATTCGAAATATTTGGTACGAGGTCCAAACACTTCTGCACCAGTACCTTCCTTGTTCTTCGAACCATACATATACTACTTGATAGCACTTTGCTCTATGTGGTATGCCTAGGATTCGTCGCTCCAATCGGCTTTACTACTACACATTGCTGTGCCACCGTGAAGAAGACCATCAGTAAACTGACAAATATCTAGGGTGAGATTGTTACATCAACAGAAGGTATCCTCCAGCTAGTTCAGAACTTCTATGCCTAGTTGTATAGGTATAGGGGGGACAACTTAGTTAAGGTCACATACTAAGAGTTAAAAATCAAGGTTCTGAGACACCCGACATAACAACAGCGGAAATATGAGCTTTTCTGCAAGGAATGAAGAACAAAAATTCACTGGGCCAGGACAAAATGTTGATAGAGCAATAAAGGCTGGTAGAGAACCGCTAATACAAGATACGTAACCTATTCAACATGCCTCATAGAAGAACCGTCAAAATGGAACAACATTATTATAATTATGCACAGGAAAGGTGTTTTAGCAGACCTAGCAAACTACAGACCCAGTTTCTTATCCCAAATATATAAACTGTTCGCTAAGATTATTACAAAGCTACTAAATACATACACTCGATTTCTACCAAACTCACGAACCGACAGAATTCCGATCGGGTTTTAGGACAAATAACTATCTTCAAACTGTTTAAAGACGCTTATGGAAAGATGTTTTGAATATAATAAGCCTCCCGTTCTAATATTTGTCGACTTCGAAAAAGCCTTAGACACTATAAACCAGCACAAAATGCTCTAAGCTCTGGCCGAGCGTAGAATATACCACAGATACACTAATAAAGGAAAGCCACGAAAATGCAACTGTCGTAGTTGGGCTCCACAAAAATACTGACAAGTGCAATATTCAGGGCGGAGTACGAAAAGGAGACTCGATCTCTCCAAAATTGTTTACTCCTCTCTTAAAACTTAGAACTAAAGAGTAAAAAGAGGATTGGGGTGTAATGCGCGTTAACATAGATGGCGAGAAACTGAACAGTCTGAAGTTTGCATATGACATTGTTCTGATAGCGGGCCCACTGGAAGAATCTAGAAAACTGTAGGAAGGGCCCCAGGCTGCTTCCGATAGCGTCGAACTTAAGATCAGCACAGACAAGACCCAATTTATGCCCAAGTTAGTGAGAATATGACGACTGATGGTTCTGAAATTAAACAAATAACGTCGTAGAAGTACATGGATCATGAAATACAAATAGGTCGCGACAATCAAACGTAGCCCAAAATTATTTTTGGGTTACGCAAATTCAATCAAATAAGCCACAAACTGTCTGATTTAAACTGGTTAAATATGGATAACCGTCGCATAATGCAAAGTTATTCCTTTTTTTTTAATATTATCAAATATAAAACACCTGCTTATCTGTTCGAAAAACTTTCATATAGATGTGACATTCATACCCTTAATACAAGAAATCGTGGCCGCTTATCACCACCTGCTCATAAATCGAGTATATTTGCAAGATCATTTTATTATACAACTGTCAATCTTTTTACCAATCTTCCAGTCTTCTGAAACGACTTCGATTCGAAATCTAAGTTTAAAAAATATTTATATAATGTTCTTGAGGTATGGGGAAAAAAAAAATTTATTTAAAAATGTCGTTAAAGCGACGTTGGGGAATTGTCAACAAAATGTCAACATTTTGTTGACAATTCCCCAACGTGACAGAGAAAATTTAAATTTATAATTAATTTTAATTTTAAATAGTATATATGTTAGTGCAATTTTTGTTTAAAATTAAAAAATAATAGTTGTTTAGCCTGAAGAAGACGAAAATAAATCGTCGAAACGTCGCTTTAACGACATTTTTAAATAAATTTTTTTTTCCCCATACCTCAAGAACATTATATAAATAATTAAACTATTGGGATATGAATAATATGATTAATTTTAAAAAATATATTTTCGCAGTTTTATATAATAAACAATGTTCCCCATTACCTGTATTTCCGTGAGTTGTTAACTGCTATACAAAATCGTCCTGCCTTCATGTACTTACATATGTTATTCCAACTGTACTTTTACTATTTTAATTAGCTATGTCGATAATTGACATTATATTTATTTAATTATATTTCTATATCTTTATTAATTATATTATATATCTTTATTAATTTGATGTACCGAGGTGTAACCGAAGAACAGGGTTTGCCTTGGCACAAATCTGAATTACATCTCATTTTTTCTAGAAAACCAGCTGAGTGAGCCATCTGAAACTTTCAGGATCTTATTATTTAATTAGTACTAGCATATCCTCCAAGTATCATTTAAATATATTTCCAGGGCCGAATCACCATGCTTATATAAACCCCTGGGGCCATTACAATTTAACGGATCTAGAAATAGTTAGATCTTAATATAAGTTAGTGAATAAGTGTAATACTAAAATAAAATTTTCTTTTTATAAGTTTAAAAATATTCGCGTTGTTTAAAAAAAAATACCCTGTATATCTTTATACAGGGTATATAGGTATACAGGCTAAATTGAGCAGTAAAAACAAATAGTGAAGTTCCAGAACCCCTAAACAATCATAGTGAATGGGGGATGTATGGTAATAAAATATAGGGTAGAATTCCATCGTACGACAGCGACATCTTGAGGTTATGCTTGCAGCGGTACTAAGATGGTGGTGATTTCACGAGGGCCACTTGTCAAGTTAACTGAATGTGCTTGCTACGTCCTCCACAAAAAAAGATACCTTACTTACAAGTTTGTACGGAACCCGGTAAATTATTATTGCTTAACAAGAGCGATATAGTGCTATATTCCTAAGTTGAGATCTTCTTCAGGTGTGGTACGGTTTATGCTAAGGTTTGCCCTCTCCTTTCTCTGCACGTCAGTATATGGAGTATTCCCGCTTCCCCACCCCAGGATTGGCATCTGCAGTCATCGTCCGGTTCGTGCAAATGTTTCTTGTCGCATGTAAGATGATGGAATCCATGCAATGTCACACACGTTAGTAGGTGCCTCCCATTTTGGTTTGCTTTCTTCCAGCCCTGGGAGCTGAAAGCTGGTCCTTCGGTGTATCGTTTTACTACGAAGTCCCATCGCTTGTCCTCTATAATTCTCTTGTGTTCCATCCTTGTTCGTTTTGGGATCTCTCCAAAGTTGATCATCAGGTCTTCCCCCATGGTCTTGGTTTCCACTAAAATGAAAGTAAAAGTGTTAGATGCGTTCCTCGGGAGGCCGAGGACTTTCTTCAGAAAGCGCGCTTTGATTTTATCGAGGAGGACCAGATGGTTTGTTTACATTCGATGACATAGCGACTTGATGCCATACGTTACCGCAGGCCATATCATAAGGTTGTAAATTATCAGTGCAGTTTCTAAGCTTACTCTCTGTAGATACTTCTACCTTCAAATTAACTGTGCGATCTTTCCTCTTTTGTTGTTAATATGTTTGGTTATGGTTAAAGTGGTCTGGAGTGTCACTCCTAAATACTCATATTCGTTGGTGAACTCTAACTGACAGCTCCCTATGTGTACTTTGTCAAGGCGTTTCAGTCGCCCTCCTTTCCTGAATATGAGTACTTGGCTTTTTCCGAGGTTTATTGTGAGTTTATTTTGTGTGCACCACAACTTCAGGAGTAGATTACTAAATCGTACGAATATCAAGAAGAGTGTTGAACTTTGTGTGTCGCCTTGCAGGACATCTTGTTTTTGAGATATCGTGTTGGTTAGTTCTATCCCATTGTCGATTTTGACATAGTTCGTTTTTAAAAGTGATAAGTTTAATGATAAATTCAAACCTAAGTTTCACATAAATTAAAAAATCTTCAGCCAAACTAACACCTTTACTAATATTTAGAACAAACTTAATCGCTAAACTCTAATTGACAAAAAAAATGAAAAATTACTTTAATAATACAAAATCAAAGCACTTCCAAAAAATTTCTTACCCCTCAATCAAGAATTTAATAATTAACAAATAAACGCCCTTTGGCAGGGCTATGCAGCGGTCAATGTTAGGCATATCGTAGAGATACCACGAAAACACTAAATCTGTCGAAGAACAGGAATCACTGACACACTATGGTGTATAGCGTCAATAAAACGGAACTGGGCAGGCCTCACTGCAAGAAGGACGAACGGCAGATGTACGAAGCGCATCTTTGAATGGCGACCATTACGAAACCTTCTAGATTGTCGGACCATCGTATTGCCCTCCAACACGATGGTCCGTATTTGACACATGAGCAAAAATTGGAATCCAAGTACCGCAGGAAAGGGAAGAGTGAAAAAATCAGAAAGACCTATGTACAGCAGTAGACTAAAACGGCTGATAGATGATGATGATGATGAACTTGCAAAATTTGGAAAATGTTTCACATTCTATTCTTTTTAATCATTCTTATTTACATTTAATACTTTACATTTATTATTATCATTATTATTACACACGTTACAAGCCTTTCATTAGACCAGGCGATACATTCATGACTACGTGTCTTTCCTATTCTTCCCGTACTCCTTCTTTCACAAAGGCTCTCTTCCTTTCTTCAGTCAACTTTGGCCTTTGGGATTAAGGTGCTGTTTTCTCTGACATCACTTCCAACTTGTATACCTTGTGCCTAAATACGCCTTTGTCTATAATATCCACTGGGTCTATCTGTGCTCTTTCCAGATCAATTTTGACTTATGTTATCCAGGGTGTTGTGGTCTTGAGGCGCTGTGTGTACGTGAGGATTCTGTTGGTGAGTGTGGTCTGTGGAAGTCTGCTGATGTGTCCATAAAATTTTAGTCGCCTCTTTCTAATGTCCGCTGCGATGTTGGAGATCTTCTCTAAGGTACTCCTGGAGTAAAACCTATAGCCTTTAACTATGAGTTTTGGTCCAATAATTTTCCTAATGGTTTTTCTTTCCTATGTGAGGGTGTTCTCAAGGTCGGTCTTTGTGTGTAACGTCAGTGTTTCACTGGCGTATAGCATCTCAGTTTTGATTACTGTGTTTTAGTGACGAACTTTGGTGAAGGTTGTCAGACATTTCTTGTTGAGGATACCCTGTGTTTTGTGTAACACTCACTTCATTTTCAATAACCTTGTGTTCTGCGCGATTTCCTCCGCAAAGACTAGACAGCCGACCTCTAGCTTGTCCTTGGGTGGTCCAAGTCGAACTGGTTTCCAGTGAACTAGGTTGAAGAGGAGCAGTGAGAGTACATCACCTTGGCGAACGCCTGTCTTGGTCTCGAAACGTTCGGAGATTTCCCCCTTGAACTTCAACTTAGATGTCGTGTCAGTCAGTGTTTGTTTGATCAGTAGCAGTGTCTTGTCGTCCAAACTCGGTTCGTGTAGGATGTTGAATAATGACTCTGGCGATTAACGCAGCCATATGCCATCTTCTTGAAGTCAAGGAAGATGCATATGACTGGAGCATTTCTGAGGGCTTTGAATTTCAAGGTAGTCTTCAAATTTTCTCTTCTACATTTATTTTAATACATTAATTTGTATACATTTAATTTAAACATTCGTGCAAAATATGTACATATTTCACAAATTTAACAATTTTATGAAATAATCAAACTTCTAAAAAGTTGAAAAATGAACAAAATACAAGAAAAAACAATTAGCATTGTCGTCTATATAGTCTTGCTTGTCTATTCTTGTCTGTTTAGTCTTGTGTGCCCAGTCTTGTCTATCTAGTCTTGTCTGTCTGGTCTTGTTTATCTAGCCTAGTCTCTCAAGTCTTCTCCGTCTAGTCTTATCTGCTTCGTTTTGCCTGTCTATTCTTGCCGCTCTAAGCTTGCCTCTCTAGTCTTTTCCGTCTAGATTTGTCTATCTAATCTTGTGTGTCTAGCATTGTCTGTCTAGTCTTCCATATCTAGTATTGTCTATCTAGTCTTGTCTGTCTACCCCTCTCTAGTCTCTTCTCTCCAAATTTTTTGCCTCTGGATACTCAAGAATATAATTTGCTTTAGTGTGATTTGAAGTAAGTTTTTACACGCTATTGGTGTTAAGGGGTTAGGGTAGTTTCATGTCGGCTTGAATTGAACCACATGGGGTTTAATTTTCACAATATTGCAGACACATTTCTAATTCATAAATGAAGTAACATTACTAATTCATACATGAAGTAACAGGTTTACAGTCTTCTTCAATCTCAACAAGTTTCTTTTTTACATATGAAAAATTGTAAAGAGTTGTAAGGTTTTAGATTAAATTAAATTTCTACAAAATTTTGTAAGGAAATAAAAGTTTTCTCTTTAACTTAATACATTTTGTGATTGTAGGAAATGTAGTATGTGAGCAAATAATAATAAGAAGGGTTACATCCTATTAATTGATTCGGTGTGGATAAATATATATGACGAGAAAAGTTTGTGGGAAGAGGAAAATAGAAATAACAATAATTTTCGTGGAAGAGATTAAAGTCGTTTTGAGTGCATGAGTAAGTTACAGCTGCCTCGTGTAGCATTAAAATATGATAAGAAGGGTTTTGATAAACACGGAGGGGAATAGGGCATTATAAGTAAGCTCCGCGACGGTGGTATTTTAATCCGGTCGATTGAATGTGTGTAAGGGGATGCCGTAAATATTAAAACCCGTACACGATAACTCCAATCACATAAAACTCAAATCCAACACATAAAAATCGGTATTAAAAAAAATTGGTAAGTTTTTTTTTGAGACCACCTTGGAACGGCCGTTAATGGAAATTGGTTTATTAAAATTTATTGATTTTGATTTTTTTTAAGTGGTATAATCGTTGGCGTAAGCAGACCCTTCTGGTATGATTAAACTAATGCAGACTGCATTTACATTTAACACAGAAAAAACCTGTTCTATATTTTACATCCTCCTTAATCCCCAACGTCCTTGATGGAAACAAACAGAATCCATGCTTACAAATGCACTACAAAAATATTGATAATATAAGTTTAACTTAATAAAAAAACGAATTCTCTTTTGATATCGTACTCGCATAATAAGTGAGCCATTAGTTACGTCTTATTTTTATCGCAATCCTATTTATAATGTTCCCTGTATGCAAGTTCTACAATCATTTCTAAAGGCCATTATACAGGGCTCAGCTTTTTTCCTTTTGATGTAATTCGAGTTTCTTCTTGCGTGCCTTTAATACTAATTATTGGTAGATTAAAAGAAACCCACAGCTCTGAAATAACTCAAGTAATCTTAAAATATATAATACGATTTCTTTTACGGTCATTTATTCATGAACTCTGAATAAGAAATTTATTCATTAAATCGTTCCGACTAGTTTGAATTATGAATTTTTACTTAAACTAGGCCTATTGCAAGACTCGATAGACAAAAGTGAATAGACAGGACTAGAATAAACTCACTTAAAATTTTAAACTTGCTCGTAATTCCTATATATTTCATGATTTTTTACCGAAATTTATTGAAAATTAAGAGAGATATTATAACAGAAATGAAACAGTTGTTGGTCAAAATGTATTAATGATAATTCTTAAAGACTTAACTGATTCCACCAATCTATTATTAAAGGCCGCTAATTACGTAAAAGGTGAGAACTCACACGCTAAAAAATATATCACTCTCTTATAAACCCCAGCAATTCGGTAACTAATTTCTGAAATATTTAGTCGAATTTGCATAATAGTATGGAGGGTGTAGGTAGGTAATTATAGTGGTAGAATTCTACATGCGACAACTATGTTGAATTATGAATTCGAGCTTTAGCTAATTAAGAATGGATTTCAATTGGCCGGTGCAAACTTTTTAATTACAACTCAATATACATCGCGAATTTTTCCACGCAAACTTTCTTTTAACTTTCCCACAATTATCTCCTTAATTAAAAATTAATCCAAAATTAATTATATAATGAAAATTCGTCTTCTAACTTAAGCTTGAAACTAAAATTTCGCGAGATTCACTGTTTTATCCAACAAGCTTATATTTCTAGTTTAAATTACCAGTTATTAGAGATCCGAATCTAAATCTACTTAGACAAGTCATTAAATGGAAGACTAAATCTATTTACAAATATTAATATAAATTAAGTTTTAATAATTCCTCCTGGGACCATTAACTCCATCCATCTATTATATAATTATTATGTGTGACGTTTTCAAATTGAGCTTGGGATGTTGATGAGCGGATTTTTGTTGTCGCCCACCCTTTAGTTGAGCGCTTTCGGGTCCGTGGGGATTTTTAGCTTCGTTTTGGAAATTGAAAGGGCGCACGAGGGGACCTAAGAATGTGCAACCCTTTCTGCTTCAAATTGGATGTATCATAATTCAATTAAGTGGGGATTTGGTTATGAATTTTTATTGGATTTACTATGGAAACAATGGATGGTTGTTTTCGATTTTAATAGAAAAAACGAAAGATATTCTAGAATTCGTTCTAGATAAAATAATTTTGTCTACTATTTTTGATTGAAACGGAAAAACTGAACTAAATTTGGTTGTTTAGTTCTCCTCTCATTTTGTTAGAGAAATCTTGGTGGAAAGATCCAGTTAGAAATTAGACTTGGCTATTAGACGAATTGGATTGGTTTTCTCTTTCTAGTATCGTATTGCTAAAGAAACCCTTGATAAAAAGTTTCTAGTTAGAAATTAGAAGTTGCTAAAAGAATAGTGGAATTGGTCTTCTAATTAGAGATGAGCATGGGACGAGTTTCTCGTCTCAGATCCCATCCAGTTGGACGAATCCCTGTCACTGTCTCATTCCATCACATTTTGGTCCCACTGTCCCATCCCACAAACGTAAAATTTTCGTCCCATCCCATCCCATTCATCCCATCCCATCCCGGTCGCGCGGCCCGTCCCAATCATCCCACTTTACCCATACAGCAGATTTTCTTTTCGGTATTTCAACAATGAGTAATTCTTTCTCGTCGCAAACGGATCGGAAGATTTTTCAGGAACTTTTACAGGAACATCGTTATCCTAGAAATCTCCTGAGCTGGACATGCATTAAAATTTTAAAATTAAAATAGGACTTTTCTTTTTCATAAAAGAAAAATACCATCCGAACTACGCAAGCGCGATTCGGTAACCGACAAACTGCCGCGCCGAGTCGTGAAAAACTACAAGCCTACACAAAAAAAGATATGCGCTGCAAAAAACAAAAATCTAGAAATAGCTAACAGAAATCCAGTGATTTGTAACCGGAAGCCAACTTGTGTCTACAAACAAATGAAAATAAAAAGATTCTTATATGAAAGCAATTAATAATGCACGAACTAGATTTACTAGATTATCAAAATCCGTCCCACTCCGTCCCATAAAAAATTGTCGTCCCATCCCGTCCTTTCACACGCGACGTTCATACCACTCATCCCATCCCATGGGACGATGGGATGGTATTGGATGGGACGATGGGATCCCCTTGCTCATCTCTACTTCTAATCCTCGTCTCATTTTGTTAGGAAAACTTTCATGAAGAGCCTATTGTTAGAAATTAAATGCTAAACGACTGATTGGCAAGTCATTTAATGCAAGAGGAATGAAGAGAAACTGGGCACACCTGAAATAGTTATCAATGAGGTAGTTATCCCAAATTGATACACCCGACATACAACTGGCACTGCAAAGGCTAAAAAAAACAGAAAAACGAAGGACAAGACGGAATAACGAATGATCTGCTCAAATGCGGCGGACAGAAACTCACACAAGAATTGACAACCCTAATCAGAAAGATTCTCTATCACCACAAAATTCCAGATGAATGGCGGATCAGCACCACTATCCTTATGTTCAAAAAGGGGGATAAGAAAATATCTTCGAACTACAGAGAAATAAACCTCTTCAGCAGAGGCAAGGTCTTGCACGGACGCCGTTTTGTCATAAGACAAGTAACAGAAAAGTCGATCGAATACAATAAACCAGCCTACATATGTTTCATCGACCTTACCAAAGCCTTCGACAGCGTCCAAAACTAAAACTAAAACTAAAACTGAAAGATGTTTCCCATCTTCTTTACAACAGAAAACTCCCATACAACCTGATAAAAGCTATAGAGAACATATATGCAGTAAACCAAACACAGGCAAAGTTAGACGGGGAGCTCACCGAACCAATACCAGTTGATGGCGGTATTCGTCA
Organism: Phosphuga atrata; assembly: GCA_944588485.1. Taxonomy (NCBI): domain Eukaryota; kingdom Metazoa; phylum Arthropoda; class Insecta; order Coleoptera; family Silphidae; genus Phosphuga; species Phosphuga atrata. Next base: position 33,311,417 of record OX155901.1, on the reverse strand, counting down.
AGGGGACTCATTAAGCCCGCTTCTCTACAACATCAAGATGGACGAGATTATATAAAAGGTTCGCTTATTGAGAGGATATAAATGGGAGATGAAAAAGTAAGAATTTTGTGCTATGCCGACGACGCCGTGCTGATAGCAGAGAACGAAGACGACTTACAGAGACTCCTACACTTATTCAACCGTACACCTAAATCTCCTGATATGATAATATCTCCCACAAAAAAGAAGTGTATGAACATCAAAAACACCATTGATATGTAAATTGGAGGTGGATGGTGACGTTCTTCAGCAAGAGATGAAATTTAAGTATCTTGGCGTGGAACTCTCAGGCTTTGACGATGTCGCGATGTCACGATGAAGTGAGGCAACAAACAACGAATGCAACAAAAATAGCAGGGTGTTTGAATAGTACAATATGGTACAGTAAAAAGATAGTAATTGAGGCCAAGACTAGAATCTATCAAACAACAATAAGACCCATTATAACATATACGGCAGAAACTAGACCAGAAACATCGAAAACTACACGAATATTAGAAACAATCGAAATAAGAGTACTTCACAGAATTACTGGTAAAACACTTTTAAACAGGGAAAGAAGTGAAAGTATAAGAAACATAAGTGGATTAGAAGACATTAATGGCTGGGTATCAAACAGAAAAAAAGAGTGGAATGAACACATAAATAGGATGGACAAGAGGAGAATAGTAAAAATTACTCGTGATAAATCACCACGGGGGCGTAGAAGCGTAGGGCGTCCTAGAAAGAGATGGAGTGACAACCCGAATGCAGAGCAATCGGCAAGTTGACGTAAAATAAACAGCCGATTCGCCTAATTCAAGAAGGAAGAAGAAGTGAAAAGAAACTGAAAGAAATTTGAAGAAACTTGTAGATAGAAATTAGGAGTTGACAAAGGACCAGACAAATTCGACTTTAATTAGTCTTCTCGTTCTCTACTAATATTGTTAGAAAAATCTTTATGGAGAGTTTTTAGTTTTTTAGAAATTAGAAGTTGCGAGAGGAAAAATTGAATTGGTCTTTCGTTTCTTTTCTCATTGTGTTAGCAAAGCCTTGATGGAAAATTTCTAGATGTAAATTTGCAATTGCTAGAAGCTAGTTAAATTGGTCTTCCACTTTCTTACGTTTTTTGCTAAAAAAATGATGAAAACTTTCTACGTAGAAATGATAAGTTGCTTGAAAACAAGATTAATATCTCCTCGTCTTCTAGTTCTCTTTCCATATTATTAGAAAAATCTTTAGGGATATCATGTTCTTCTCGTACTCTCATATCATTTTGTTAGAAAAACTTCTTCTAGTTGGATATTAAAAGTTGCTAAAAAACAAATTTAAATAGTCTTCTCGTTCTCTTTTCATTATGTTAAAAAATACTTGCAAAGTTTCTCGTTGCAAAATTTGAAGTTGCTAGAAGACTAATTGAATTGGTCTTTCGGTTTTCTTCTCATTACGTTAGAAAAACCTCGATGGAAAGATTTCAGTTACAAATTATAAGTTGCTACAAGATTAGCTCGTTTAGTCTTCTCGTTCTCTTCTGATTTTGTTAAAAGTAACGGAAAGTTTGCTTAGAAATAAAAGTTACTCTCAAAAAAACTGTAACCAAATTGAAAGAGAAGGAAAACCTAATTTTGTTCTTAATAATTTCTGAAATTGTTTCCATGAAGAAAATTTTGATTTCTAGGAGGATTTTTTTTCTTCTATTCTTTCATCTATTCTTTCATCTATTTCTTTCATCTATTTCTTTCATCTATTCTTTTCTAATTTTGTGATAAAAAAACTTGGTAGAAACATTCAGGTTTAATTAAAGAAAAATCATGTTTCACAATCATGAATTTTGGAATTTCTACAAGAAGCTAGACGACAAGTTTCATTGGTCGTTTGGTTCTTTTGTCGCCTTGTTAGAAGAACCTTGATGAATTTTTAGTACATTAGAGTCTCACTATTCCGGCACTATTAAAAACTAGGTGGTGCTGGATTATTGTAATGTTCCGATCACTGGCTTGTACAGAAAAATTCATAATAAATAAAATAACGCATTTTATAAAGAGAATACATAACATTATCAGATACGATGTTTTCTTCAGCCCATGTTATACAGGTATTGAAACAATTAAATGCTGTATCTGGTTATACTTTAGCAATTGTAGTAGTCGGAAGCTTCAATAGTTCTACAAGGCTTTCTTCTTCTTGTACTTTTTCACATATTTCTACATCTGTCATAATTTGCTCTGTCTCTTATGTCCCATCAAACCAAGAATTAAATCTTCCTTGCTTGTCTCGAATCCTCTTTCTAATAAACTTTTCAATCAATTGGCAGCGGGCAGATTATCTTCAGTATCCCATTCTGCTGTTTCTTGTGATAAAACATTCATTGTAGTCCATAGCTTTTTACACGATGAGCGAGGGAGAATACAAAATCCTCCTAATCCTAAAGTTCATTTTTTCAGACACTGTTTTATGTTACCACCCTGAGAAACAATATGAAAGAGCAACTCATTTTGATACAAGGACTTTACTCTCTGAATAACATTTTGATTCATCGGCTGCAGCAAAGGCGTGTACTTTGGTGGTTGGAATATGGTTTGGATCTTCCCATCACTTGCTCTAAGTTCTTGTTCATTTGGGTGGCCTGGAGCATTGTCAAGTACGAGTAAAGCTTTTTCAGACAAATTAGATCTTTTCATAAACTTCTTCACTTCTGGAACAAAGTCTTTCTGGAACCATTAACTAAATACTTCTCTCCTGACCCAATTTTTAAACTGGTTCTTGTAGCAGACTGGCAGACAAATATTTCTGAAAGCTCTGGGATTTTCAGATTTACAAATCACCAGTAAATCCAATTTGTGTGTTCCAGTAGCATTTGAACATGGCATAAAGATGAATCTATCTTTACTCACTTTACGGTCTGGTAACGGGACTTCTTTAGCAAAGAGGATACGAATGTTTTATTGGGCAACAGTTTCACGAACAAACCACTCTCGTTTGCATTGTAGATTTTATCCGGAAGAATACCCAGTTCCTATACTTTGTCTCTAATATGCTGGATAAATGGCTGCACAGCGGATTCGTCTCTTGACAGTTTTTCACGTGAAACAGTTAATTAACGAATACCAAATACCGCATTTTAAATTTATCCAACCACACTGGCACGATAATCATCTTTTTGGTTAATTTTTTGATAAAAGTCGATTACTTTTGCTTTCAAAATTTCTCCAGATATAGGATTAGGTTTAAAACACTCTTGCATGAACCACATGTAGAGAGCGTTTTACATCCTAGGACCATCACCAACACTTCATATTTTACGATTTTATGGTGCGGATTCCATTGTCTTCACGTGATATATTATTTTTGTGTTTTTAGGGTTCCGTACCGAAAACGGAACCCTTATAGGATCCCTTTGTTGTCTGTCTGTCTGTCTGCCCGTTTGTCCGTCCGTCTGTCTGTCTGTCAAGACAGACAGACGGTCTGCGATCCACGATCTAGAGAACAGAGAGAAACACACGATCTACGCGTTCCACAGGAACGCGCAGAGGTAACAAGTTGAAATTTGTATCAAATACTCGGGTCTGCGGGTCTCTTTCAGTTGTGAAAAAATCAAACTTGTAAGTCAACGCGATCAAAAGATATGACCGTTTATGTCGCATATATTGCGATTTCACAAGGAAATCAAAACCTATAGGGTGCTTCCCGTTGACCTAGAATCATGAAATTTGGCAAGAAGCGGTGTCTTACAGCACATGTAAAGGGAAAAATCTGAAAACCGTAAATATGTAGTTTAATTACAAATTAGAAATTGTTGTTTCTAAAAATTTGTTAAATCTTGTTTTAAAAGTTCTTTCTAATTTTTTTTTTCAAATATTTTTCAAGACTTTATTTCAATGTAAAAAACTTCCATTTCAATATTTCCAAGAAAACAAGAAAATTATTTAGAGTTTCTGCAAAATTTACATATTTGATATTTGAAATAGAGAAAAAAAGACATTTGTATAAATTTTCGAGTCGCTTTCTCCGACCTAAATCCAAAAACCGTATTATTCCATTTTCCCCTCGATTTAACATATTTTTCCACCCGCATGTTGAAAAAGAGATATTTAAACTCCCAACACGTCCTAACCCACACCCAGACTAAGAAATCAGAACGAAAGTCTTCCAACAACACAAAAATATTAAGACAAATTTATAATTCCACAAAAATAAATCTCGACGACATTCCTCGCCTCACATTATGACCATTATGCCCATATTTGTGATATTCATGCGGTTTTAAACTTGCAGATTAATCTCTATTGAAATAAAGATCTTCGTCGGCCCTGAGTCTTGCATATCATAAATGGAGATATCATCTCGCACCAAAGGCCATTACGGCTCGAGAATAAATACATATTCATGTGACGTCCATTTACCTTCCACACAAAAACATTTAGCCAGCAGACAAAAAAATTAATAAGGCCACTAATTATATTCAAACGAAATAATTATTTCAACTGTAGATCAATCTATGTAAATAAAGAGAGTTTGAAATAATCAAAAAAGAACAGATTTGTGTTGACTGACTCATTAAATTTATACAATGAGTCCATTAATATTTGTATATTAACTATTCATTAATTGACTACAGTCAATACGGACGGTATTAGATGGGTAGGTATAGTAGGACAGTATTAAACCGTAAGTACTCTCCGACGGTGTTTGAGAACGCAGTATATGTTAAAACTTTAATTTCTCAAGTATTATTTGTTTTGTTTTGTGCTTCTAGATATATATGAGTTAAGGTTTAATGAGTAGTTTGCCAATTTCTGAAGGTTGTGGTTCTTTTATCGCTAAGCTTTTTTTAAATTTTTGTTTTATCAACCAATGTTGGTCTTTAAAACTATGCGACTTATTGACCTATTTTATTTCTCCACATTGTTTCATTCATACAAATAGATCTAGCCCCTGTATTGGGCCTATGTTCGATGTTTTTCACGGGGATCTTCTTAGCTGTAATGCTAAGCTTGTGCAATTACCTCACAATTGAAGATTATATGGAAGGCAGATTCATGCTTCTCATAGCATATTCTGTATAATGGTTCGTCTTTCCAGTTACCCATTTTATGCAGATGTCCTCGTAGAGCGTAATGCCATAATTGTAATCTTCTTTCTAGCATTCGTTTTCTTTGTTTCTAACCATTCATTTTGTCCCACTGTATACGGTGCTTAGTTGCTACGAATTTACAGATTTTGTATCGTTCCATGGTTTTTGTAATTTATAAGTCCCTGTTAGGACTCATGTTTGCATTATTAGCTCCATCCTTTGATAACATGTCCGCCATTTCGTTTACTACCAGTCCCGTGTGGCTCGGAACTCAAGCAAGTGTAACCTACTTGTGTTTCGCCACGCCATGTGTTTCATGGCGCGATAAAGCATTAATACCAGCATTAATATTGCTTTGTTAATTATCATGAACTGTCTGCAAGAACGGTTTGCGGTCTGGGAGACCGCATGTCAATGGAAACGTTACAAATATTTTCTCATACTTTTGAACAAAACGTACAAACTTTGTAGTTTATTTTTTATAAATCAATTTGTGTTTATTTCTTTTCTGCAATTATAAGATTATTCGCTATTTGAGACAACAAATTTTTGACCTATATCTGCACGGAATTAGTATTTTTGGCCCTAAAGTATTTTTTTTATATATGATTATAACTTTATCCACCATTTAAGGTAATATATATTTTGTCCATAACAGATAACTTCCTTGAATTAGCTGTTTTTATCCAAATATTTTTTGTGTTTACTCTGAATTTTAAATTCATTCTGTTTTTTGCACTAGTTTTCTAAAAACATTATATAACTCCACACACTTTACTTTACAGTTGAAGGTCATTATCAAGTGGGAACAAATTGATGAGAAGAGTTTTGTTAGAGAGAAGAGGTGTATGTCTGTTGTTTGCGACTTATCTGCAGACGATTGCGTAAGATAAAAGAGTTGTGAAAAATGTTGGTCAGTTTCCTCGTTAAGGAGATTTACTGATGGATTACTGCTGTGTTTGAAAATTTTTAAGACTCCTGAGATTAAGCATCGGGCCTCTGTTGCAATTATGCAAGAATTTTAGATTATCTATTTAGGAAAGTTTATGATAACATTCTTGAAAATGGTAATAAAACGTTTCTCAAACGTTTCACACATCTCTTCTTTAAGACGAAAGGCACGAAATTGTTTAGTACGTTCGTTTTTGTTTTTAACGTTAAATGCAATGTGAGATAACTTTGTAGAAGATTTAAATGCTACTTGTAGATGTTGTTTTCGTAAACCGTTTGCTATTTGTTCGTTTGTTTTGCCAAACCATGTGAGAGAAATGAAAGTTTTATCTGAATTTGTTCTTTTCGGATATATCTGGGCCATTGTGATTCGGTTTTGTTTTTCATTTATTAAACTTTGGATTAATGTAATTGTAAAATGTAATTGTAGTGATGTGAAGGGGATTGTGTAGTTGACACAGTAGACCCATTGGTGCTCCTAGGATTTGACCATGGTACCTAAATTTGGGTTCACCTCTAACGCCAATAATAGCCAACATATTACTAACAGTATTTGAGGATAAAACAATTTAATCACCTACGCTGAAACCTACACTCTGGTTAAGTTATGTGGACGACACCTTAGCAATTTGGCCCCAAGGCAGACCAAAACTGGATAAATTTCTCACCCATCTTAACTCCTAACACGACTAAGTTAAATTCACGTTGGAGGTAGAAAAGCATCATCGACTCCCTTTCTTTGGAGATGTTTTGATAGAGACGAAACCAAACGACACATTGACTCATACAGTGTTCTGGAAACCAACGCATACATACAGATTCTGAAAGTTTCTTTATCACCCCAAAGAACTAGCATTTGTAGTTGACCACCTTAACTTACCAAAGGAATTGAAACATTTACGGGAAGCTCTTTCTTCAAATGGATATCCAAACCACCTGATATTCCAGAGCGTTCCATCGAACAGAAAACCGTAACCAAAGAACTGAAGTACGCCTGGAATCCGTCAGCACAGCATACCTACGAAATATTCATGGATCACTGACAAAATTACTAGAAGCTTAAAAAGACTCAACTTCAACACCATTTTCAAGTCAAACCAAAAACTATTCTCCATGCTGCGCGGCTTTAAACAGAGCATCCCGTTTGAATCCCATGGAATGAACGAAATACTTTGGGGAACATGTGAACGAACCTATATTTAAGGTACCAATAGAAAAATATTGAATATAATTCAGACACAAAGAGAAAGTTTAATCCGATCTTCTCCAACACACCAGCACCGGCCACCGGATAGATTTTAGGAACTCAAGGACTCTTGCATAGATTAATCACGAAATGTCACTGGTATACAGAGAAGCCATAGAGATAGAAAAATGAGACTACTGCCTGAACACGAGAGATGAATCCTGCGCCTCCGCCCAGCATGGCGACCGATTATATCCTCTCTCAAAACGCAATCCTAGACAGCAAACATTAGTTAAAACCCGTACCTACCAATCGCAATAAAGCGGCGGAGTCTGGTAATAGCGCCAAATTCAAAAATATATTTGAAATAATGAACCGTTTGGAACTTGCACGCTATATATAGTCTGCCATATATCAATTTGTTGATATTTAAGGTATATTTTTTAGTGTTGAGGGTAATTGTTGATTTGGGTCGAATAGCATGCTAGGTCGAATAGTTGTTTTCAGAAGAATCAACTATTCTGAAAATAAAAAGAAAATTATATGATTTTTATAATATTATATGAAATTTATTATACATTTTCCTTTTATTGATAAATATAATATTTTTTTTTTTAATTTGCACGAAATTATAATTCTACAAAATAGTTTACGTTCAGCGTTAGCATTACCCGGGGTAAACCACGTGGAGGTGCTGAAACGATTTTTTACCCCTGGATAAATCGTTTTGAACAATATTATATATATATATATATATATATATATATATATATATATATATATATATATATATATATATATATATATATATACGAATTTAACGTAAATGAGAATGCTACTGTCAAGCATAAAAAAGAAAGTTATGTAATATTGTAATTACGATTGATCCATCCTTAAACAGGAAATACAATAGATAAATACATAATACTTAAATACATTACAATACATAGCTAAATACATAATACTTAAATAAATTACAATACATTGCTAAACACATAATACTTAAATAAATTAAAATACATTGCTAAATACATAATACTTTAAAAAATTACAATACATAATATATCTATTATTCTCTAGTTCCAAATGTCGATTTGAAAATTGTATAGTAGAATTTTTTAATCCTCCGCCAACCTCCTTCACAACCCCAAATGACTGATCTTTTTTACGGCTATTACATCGAATGGTTAAATGAATAATTTACAAAATTAGATAAGAAAGCCGCTTACCAGCATTTCATTTTTTATTAGGAAAGTATGTCTGCTTCTCTATCTTTCTCTTCTTGGATACTTCATTGTTCTTGTCTCGCTGCAAATTCTCAAAAGCATTCCACATGTTTATAAAGTCATCTAATGATTCCCCTTGTAAGGCCTTCACTTTACTGACAATATTTTCATGTTCAATCTGTAAAAATATTTAAATTTAATATTAAAATAATTCCACATCTTGTGTATAATTTCTTCAACACGCCTATTTCCTTCTTTCGCTATCAATACATGTGCTTGGTTCATTATTTTTCTCTTCTAAAAACTGGCATAGTTCTTCTTGATATCTAACTTTACTTGTTGTGGGTTTATGAATGTATAACATTCCTTCGGAGTCTTCTTCTCCCAAACCATGAACACATGCAGCAGACTCACTATTCCTCCTTTCATGTAGCACAACTGCATGTATATGTTTGCACAAGGTAGTCTTCACAGAAAACTCCGGACACTCACAAATATACTGATGCAAACAAACTTTGCATTTATGACAATATCCCATTCGGCAATCCATCACACAATTCATTGTAAGTTATACTATAAAATGTGTCTCCTGTTGTTGATTTGACTCTAAATTTGCCAAATTCAACAGATTCCACAAAATCTGTAATTTTTTCTGCCTTCTTATGAGCTTCAACGATTATTCTATGGCAGTAATTGTTGGCATTTGGTCGTTCTTGATTTACAATATTTTTCCACATCTTCTACTCAACAAGCTCTTCCAACATGTCTAATAATTTTTCAACTCTAAAAATTTATAAATAACAATTATAATATATTTAACAATTACAATATAAGATAAAATATTATTGATTTCACCTTATATTTTGATTTCCTCTCATTTTGTTATGTTTTAAAACTTTGTGTAAACTTTCTATTGCCATGTTGGTGTTTATTCCGGCATTGATTCTATGGCAATGAGCCCACATCTTAATTCTATCTTCCTGAAAATAGTACCTACAAATGTATAAAAATTAAGTCATTCCAAAATTTATGAAGTGTATTATGCTAAAGTCCAACTTTTCTAAGTAACTTAAAAACTGTAATTCCCCTTCATCTTTTAAATATTGTAAATATTTGTCCTTCTGTGCAACAAAATTTTAATTTTTCGTTTCCTTCAAAATTTTTCTCATTTCAGTCTTCATTTGCAACTTATTTTCTGGCTTCGTCAGTTTCGATCTGCCTTGAATATTCCAATTCTTTACCACATGCCATGTACAAAGCAATCTCCTTGGCTTTTCCGCAGTCTCCATGGCCTCTGTCCATGCATTGTAATATTTTGGATCATCGTCGTTCATTATATATTTGGCATTAATGCTGCATCCCAATCTTTCTTTTAATGCCTTCAAAAAAACTTTTTGAATCACCTGATCCAATCTATTGGAAAGCAAAAATGCCACTGGGAATCCCATATTTCCCTCATCTTTAATTAATACAGTTGTCAATTCAAATTTACAGCGATTTGTTCCATGCGTCCCATCCATACAAATCACATGTTGGTTATCTTTAAGTTTCTTTTCCATGAATTCATTCATGTACCCCAATGCGAAATCTTCAACACTTAAGTCAGGGTGACTTTCTCCTACAACATTATTATTATTTCCACCACCACACCTGCACCATATGAAACCCCTTAAGTTTTTGAAAATCCCAAAAAAGCTATACCAATACCTTCTAATTTATGTAAGAGGAACAAAAATATATAAAATAGAAAGTAGATAGAGCTTAGTGTAATAGTAGATAAGAACTAAATGGGTATGTACACCAATGATGTAGGATGATAGAGGAAGAGGTTCAATAGATCTATGAAGGTCACAGTACAACAAAGCACCACCACATCTACAATAGATAAGAAAATTATAATCTACTTAATTGGAATATTTTCTATTAAGAGTTAAAAGAGTTTTAAGTTTGTTTCTTCTAACACATGCATAATCAACTTGTCTATTTTCTTTGACATCCACGATTCAAATTCTGCAATGTTCTTAAAACTTAAATCAGATGTTTAATAGTTCCACCATGTATCTATGTTAAATGATGAAGCAGAAGCTCATGGTATTGAAATGCCTCCTTTTTTTCTTCTGGGCATAAGGGGCAACGAATGCGTTGTAACATATTTTTCCCCACTTGCATATTATGCATATTTCTCAAATGTCGATTCTTTGAAGAAACAGTCACAAATGTCTTCTGACATACATCACAGGTCAGTTTATTGACACTAAAACATGAAAGTAGAATGTCCAAATATGTATATGTTAAAAGATTATATATATTACCTTTCCATGCTGGATGTAACACTAACCTAACTAATGTAAAACTGAAAAAGAAATAGTATTTATATTATTTTTATTAAAACAATAAAAAAGATATTTCAGCGAAATGATAAAATATATAATATAGCAATAAGAACTGCTGATTTAATAGGGATAACCACACTCAAGATTCTCTAAAAAATTGGGCGGCAATATGTCAGCTATTCGACACAAAAGAACAAGGAACACACTTCGCGCACACACTGCCCATAACTTAAACTACATTTTTGAATTTGGCGCCATTACCAGACTCTGCCTCTTTATTGCGATTGGTAGGTACGGGTTTTAACTAATGTTTGCTATCCTAGACACCGCAGATACTTATGCGTCCAACAAGACGAACAAACAAGCGAACCGAAGCACCGCAGACAACGCGCATGTCCCGAAACCAGACGTAAGTAATCGTGTCACAATAAGCGCTCAGAACGTCAAACGTTTAACCCACGCGGACGCATATATCTCTTGTAAATGGCGAATGTTAGTTCGCCGAAACATCGAGAATCCGGTTCTTTCGAGAGGCCATCTAGTACCACGTTGAGTCTAATTACACTTGGCAGTTTGTGTCGTTTTCTTCTGAGCCCAGAATTCCCTCATTCCCTGTGAGTGGGCCAGCTTGTGTTTCTCTGTCCAGACGGTAACTTGTCTTCCTTTTGGTTCATCTCGGTTTATTTCATTTGTCAATATTTCTTCGCTGAAGAGATTTATATTGAAGGCGTCGTCTGGTTTTAGATGCAGTAATTTGAGGTCTTCTTTGGTATTTATAAACCAGGACATTGTGGTTTTCTGTTTGGAGTCAATAAAGTTAAAAATCTGTTTTGTCAGCCTGTTTTCGTCCATTCGTGTAAGATGACCTTAATACCGTGCCCGCTTCTTACGGATCGTTTCGGTAATTTTCTCCATTTCTCTGTAGACTTCTTTGTTGGGCTTTTATGATGGATGCCGTTCTTGTAATTCGATCCCATTACACCTCTAACGATGTTGCGCTCAAAGAGTTCTTCAAGGAGTCCTTTGTTAACTATAAGGGATAGGGTTTCGGCTGCATGCATAACTACTGGCTTCAGAACAGTTTCAAAATGAAGGAGTTTGGTGTTTTTGGAGAGGCATTTTTTGTTGTAGATTGAGCGCGAAGTTTGATAGGCTATTTTGAGTGTGCGTACTCGTTCCTTAAATGCTTCTTTGTCCAGTCCACTTTTTATGATGATCTCTCGCAGATACTTACATGTTTTCACTCCGATGATCCTCCCGTATTTTGTCTGATATTTTGCTGTTGGGTCAAACATCTTTGGGTATCCATCATCCGTGGGCATGTTGGTCATTATTTCTGTTTTTTCAAATGATATCTACAAGCCAATTTGTTCCGCGATTTCTTTTAGAAGGTCGATTTGCATCCTAGCAGTTTCTATTTCGTTTGACAGAATGGCGATATCATCAGCGAATGCTAGACAGTGAACCACAATCCCCTTGGATTTTGTTCCCATTCTCATTGAGCTATACTCAGCTTCTAATAATTGTATTTGCCAGGTCCTAATGATCTTGTCAAGAAATCAGTTGCAAAGCATTGGAGAGAGCCCGTCACCTTGTCTGACGCACATTTTGACTTCAAAAGAGTCAAAAGTTCAAAGAGTTTCAGGTAGGGTGCCTCTAATTAGTGCCAGTCGTTTCAGATCAACCCCAAATTCGTTGAGGATGTCCAGCAGGACGCCCCGGTCTATTGCAGTCAAATTCAATTTGTTGTTTTATGAATTAAAGTTACGTCCAAAAACTAATATTGTTGTTAATTTTCTACCTCGAGAGTGAATTTAATTTTATTTCTTTTTTGTGTTTATTTATTTTGTGTAAGTAGAAGATTATCTACCATTTAGGATAATACCTTTGTTGAGTAAACAATTAGGAGTGGAGGTGAAATTTGGAAGTATATCTTAGAGCAACTCTACAGCCAGTATAAGTTTTCCTGTTATACATGTAGTAGTAAAACCTTATATTATATAAAACATGGAGTCTATACTGTAACAATCTAAATATGATGAAATAATATAGATGATGGGACCAAACCTGCCTTGCAAGTAAAAAAAAGAAAAACTGCAAATGGTTGCCTTTGTGCGTATATTTATTTCAAATTATTATTAATTTCGTTGGGGCCATCTATGGACCACGGTGGTGCTTGTGTTTTAGCTGTTTCTTGATGTCATCGTTGTTGTTTGCCACGATTGATGTTCTTAGTTGTGGGTTTGGTTTTGTCGAGCTTTTCTGATAGCCCAGTAGTCCTTCATTTTCCGGCTAAATTCAATCTTACGTTCCCCAGACCATTTCCTGGTCTCGCGCATTGCTCTGGGGGTAACTTCTGTGAGGGATGTTACGAAGGATTTAGTTTTATGAGTTGTATGATAGTTACTCCGGTCGGCTATGTCATTTTGTGTATATGAACAATATATATGTATATATGCATATGGATGTATATGGACTTCCGAGAGATCCTTCTCCACTAGCTTCATCCACAAGAATCCAGTAGCTTTGCCCTTGTTCGCCCTTGAAGGTCCTATGGGATAACCTGTTTGAGTCCATTCTGGATAGATACCCGTAAAAAGCCAGTCGCCTTCTTCTGATGGCATCTATGAGATTTTCTAGGTGTTTATGTAGCTCACGATTTGGTTGATACCATCGGCTTCCATCTGGTAGAATTCTTGGTCCTACTATCCGTCTCAAGAACTTTCTTTCTTCCACTTCGAGGGCTCTTAATGAGGTCTTCTTAGTTAGATATAGGCACTCTACTGCATAGAGGACTGAGGGTCCGACTACTGCGTTGTAGTATCTTAGTTTTTTTTTCAAATATAATAAAAGTATTTATATTATTATTATCTTTATATTATAATTACCTTTTGAACAACAAATTCAAGTGAAACAGTGAGCTGTGTCACAGACTGCATGTCGGAAAGTATGTACCAAAACTACACGAACAATAGTTTCTGGTGAAAGATATATTAGAGCCAAAAAAAAGAAAACTTAGGAAAAGATTAAAAAAATAAAGTGACTATCTCTTTTTATTAAATCTTGTAAATTTTAAGTCAGCCAGTAACTTGAACATTACCCACTTGAAAATGACCATCACCAGTAGAAACTCGAGTCGTGTTAAGTGTTTAAATAACTGTGAATAACAAGTTATATAATATTTTTTCATAGTAAGTGTCGCTCAAACATAGTGAATTTTTCAATTCAATGTAAATTTTAAATTTAAGTTTATGTTATGTAAGTTTTACATTCTGTTTATTATTGATCATATTTAATTAATACATTGTAGAACAAGTTTTGTTGAGGTAGAGAGTTGATCAAATAGTTGTTAAAATAAATGTTATATGGAAAAAGTATTGTGAAATTATCAATTTATCTATCTGTATAGTTTATGTTTGGTGTGTGGAAACATTTGGATATTGTTTCATATTTCTGTCTGTCATATTGTACGGAATGAGTTCCAGCAGGGAGATAAAACGTGTGAGAATTTATGAGGCAAGTGTGTATTGACTTTATAGTGGAGTAGTAAAATTGCGGTGGGAAATAAAAATTTCACGTTGCAATTGCTAGAAGGTGCAGTTTTCGAAACATACGATAATTAAACAATTCGAAATGAAATCATAATAAAAATTTAAAGTTGTAATTTAATAATGGGGAATTTACGGGGGGATTAATGCGATTATCCCTGCACAGACCACACATAAAATGCAATATTTCCATTTTGATTGATGATGAAACGGAATATTAAATTATTTTCTCGATGTGATTAGTATTGTGTGTATTTGTGGCTTTCCCTTGGGTGGCATTGCTCCAGCCAGGGGTGGCGACAAAAACGCTGTGACTAACCACCGACGGTTACATTTACTGAGCACGCATATTGGGTTACGCTCCACCGACTCCTTTTTTATTGCAAATAATCCAATTTCAATAACCAAAAATGGATTTTATTGCCTTCCATCCACCCTCAAATTATAAAGAATAATTTCCAAACACATTGAAAAAAAAAAAATTGTTTTATTGAAAAAACCACAAACATTTCTGTTTTGTCTTGTCTATCTAGTCTTGTCTAGCAAGTCCTATCTCGTTCGTCTAGTCTTGTCTTTACTTAATCTATAGATTCTATAAGCAACATATTAGTGACTGATTTAATAAAAATCTAGTAAGATTCATTGATTTGTCGCAAGGTTTCTATTGATTATAAGATTTTTTTTCCTTTTGTGAGTAAATTGGCGCGTTGCGAAAGTGAAACACAGAAAATGATTTAATTTGAATCAATATCACGGTTCATTGAGTCCGTGTCACTTTATTCAAATTTACTCAGGAGGAAATCGCGCCCGGAGCAAATGAAGTCTCTCCGCGGCGCGTCGAACGCTCCATCCGTTCGAACGGGAATCGGTGCTATTCATATCTCGCATTTCTTCGAAAGCCGAAAAGACATCAATCATCGCTCAACTGAACAACGCAAACGTTGAATAAAAACGAGAATTGGGAAAATCGCCCGCACAAGCGTCGCCCGCACTCCACTTTTCTTTTTTCCCGTTTTGCTCCTTCTCGCTTTTAATTACTTCGTTAACTCAAGACTGAATTAAAGGCATTCACAGTTAAAACTTTCCTTTAAACTTTTCACACCAAATAAATATATTTTTAATTACTTTTCTTTTCCGCAATCTCTATTTTTTCTTTGCTTTATTTTTATTATAAATTAGAAGGAATTACGATAATCAGGTGTTTACTAAATAGAATAGACATTATTTAATAAATTAAATTAACAAATAATTTTTAAATAACCGAATTTTGCCAAATAAAAAAAAGATGAAGTTTTTCAAAAAATAAATTTCATTTTATTTATTTATAAACGCTAATATTCGTTCTATATTAGGGCCTTGATTGTTGGGTATATTTGTTCATAATTAGACACAGGAAGAAGAATGTTATGCTAACATTATCTAATTTTCTTGGCAAAATTAGTTCCTGGTTATGGAGTTTATTAGTTAGGCTTTCTATAATTTTTACTGAACACACATGATAATTGCCTTTAGTCCACATAGGTTTGTCTATCAAGGTTTGCACAATTCTGTTTTGTTAATTTAGTTTTATCTATTAATGATAAATTGCGTAAATCAATTTTGCCATTTAGTTTTGTCTATCAAGATTTACGCATCGAAATTTGTCTATTTGCAGATTTTAAGGTTTTCGTACCTCAATTAAGGTTTGCGCACCTCAATTTTATCCATTTACTCTTGTCTATCAAAGTTTGTTCAACTTACATTTTGCCTATCAAAGTTTAACATCAACACATCACATCAACATTTTGCCTATCAAGCACAATTTTCTTCATTTCATTCATCTTCATCAGAAATATGCATCTATAAGGCAATGGCAAACAGTGAGATCGGCCCCGGATACAGTGACCTGATGAAATAATGTAACAAAGAGGCAACCGCAACATACATTCTCCACCCAAAAACCAAACCTGTACAACTTAAGGAGGAGTACAACAAGGTAACACCGTATCTCCAAAGCTCTTCACTCTAGCAATTGAAGAGATTTTTAAGAAAACTGAGTGGAACGACAAAGATATCAACATCAGTTGAACTCGACTAATCAATACTCAACTAATTTATGCTGTCGATATTATTATCGCAACATAAATGGATAAGTACATAGTTAGCACAAAATACAGACATAAAAGACAACAGAAAGTAAATTGTCTTATCCCAGGTAGAAATACAGGAAATCAGATAGACCATATTCTAATTCCAAAGAGATAGCAAAAAATGATACAGAGCCTTCTGTCTGCGGCTTCTTCCATGACTTCCATGTTATTATGGTAAATCCATTCTTCTTCTATTTTTCCTCTTCCAGTATTTTTGATATAAGATTTGTTACCCTTCGGTCTTCCATCTCTTCTTACCTGTATGCTTTTTTCTTTATACCTACTATTCTTAGGTGCAGCTTAGCTGGACTAATCCTACCGCTGCATGATCTCATGACATGAGATCATGCAGCGGCGCAGACGTGGGGTCAGATTACCTATTACCTATTGGTAAGAGGTAGCTAGTAGCAATAGTCTAGCTAAGGTACACCTAAGAATAGTAGATATAAAGAAAAAGCATACAGGTAGGAAGAGATGGAAGACCGAAGGGATAATAGAAAAGTATGAGAACGAGATAACAAATCTTATATCAAAAACACTGGAAAAGGAAAAATAGCAGAAAAATGGATTTAACATAAAAACATGGAAGTCATGGAGGAAGCCGCAGACAAAATCCTAGGGATAAAAACTACAGAAATAGAGAAGGTATGGTTCTGCAAGGGCGAGAATAATATGGTTAACAAGAGGAAGCGGGACAGATTATAGGACATACCAGACAATCAGAAATATAGCACAACCAAATAAAAAATAAGAAGGCGAAATGGCTTAGGGAAGTAATGAACATAATCGAGGAGGATAATTAAAATAACACAAAACTATAGTACAGACATATAAAGAAACAAATCAACGACATACATAATGGATAGAATGGATTAGATTAATCACTTTAAGAATCCATTTTTTTATCGGTTTTCTATCCTTTTGGTAAAGGCCTCTTTCAAATTTGACCATTGGCTTCGATAATGCGCAACTCGATACCAATTTAAGCCTGCGACCTTCTTTTTCTCGTCGCACCATCTTTGCTGGGGTCTTCTAACACTCCTCCTCTCTTCCCAAGGTCTCCATCTGGTGATATACCCGCTCCAGTTTTCTGTATGTCTGGCCACGTGTCTTGCCCATTGCTATTTTAGGGAACCCATTACTTTTATTATGTCGAAGACTTTGGATTTTTCCCTTATTCATCTATTTGTTTTGTGGTCTCTCAGGAAAATTCCTAAAATTCGTCTTTCCATGGCTCCCTGATGTACTTACAATTTATGTTTGATCTTTCTAATTATTACCCAGGTCTCCCAACCATACGTGACAACAGGCAGTATTCACTCGTTATAGACTTTTGTTTTCAGAGTCATTGGGATATTCATGCTGAAGATGTACTTTAATTTGCCGTAGGCCGCCCATCCCAGTCTAATTCTCCTATCAATCTCCATTTCTTGATTTTGCCCGGTGTTATAGCTTGTGCAAGGTATATGTATGTTTCTGTCCTTTTTCATGAATCGGAAACTGGGTCTTTATGTAGTTCATGTGTGATTCTACTTTTGCAGCCTCATCTTGTAGTTCTAAGTTAGTTCTTAGTTAAGAATCCATTTACTAGCGAAAATGCAAGAAGAGACAGTGAAAGAGAAAAAAATCCAGGCATAAACACCAGAGAAGGATACGGCCTCTCTCAAGGAAGAAGAATTTAATGAAGTTGTAACATAGCCCAAAAAAGCAAAGCAGGGATAGCTATAGTATCGTCAAATGAGCTGATGAAACATAAAGGGGAGCAACTGAGATAAAGAATATTCAAATTACTCTCACAAATGTGGGACAAAGAAAGGATGCCGTCGAAATGGGAAAAATGGCCAATAGTACCAATACATAAGAAGGGAAACCCGAACACATGTTCAAACTAAAGAGGAATCACGAAAACAGGACTCTGCTCAACGCAGTATATAAGATCTTATCCACGTTAGTAAATAAAAAACTAATGAAATATACAGGGACAGTTGGGAGACTACCAACACGGCTTTAGAAGGGGAAGATTAACCATCGACGCTGTACACATATTGATCCAGTTAGCGGAAAAATGCTTTAAACATGGTATAGGACTAAAAATGTTGTTTTTTGACTTTAAATAACAAGCATTTGACAGCCGGAAGCTTGATCTAGTAATATAAGCCATGAAAGACACAAATATACCAGAGAAGCTAGAAAAGCTAATAGAAATGACGATGAAGAACTCGAAAGCAGAGGTAAGGACACAGGAGGGCATAACCGAAGAGTTCGTAATCAATCTAGGTGTAAGACAGGGCGACGTGTTATCAACGACATTATTCGTTTTGGTACTGGACACTGCAATAGGGTGGCTTCATAGGAACCATAATCATTAAAATGATACAAGTTGTGGACTATGCAGATGACATCACAATGTTAGCCAGAGAGGAAGTATGGAAGAAGCAATTCGAAAACTTGAAAAAGAAACAAAGAAAAGAGGCCCAAAAATAAAGCAGGAAACAATCAAGTTAATGGAAGTTAGCAGAAATAACAAGACCATATCTAAAAAAACTAGCGGATGTAGGAAATTTCGAGTTCGAAATAGTAGACGACTTCAAATACTTAGGAATATTAATTAACAATAATAATGACGGAACGATAGACATGCAGACGGAAACAGACGGAAAACAGACGGAATGCAAACCACTGAGTGCAGACGGTATATAGAGCGTACTACGAATACTTAAGCATCATGAAAAGTAAGAGTATAAGCACAAATATAAAAAATTAAATTGTATGAAACAGAAATTAGACCTGTAGTGACGTATGGCGCAGAGACGATGAACCTAACAAACGTTTAACAGGAAAGCTAAGAATCTTCGAAAGCATCATTATTGGGAGAATATATGGTTTCAAAATAATCACTGTAGGGAAACACAAAAGACTAATGAACTCGAAAATAAAAACCATCCTAAAAGAAAAAAATACCGATAAAAATCGTTAAAATAACTTGGAGTCCGCTGGTATAGCGACGTTAACCGAATGGAAAACAGCAGAGTGGTAAAGATGATACCAAGGTGCAGGCGAGAGATTAGCACAGGAAGAGGGAGAACGAAAAGCACATGGGAGGACCAGGGACTAGAGGACATTAAGAATCTAAAGATAGAGGTATGGCGGAACAAGATTTTGGACCGAGTCACGTAGAGGAAATTAACAGGGTAGGCAAAGTTCGGCGACTGGACAGAGTGAAAACAGGACAGTTGAACGTGGAGTAACTCACGACACGAAAGGAGTTTTCAGACCTCGTTGATGTAAGAAGCGGTTAGAATTCCGAGAGGGGTGTATTACCTTGTATATATTATTATCTCGGTATATAATAGAGAAGATGTAACAAACAATATTTGCAGACCTACAACGAGAATCTAAAAAAATAGGGCTGAAAATCAAACTTTCAAAAACCCAGATAATGTACCAAAGAACAGTAGAACCAATAATAGTGTAAGACCTTTCATTCCACTATTATTAATCAATCTCAGGCACTTACTATCGACCGAATCAACCAGAAAAAAGAAATAAGAAGTAGAAAAAGGCTAGAATGGGCACCCTTCGCCAAACTATGATTCATCCTGCGAAGAAAAAAGAAAATAACTCGAATAACATCCTGCAAAATAAGAAAATAACATCTAAAATCAAGAGTTTATGGCCAGTGTATCGAGGCACTAAACACTGCATGAAGAGCAATGGAGAGGTCAATGATGGGGATTACGAAAAGGAACAGATATCGAAACGAAAGAATACGAGCAATATCTAGAGTCACTGATATTGGAGAGAAAATTGCAATTCTCAAATGCAGATTCGGTCATGTTGCAAGAAGTGATATTGTGAGATGGAACAGACAAATCATAGAATGCAGAACGTATGAACGCAAAAGAGGAAGAGGAAGACCAGTTATGGGAATGTTAATGTCAACGGAACAGGCAGACAGTATAGATCCCAATAGTATATAATAGGGAAAGATAGAAACAATTGCATGGACCTTATGGCTAAAGAATGAAGTTTTGTAAATTAAAGTTTACACAACTTAATGTTGTGCCATGTCCATTTAGTTTTATCTATCAAGGACTGTATAAATCAATTTTGTACAGTTAGTTTTGACTAACAATATAAATGAAGAATTGCAGATAAATAAAAGAACTTTAATCTACGAACATATTGAGAGGCTCTCTGGCTGTGCAAGGAAAAGAAGTAGCTTTCTATGGTCTCGTTGCAAGATTGCCTCTAAACCGACTAACCAACTGTCTGTTCACCTTCTGGCAAAACAAGAAGGTTCGTACAACTTGGTTGACAGAAACCGAGAAGGATATTAAAGAACTGGGAATAAGAGATCTCCAAAACAGAGAGTCTGTGAGTGGCACACTGAAGGAAGTCCGTGGATTTCAGTAAAAACCCTGAAAGAAGTTACACCGGCAGTAGATGCGACAATACTAGGCAAAGATCAAAGCCCAATAGTTGAACAAGCCTGGTCCAAAGTAGGCATATTCGAAACAAGAAGAAGAAAAGTACTTTAATTAAAATAAACCCGTGTGAGGAACTAATAAACCCGTGTGAGAACCAATGTGAGGTTGTTAGATTCCATCGGGCGCCACCTCAGGTGGAGGATAGGGGAAAGCCTCCCAGATATAGATGGTACCGAGGAAATCATATACTCGGAGCGAACCAAATACAAACACAGGCTCAAAATCCATCACATCTGAGTGAAAATCACCGGTACTCTGGTCAGTGTCTGTTAGCTCAGTGAACTCGCTGAAAATACTATGTTCCAAAGGCCTCAATATTCTCTGGTCCTATCCGGTCCTGGTATAGATCAGGCCAAGCCAGTGAAACACAAGCAAGCATGAATTGTTCAAGCAAATTCAACTTTACCCCAGGTGGTAAACAATCCACCCGTCGGCAGACGACAACTGGACTATCGGATTCTGGGGAGTCCAAGCATGCACCGCAGAGAATATCTGGCAAACTTCCCTACAAGAAGAAAACATTCATCGGAATATTAACCATCAATACTTTGATCCAGACAGGAAAATTATATATTTTGACTGAAAATTACATATTTTGAAATTGACCGTAATAAAATTCTCACCCTTGTTTTTCAAGAAATACGACTGACTGACAATGTAACCATGGACTCTAGAAACTACCGCATCTTCAAGAGCAAAACACAACAGAAGGTTGCGAAAAACGCACCAATCTAAGGCATGGTCTTTGTTGTAAACAAATCCATCATCAACGCTGTCAAAGAAATCACACCCATCAACAATCGACTCTAGACCATGCGCATTCAGAGCTCCAATAAAATATATACTTCATCAATGCACATGCCCTCACCAACATCGACAATAAGAAAAACCCCGAAACCATCGAAAAATTTTGGAACAAACTCGAAAAAACCTTGAGGAAAATTCATCAAGAGGACGTGAAAATCCTAATGGGAGACTTCAATGCCCAACTTGGCGAAGAAAAAACTTGCACAGGAAAATACTAATACAAACGGCATACGTCTGATTGGCATATGCTAACAATTCAACCTCAAAGTTATATCTATCCACTTCATGAGGCCCGCACAAAAACAGAAAACGTGGCGATCCCCGATCCAACTTCTTGTTGAATATCAGATCGATCACGTAGCCATCTCCCACGCCCACTACAGAATCTTCCACGACATTCCAAGTCCGAAGAGGTGCGAACATTGACTCAGACCACCTCACCCGAATTAAGGTAAAATCTTCTCAGAAGAGAGTGCACAAAAAAAAACCGTACATCAAAAAGTTTGACACATCCAAAACTCAAGAAGAATGTTCACAAAGTTCACAAAAGTGCGAAAGTTCACAGAAGAATGGGACAAAGAACCGACAAACAAATGGACCGACTTCTGCAACAAAATAATCAGAAAATCCGAAGAATTAATCCCACTTAAGAAGAAGCACCCATGGTGGACACCCGTGGGATTACAAAATACACATTGTGTGATTCCAACTGCGATCAAGTCATCATCAATCGCCGAGTCGCGTTTCAAAACTACAACACCAACAAATCGCTGGAAACCCTACAACACTTCCTAGACATCCGCAAAGATGCAAACAGAACCATCAGGAAAACCAAACGCCAATACATCACCGCACAGCTCAAATCAATTAAAAATAATTTCAGAAACTACAACAGCAGAAATTTCTATAGAGCTTTTGCAAACAAAATTAAAGGTTACTCACCACAGAATTTGACCTTCAAGAAATAAGATGGAAAACTTGCACTCACCAACGAAGATAACTGCGAAGAACTGGCAAACTACGTTACCGAGCTCCTTAATTGCTCCGAAGCACCCGAACGATTCCCACACACATCCCCAAGAAACACGAAATCCGACGCCGATCCACCGGCACAAGAAGAGATCCGATACCGCATCACAAAACTGAAGAATGGATAGACATCAGGAAGAGATGGAATGAATAACCGCAGAAATACTGAAAAATCCTGGACCACGATAATTACAGGAAATCACACAGATCATTCAGGAAATCTGGCGTGAAAGTGAAGAACTCCCAAGCGACACTGGATGAACGACATGGAAATGCGCAATCATCCACTCACTCTACAAAAAGGAGACAAATCGGATGTGAATAACTACAGAGGAATCTGCCTCCTTTCCGATTCTTACAAAATCCTCTCCGCTTGTCTATTAAAACAAGCACAAGAACAACTCGAACCTCTAATTAAGAAATATCAAGCAGGTTGCAGACCACATAGATCAGGCATCGAACAAATTTATAACCTGAAATCTATTCTGGAAATTCGAGCCACACAAAATCTCCCAACCATCTGCACATTTGTCGACTTCAGGAAAGCGTACAACTCCGACCGACAATTCTTGTTTAATATATTCGACGAAAACAACCTGGATCCGAAAACACAACGGCTCATCCGACAAACCCTAACTAACACAACTTCCAAAGTCAAATTCAACGGAGAAATTTCACAACCTTTTCCCATATAGAGTGATAGCCTCTTCCCATTACTCTTCAAATTCGTTTTGGTCAAAGTCACCAAAGCATGGGAACCAGAACTGGAAAATCGAAACCTATGGAGACTCATTAGACTAGGAAAACAACAGAATAACATCAAAGTCACATTCCTAGCCTTCGCTGATGATCTGGCGATTCTTTCCGAAGATGAACAAACAGCTCGAATCAGATCGAAGTCCTTAAATAATGTGCCGAGAAAGATAGACTACAAATTTCCTTTTCGAAAATTGAATTCTTGGCCACAAAACACAACAAAACAGAAAATATAATTACAAAATATTGAATTATTGAACCTACAGGAACAGAAAGATTATCACAAAAAGTACGGGAACTCTGATGCGGAAAAAATCTGGGAAAGCTGCGAGCATCTACAATAAAAAATGCGTACACATTAGCACAAAAGTTCGACACTATACGACTGTTATCAAACCTGAAAAACTCTACGCCAGTGAGACGCTAAACCTTAATTACAAAGGAGATCTCGAGAATATCAAGAAGGCCGAAAGAAAAAATATCCGAAAAATCCAGGGCCCAAAACTCAAACGAAGGATATATACAGTCACTTACTTTCACAGAAAAATATTCCAACATTGAAACCGATTTCCGCAAACGACGACTGAATTCAATTACATAATTGAGTTTTAATAAAAAAAAAAATTAAAAAGAATTGAAACAAGTCTACGGGCACATTATGAGACTAGGTGACAACCGACTGACAGTGAGAGTTTTGACGTACTTACAGAAACTGAAAACGACAACAGTCTGGGTAAAGCGCAGGTCCAAATTGATCTATAAAACGCCAACATCTCACCGACAGATATCGAAAGTTCTTCACACATAAGGTCTACAGCTGGGAAATTATATCAGCGGATAAACCCAAGATACAAAGAGGAAAATGGACAGATGAAGGTGAGCTAAGAAGCATAGCGAGAAACAATTCTGGAAGAACAAGAAAATAACAGCAACAGGTCATAATTTGCTTTATCTGATCCTCTATGGGTCTAAACTATGTAAATAAATAAATAAATAAATATACTTTAAAACATTCAAGTATTTTATCAATTTTCTTTTTAAATAAAATTGGCTAAAATAATTTAGTTAAAAGAAGCTAAAAGTTTATTTAATAGTTTTAACAATTAACTTATTCATGAAGTAAAACAATCACCATGCACCGTATTTAAAATTCCACATTCCAGTGTTTAGTCACAAAATTTTTGTAAAAAAAAACCTCAAAACTTAACAATCTTGAATATTCACACAAAGGTTTCGCATCAAAAAAAAAACTTCAAAAAAATTCTTGCAGCGTTTTTTCTTCACTCCAATTTTAAATATTTCTCTTTCATCATTAAAACGAGGACAGTTTTGCTTCGCTAAAACAAACGCGAAAAAATCCTTTGATTCACATCGCTGAAATTCTTGTCTGAATGCCTGCCACTAACGGCGATCCCAATACATCAAATCACCAACCAAGAAATTGAAAATATTTCTGAATCCCATGGGAACATAAAAGACACGAACCCGGCCAATCTAATAACGCGTTTAACTACAAAAAAATAAAATAAAAATATATTTGCGGAGTAATTCTATTTGCGCCGTTGTTCCATCTACGTTTGATTCGATTGAATTATTTTGCTTTTACCCTCCTGCAAGGTTTTTCTGTTGGTAAATTTTTAAGCTGCAGATGAACGGGAGAAATTTTTAAAGTTATTAGTTTCAATCGTAAGGGTGCATTTATTAAAGCGGATTCACAGTAAAATGATTTCTTTTTTGACAGGGAAATGCTTTCACTACAAAAACAATCACAGGAATAAGTTCCCATTAAAAGTTCCATTAGCTTTTCTTAAAAAAATTCTTTAATATACTATAATAATTAAAAAAAATGAAAATCTATTTTATTTCTTTATTAATCGTACAAGCGAAACAAGTACAATCGAAACATTATTAGCGCAATAATCTTATTTTCTTTATGCGCTAGAAGCATACAAGGTTTAAACCAAAGAAATTTACACCCATATATTTTCATCAACTTTCAAAGTCCTGAAATTTGCTTTACCATAACGTAATAGCTTTTTGAAAATAGCTTATTTTTGACAACCGAAGTTTGTACGATTATTCATTTTAAAAGTTTTACATAAAATGTATAATACATTTCCCTAAACAAAAAAATGATGGATTATATTTTAAAACTAATTACCGAATAAAAACTGAACATGTTAAAGAAAAATACATCACACCAGAAAACGTAATTAAATTATGTAAAAGTGAACTAAATTACAAAATAAAATGAATTAACAGCCGTAATGAGCAACCGGCGTATAATGTAAAGTGATAAGCGATCACACGAATAAATAAAAACAATATTAAAGTATTAAAAGAACACAGAAAATTAATTAGAAATGCAACTGGAATTACTTTTTAATTGTCCGCATAAACTTTTTTCCAAATAAGTTTAATTTATTCGAAGGGGTTCAGAAATAATTAAATTCAGATCTAAAAAAGAAAAATGTAAATGGGGGAAAAATTGCTTTGCTTGGTTAAGTTCATTAGTTAGAAGAACAATAAAGCAATCTTCTAATTCAGTGACTTGTATAAACGGCCAATAAGTTGCATAAAACGACATTTTGACACGAAGACTACAAAATCCAATTTAAAACTCCAATTATCATCGGTAATTGCGCGACGTTCCAATCATTTCATTGAATCAAAAACAGAATTTCAATATCCAAAAGAAAATTGCACCAAAATCCTATAAAACATAAAATTCCCATACTAAATCAATGACTTAATTCCATGTAAAACTTTTCTAAATAATAATTATAATAACTGCAATATTAACAAGTAACATAAAGCTACGTGGTCTTTCTGTCAACTCTTCTAAATTGATCTCAACTTAGATAAATTTATTTCCAATACCAATATCATAAATAATGGTAATATCATTTTTCTCTCTCTTTATTTTTGTGTATTTAATATTTGAATCTGGTTTTATTTGGGTCACATAAAATATGGAAATGCGGAGAAAAAAACGTTGCAGTAAAAGATTAAAATGCGAACAGATGACAGGAGTGGTGGGGGCAGAGACACAGGCAGAGTGGAGGTTCTCGGAGATGGAATTCAATTTATATTTTTGGGCAATAAACTCATTTTTGCACGTCGCAGCGATGGCAAATTCCTCATTATTGTTGAGATTCCTGGGATTTGTAATAACTTGTTCCTAACAAACATGTCATCGTTTTCTAAATAATAAATTGGTAAGATAGAATTGGTGAAACCATCCTACGTTATAGAAAATCATACAAACTTAAAACAAACGGAACACAGCCTGAATATATAAATATATACAGCCTTTCCGAAGCTCTATAACAATTATTGAGTCTTTTTAGGACTACCAATACAAATCGCACAAGAGTATGTTATTTAAGTTATAAGTTATTTTATAGCTTTCAGTCCACCCACAAAAACCATAAAAATAACATTGTTTTTAAGCTCATGTCTTTCCAATACCTTAAGTGGATAGCCATTTGTGGACGCGTTTCGAGATTTATCTCTCATCAGCACAGCTTTGCTTCCATGAACAATAATTTGTAAACCACTCACTTGAAAACCCAAGTGTTGTTTAGGGTTAGATGTTTATAATTTTGACATTTCGTGAGAGGAACATGAACTTAGCAGGTTATTGATTGATCTGATAAGATAGAATTGGTGAAACCATCCTACGTTATAGAAAACCATACAAACTTAAAACAAACGGAACACAGCCTGATTATATAAATGTATACAGCCTCTCTGGAGCTCTATAACAATTATTGAGTCTTTTTAGGACTACCAAAACAAATCTCACATGAAATTTGTAAGTTATTTTATAGCTTTTAGTCCACCTTCGTGGCACTCACCCAAAAACCATGTTCATGTGAGATTTGTTTTGGTAGTCCTGAAAGGACTCAATAATTGTTATAGAGGTTCGGAAAGGCCGAATATATTTATATATTTAGGCTGTGTTCCGTTGTTTTAAGTTTGCATCTTTTTCTATAACGTAGGATGGTTTCACCAATTCTATATTATCAGTTCAATCAATAACCTGCTAAAATCATGTCTCGCTCACAAAATATCAAAATTCTAAACTACTAACTCTGAAGACCACATGGGTTTTTAAGTGAGTGGTTTACAAATTATTGTTCATGGAAGCAAAGCTGTACTGATGAGAGATAAATCTTGAAAGGCATCCACAGATGGCTATCCACTTAAGGTATCGGAAAGACATGAGTTTAAAAACAATGTTATTTTTATGGTTTTTCTTGAGTACCACGAAGGTGGACTGAAAGCTATAAAAAAAATATCTTACAAATTTTATGTGAGATTTGTTTTGGTTGCCCTAAAAAGTGTCAATAATTGTTATAGAGCTCTGGAAAGGCTGAATATATATATATATATTCTGCCTGTGTTCCGTTTGATTTAAGTTTGTAAAAAATGGTACTTACGTATTAACGCCATCACCGCTACATTTTTAAATTCCGCCAATCTACTCCTAAAATTTTTATGATGAATCATAAAATAAAACAATTTATTTAAAATTAAGACATTTTCAAAACTCAAAATACTTTATTTTTTAACCCCGGTTAGATTAGGTCGCCCGCCGCGAAGCGGACAGATAAATGAAGACAACATACGCTCGGCAGCGCGAACTCTCGATTAGAGATGAGCATGTGATCCCATCGACCCATCCCATCCCATCGTACCATGGGATCGGATGAGTGGTATGAACGTCACGTGGGATGGGATGGAACGACAATTTTGTATGGGACGGAGTGGGACGAGTTTTGATAATCTAGTAATTCTAGTTCCTGCACAATTAATTGCTTATCATGCCAATACGCACATTTTCCATAATATATCCAGCTCAGGAGATTTCTGTTATAATGACGTAGTTCCTGAGAAGTCTAACGATCCGTGTTCGAACCGAACGACGAAAAAGGATTACTAACTACTAACTATCAGATATAGAAATTACGGAAAAATTACATTTTAACGAATTCTCGTTAAGGAAGTCTGAAACGAAAAGAGAGTCTGCTGTATGGGAAAAAATGGGTTGAATCGTACGGGCTGAGCGACTGGGCTGGGATGGGACGAAAATTCTAGGTTTGTGGGATGGCACATTGAGACAAAATGTGATGGGATAGGACAATGACAGGGATCCGTCCCACGGGATGGGATCTGAAACGAGAAACTCGTCCCATGCTCATCTCTACTCTGGATCCAGTATATAGCGGTGGTGGCGTAAATACGAAGGTAGCAAAAAATTATTTTAATCAAAAGTTAAAGGTATATGTAGGTGGTCTTGTCTGGTCTTATCTGATGTTGTCGAATCTTGCCTAGTATTGTCTGGTATTGTCTGGTATTGTATAGCCCTGTCTGGTCTTGTCTGGCCTTATCTTCTAGTTTTGTTTGGTCTTCTCT
Organism: Phosphuga atrata; assembly: GCA_944588485.1. NCBI lineage: Eukaryota > Metazoa > Arthropoda > Insecta > Coleoptera > Silphidae > Phosphuga > Phosphuga atrata. The sequence continues at coordinate 33,282,449 of OX155901.1, read as the reverse complement.
GGTCTTGCTTGGTCCTGTCAGATCTTTTCTGGCGTTGTCTGGTCATGTCTGGTATTGTCTGGCCTTGTCTCGTCTTCTCTGGTCATGTCTGGTCCTGTCAGATCTTATCTGGTCTTATCTGGTTTTATCTGGTCTTGTCTGGTATTGACTGACTGGTCTTGTCTGGTATTGACTCTTTTTCTCTGATTTTGTCTGGCCTTGTATAGTCTCTTGTCTTGTCTGATCTGTCCTGGTTTGTCTGGTCCTATATGGTCCTGTCGGATCTTGTCTAGTCTTGTTTTGTCTTGCCTGAACTTGTATGCTCTTGTTCAGTCTTGTCTGATCTGGTCTGGTCTTGTCTGGTCTTGACTGGCCTTGCTGGACTTGTCTGGTCAAGACTTGTCTGGCATTGTTTGGACATGTCTGGTCTTCTCTGGTCTTGTCTAGCCTTGTCTGGCCTTGTCTGATTTTTCTTGGTCTTGTCTGGTATTGTCTGGTCTGCTCGGGTTTTGTCTGGTCTTGTGTGGCCTTGTCTGGTCTTTTCTGGTCTTGTCAGGTTTTGTCAGGTCTTGTGTGGCCTTGTCTGGTCTTGTCTGCTCATGCCAGGTCTTGTCTGGTCTTGTCTGGTCTTGTTTCGTCTTGTCTGATCTTGACTGGTCTTATCTGGTCTTGTTTGGGCATGTCTGGTCTTATCTGGTCTTGTCTGCTCTCGTCTGGACTTGTCTGGCCTTGTCTAGTCTTGTCTGGCCCTCTCTAGTCTTGCCTGATCTTCATTTGTCTTGTCTAGTCTTATTGAATCTACTCTTGTCCGGAGCAATGGCAAATTTCTTGTGGTCTGTTTTCTCAGCAATTGTTTAAATGTTTTGCAATTATTTTCTGTATCTTAGAATTTGTGTTTCACAAATGCTCTGGAAAGTAATTGATGTTGAAAACGTTTTTTATTCTTGTATTTAAATAGGAAAAATAATTTCTAGTTTATCCGTTTTTATTAGCTACATAGGTCGAGAATAAATTAGTTTTTGCGCACTGGAAAATGTAGATTTACTATCAGATATTACGTTTTCCCCGTTTGCACAAAAAATATAACACTAAACATTTTTATTGCGAAAATTACCAATTTTTAACATCGTTTTAATTTGCTGCAAGAAAAGTGAATTACTTTTAGCAAAATATTTACCCTTTATATCTTTCTAAATTATTAATTTCCTTAGAAAATTCAAACCATACAAAAAACTCTAGTTTCTTAAATGTTTTTAAACGGTTTAAACGATTCCAGTTTCTAATTTAACAATTTAATTTGCTTAAACTACGATTTTTTACAAATTCGTACAATTTCTTTCAGATTACATACTCAGTCTGATTTCTTTCTGCTTGCTGTGACGCGAGGATGTTAACTGTGAGATCGCAAGTGTGCAATGTTGAATTTCAAGTTGGCACCTTTGCCGCACCCTGTGGTGCTGCCTTGACACCCCTCACTGAATACTAATGTGAATCCAAAAAGAAAGAAAAAAAAGCGGAAATTTTCACACGTCCAATGTCACATGAAACGAGAAATTCATAAAATACATAAGGAGATAATATATAATAAACTACAATGTTCGTAATTTGCATAAATAGAAACTAGTTAGTGCTAAATAGCCATAAACAACATTTTCCAGTTAAATAGTTAAAAAAATATTTTCAAATTTAAAAAAACGACAATTTTAAATAGTGTGCAGGCTATAAAACGTTTTTTTATGGGAAATAAGATGTGAGTGTGTAGTTAAAGTAAGTGTAATTAGTGTGCAGTATAAACAAGAAATAACGACTATTTATAAAGGTAATAGCGAGTGAAACGGTTTGAAAACATTATTATAAAATAAGTATTGTAGTGGTAATGATTAGTAAACTGTTCACTCAGAATACTACGTAGGAACACGAACGTGGGGTTTATTGTTCAGCGCAATAAAGAGTTGGATGTTCGCCCTACAGAATTCCGTCGGCGTTTGCAAAATCCGGAATGATATACAAATATAATAACTCGAACATATATTAGGCAAATTTCGTAACGTCAGGTTGCGAAATTCTGCACGGTTTCATTATTATTATCTTGCCGAATGTTCAAAGTTTATTCAGTCCAAAAAATACAACCAACATTACAATAATTATGCTTTAAAAAAAATCACAATATTCATTTGAAAGTGAATCTATTTCTATTGAAATTTGACTTTTTGACAATTTTGACAAATTTCACCAGTTTACCTAAATATGTAATACTTCTATGAACATTTCTGGAATATGTTGAATATTAATAATAATAATAAAACATCTTTATTGTTATACTTATAAATGCATACAAATACAATTGGCCATAGACCGGCTATCTTTCAACGGAGTTGAATATATATAAGAATAATATTACAATATTATACAAAGCAAATAAATTCTATCTGCTGAATTAGACAAGGTCTATAAGACAAAATATGATAAAAGCAGACGAGACTGGACAAGATTTGACAAACGTAGGCCACACAAGACAAAAGTTGGCAAAAGGAGACAACACAAGACAAGATCTAGTCTAATAGAAGACCAGACAAGCTTGGTAGACGTGATAAAATAAGGGTTCAGAGAACTTTCACAGCATACGTTTCACCGCGGAATCTTCACCGTGGGAAATTTCACCTCAGGAACTTTCACCGCTGAGCAGTTTCACCTGTATCAATTTATTTTCCTATATTTTTGCATAGGTATATATTTTTTGAAATGGATCCAGTGAAACTGCCGAACGGTGAAACATGGGCGGTGAAACATTGAGTAATGGAAATTCCTGTGGGGAAAGTTCCTACGGTGAAGATTCCGCGGTGAAGCGGATGCAACGTTCCCGATACCCCGCAAAACAACAGGTAATTCCAGATGAGACCAGGCAAGGCCAAACACGATATAAAAAGACCAGGGAAAACTAGACAAGACCAGACAAGACCAGACAAGACCAGACAAGACCAGACAAGACCAGACAAGACCAGACAAGACCAGACAAGACCAGACAAGACCTGACAATACAAGAAAAGACCAGACAAGACAAGGACAAGACAGGACCAGACAACACCAGACAAGACCAGACAAGACCAGACAAGACCAGACAAGATCAGACACGACCAGACAAGACCAGACAAGATTTAACAAAACTAAACAAGACCAGACAAAACCAGGCGAGACCAGACAAGACCACACAGGACCAGATAGGACCACACAGCACCAGGCAAGAGGAGGCAGGACGAGGCAGAACCAGACAGGACCGGACAAGTTAGGACCAGACAAAATCATATAGAACCATACAGGGTAAGACAGGACCAGCCTTGACCAGACTGGTAGAAATGACCTTATAAGAACAGGCAACACCAGCTAACACCAGGCAATAACAGACAAAACCATACAAGACGAGCCAAGACCAGACAAGACAAGATAAGGCCAGACAAGACAAGAGAAAATCAGACAAGACAAGATAAGACCAGACAGGACCATACAGGACCTTACATGACCAGGTAGGACCATACAGGACCAGACAGGACAACACAGCACCAGACAGGACCAGACAGGACCAGAGAGATAACCAGGCAGAACCAGATAGGTCCAGATAGGACCAGAGGACCATACAGGACCAGACAGAGGCAAGACCAGACAAGACAAGATAAGGCCAGACAAGACAAGACAAAATCAGACAGGACAAGATAAGACCAGACAGGACCATACAGGACCTTACATGACCAGGTAGGACTATACAGGACCATATTGCCCTCGCTGCACTGGCGAAAAGTGCACTTTTCGCCAGTGCAGCGAGGGCCAATCTGGTCCTGTCTGGTCCTGTATGGTTCTACCTGGTCATGTAAGGTCCTGTATGGTCCTGTCTGGTCTTACCTTGTCCTAACTGATTTTCTCTTGTCTTGTCTGGCCTTATCTTGTCTTGTCTGGTCTTGCCTCGTCTTGTATGGTCTTGTCTGTTATTGCCTGGTGTTAGCTGGTGTTGCCTGTTCTTATAAGGTCATTTCTACCAGTCTGGTCAAGTCTATATAGAGCCGATATATCGGCCCGCACCTCGTTACTATTTTTCTATTAGACCGGATATCTTCGCGCTTTGCTATTCGGACGGTTATCTTCGAGTCAGCATCTCTTTTTCGCCCGGCACTAACGGGGTTAATGTTGTGTACTTTCAATACATGCACTTTTATCTATTTATTATTATAATTTTTATTTATTTATTTTCTTCTATATGTATATATAATATATTTATAATTTTGTTTGGGTAATCAAGTCGTTTGAATCTATAATCTTGCGTATTATCCGTATTTATTTAACTAGATTATGAACGATTTTGTGATCGTTAGTTTCACCTGGGTCGTTACTTTGGCGTTTCGGTAACGAGAAATAAATTGTTGAAATATTTTTATATGTATTTTGTTGCGTCGACCGACATGAAACACGAACAATGGTCGGCGAGAGCACATTAGCGGGGGAAAACATGAATAATGGACTCATTTCAGAGACGGACAATTGATTTTTCGGGGGAAAAAACCGGGACTATATTCGATTTAAATGCGTGAAATGTTATTTTTTGAAAAGTGCTAGTGGACGAAAATGAATATTTTATATATCGTTCTGGCTGCTTTTGATTGTGTATTTTATGTTTACCGAACAAGCACATATTTGGTTTATCGCGACGTATACATAAAAATAATTCTAGTTCGCAATATTAAATGTGATTATATTTAATTATAATGTAAAAGATAAATGTTAATTCTAGGAACAACTAACATAAAATTGCTTATATAACAAAGTTTGAAGCCGAAAATACTTACTCAACACAAACCTCTTGCAAGAGAATGAATTTCTTTTATGAAAATTGCTAAGTAGTATTTCAAAATTAAATCAATAATCAATGCTTTTAGCAATGATAAAATTATTGTAAGAACCTAAACTGGTTTAATTTTATAAAATTGCTTTAAATTGGTTTAATTTTCTAGATCTTCGTTCTAGAACTCGTTTGTAGTAGGTTTGGGTAGAAATGATTTTGCAATAAATCATTCTACAACTTAATTTTCTTCCTAAAATTTAATAATAATTTGAACCATAATAAACTATTTAGGTTTCCCTGAAACTCTTAACGAGTTCTGTAAGACGGTACTAGCTTATGTAACAATAACCGTCTTATGTAAGTTGAGTTGGGGGATTGGGTTGTATTTGTGTGTTGAAGTGTACGTGCATGCACGGACGGGCAGACACGCTCCCGAAACCTACACATTTAAACCGGGGGTGGGGGCGACTTGGGGTTGCTGGAAGATAGTAGCAATTAAGCGGATTTTCCTTTTTCGCGAACGTATTCGCGAAATGACATTTCGCAACCTGCGTTTTCCATTAATGGATGCTTTACGTGTCTCAGAAGTTTTTCCCCATGTTCGCTATTATTACAACAAAAACGAACGCGAAGCAAATCCATCTGAAATTTCTATAAGTTGTTTTGTATGAGAAAACAAATCAAATTTTGCATTCAAACTGGGCAGACGTAGTTTTGTAACTTCAGCTTTGAGAACTAAATCAATCAACGGATTTTAACAAATCTACAGCAGAAAATTAAATTACTTTGTATGGTTTTAATGGATTGCTCCAAACTAACACACAGCCAAACTCAAAGCCCTACAACATTTACATTCTAATACTACATAACATTTTAGATTTCAATATTTATCTATTTTCAAATTCCAATATAATAGACTAGTATTATTAATTTTGTGATAACAAAACTAGACTAGACTAGACGGATTAGGCTAAACAGATACAACTAGACAGACAAAACTAGACAGATCAGACTAGCCAGAGAAGACTAGACAGACAAGAATAGACAGACAAGACTATACAGACAAGACTAGACAGACAAGACTAGACCGACAAGACTAGACAGACAAGACTAGATAGACAAGATTAGACAGACAAGACTAGACAGAAAATACTAGACAGACAAAACTAGACAGACAAGACTAGACAGACAAGACTAGACAAACAAGACTAGACAACAAGACTAGACAGACAAGACTACACAGAGAAGACTAGGCAGACAAGACTAGACAGACAAGACAAGACAGACAAGACAATACAGACAAGACAAGACAGACAAGACTAGGTATACAAGACTAGACCGAGATAGACTAGAGAGATAAGGCAAGACAGGCAAGGCTAGGGAGATAAGACTCGACAGACGGTAATGATTAGACCGACAAGGCTAGACAGTATATAATACTTATATAGATAGACAAGACTAGATAAACAAGACTAGATTGACAATACTAGAGATACAAGACTAGACAGACATGACTAGAATGACAAGACTTCATACACAAGACTAGATAGACAAGACTAGACCAACAAGACTAAACTGTCAAGACCAAGCAGACAAGTCTAGATAGACAAGACTGGGCATCCAATATTAAACTAGATTAATCTATTTGTTTGAATTTGTCTTGTGTTGTTAATATTTGTGTTTATGAAAAGCTTGGCATGAAACTTTCTTTTCATAATCGAAATAATTCCAAGGATTTCCGTTGTTTTAAAGCTGCTTCAATTTGCCAAAACAAAATATAGACACAAAATTTACCCCTCGATTTTGTGGATGTTATTTATAACAGCCGGAATAAAAGCTTTTAATATAAAAAAGCGAAGAAAACATTAAAGGGATACTTTATATAGAAGGGGAAATAATAATAATAAATCCACTAAAACAAGCTTTAATTCATTAATCGGCAAATTTAATTGAAATCTGGTTTATGGCCGATTTAACTTTGTGGAAATAAAGTAACGTTTTTTGTATATAACGAGGTTGTGGGTTCAGGAGACAAGTGGGTAGTTAGTACAGAAATCATTCATTATACCCCTTTTGGGCGAAAGTTCGTGCAACGTCTTCGCGTCAATTCAAACTGAGATAGATAGAGACAAATGGGGTAGTCGTCGTTGACCGGGGGGTTGGTAAATGGCCATCATGACTGATTATGTTGTGGCCGAACTTCTCGAGTTACGCACTAAATTATTCATTCTCTTTTAACTGCAGCCCCCTTCATAACAAAACTAGATCTTGTAAAGCAAATTTTATGAGCTAAATATTTCCCTTTGAGATTTATTTTTTGGTGGGCAATAAGATAGGTGATAAGTATAAATCACAGTGCAATAGGGGTGCAAAAAATAAAATTGCATAGACATAAAGCAAATTTTTATTGAAAGTGTTTTCCGCACCGACAAACTTTCCTTATTTTTTCTTGTAGATTCCGGCTAGACATAAATCAGTTAAAGGTAATAAATCGAGTTATCTTAAGATTAGTTTATTTTGGGAGGAAATCGCGATATATGTACAGCGACAGGGGGTTGCAGGCGATATTTTCCCTCCTATATATATTTTTTTTTATCCTCGTCATAATTCTTCCTAGCACTGTACTCAAGATACGGCCAATAAAAAACGATAGGGGACTGTTGAGTTACATCGAAACTTACTTGAAAACTACATCAATATTTCCACGCTTATGTAATTTCCACAGGGGATATTTTCCTCCCACTTGCAAACCCTTGTGGATTTACAAGACTAAGGTAAAGACTAATTATTTCTTTGATAAGTTATATTTAGCAATAAATCGTGTGTTTCTGCAAGACTATTCAAACGACCCAGATCAAACTGGACAGGCATGTAAATAAATAGGTCTAGATCATTAGGATTATTAAAGTATCCTTGTATAAGAAATTATCTACAATCTGTTGCAAAGTTTCTATTTCTGTCATAATAAATTAAGCTGTTATCAACTAGAAAAACTTATGAGATAAGAAACTAAGAAATCAGTTTATCAGCGATGTAGAAAACTTGGCTATAAATTAGTAATTTTCTGTGAACATTATCGATAAGTTACGCATGCAATGAACTTACAACAAATAATTTCTCTGTTTGTTTGGTGAATTAATGCGTTCTTATCAAGACGCGTTTAGGATTTATGTAAGTAGAGATTAGCCGTGTATGCTTGGTGCAATTATGCATTAGTTCGCTGGAGAGATGTATTGAATTCCAATTCGGCATGATTTCAATTTCAATTATTCTGATTACCTAATGTACATGCACTTCATGCCAAATGTGCTTGAAATGTTTCATATTCCAAATAAGTAGGACTATTTCAGCAAGACTTAACAGTAACGAACTCAAGTCGCAACTATAAGAAATTGCCTGGTCTAGTCTCATCTCTCTTGTTTTTCGCACAATTTGAGCAGTAACTAATATTCTTATTAAATAGTATTTTCTCAATCTTTTCTAAAAGTGAGATAAAACTAGTTTTTCAAGGAAGCTTGCTTATTTAATTTATTCATTGAAATATGTCCGCTTTATTGTCCAGAATTTCATTAAATTTTTTTTATTCACATTTCTATAAATTTCCTTCCTTACTAACACTGTTTCCCATTCATGTTTTAGTTAACACTATTCTCGTTCTTTGTAGCTTATGCTGCTGCCGCTCCGTGATCCATTGTATCCTAACTCGTCATCGTGACTCTTTTATAGTCCTCCATTTACGACTAGCGTTCACTTAACATACAAAACTCAAGAAAACAACAAACATGTTACAACAATGTTTCATTTCAATTTTTATTTTATTACCTAGTTTAATTTAAAACTTTTCCATGTAATCCTCTCTATCTAGTCTTGTCTGTCTAGTCTTACCTATCTAGTTTTATTTGTCTAGTCTTGCCTGTCTAGTCTTGCCCATCTAGAGTTGTCTGTCATGTTGAGATGTCCTTCTAGTCCTGGTTGCGTACTCTGTTCTGTCTACACTTTTCTGTCTAGTCTTGTCTCTCTAGTTTTTTCAATCAAATCTTGTCTATCAAGTTTTGTCTGTCTAGTCTTGTCTGTCTAGTTCTGTTTGCGTAGTCCTAAAACTTTAAGCCTGGAAACTGTAAAAAATCCATTGAAGTTTGAATTAGCTTAGACTTATCTTTAAGATCTTGTAAATTGACGTAATTGTTTATTACACAATGGATATTGTAATGAAGTAGGAATGCAATTGTAACCTTCGAGGCGATAAATAATTGTCCCACTTCTGTGTTTGTGTGGAAAGTTTCGATTTCCTCGATTTCTCGGCCCGTTCTGTAACGAAAACCGCGAAGCGGCGCTTCGGAAATCTCACACCGGTTACGTAACTACGAACGCCGGGTATTCGCCGCAATAATATATTATTACAATTCGATGTTACATAACTCTTTGATCTGTCGAACGTACGTATTCATTGAAATATTATATCCGCCTGTGCTGAAGTTAATATTAATGAGGGCAGCCTGAAACATGTTTTCAACATTTGCATCAAACTGCCATGCACGTTACATAACGCTTTCAACGTCAGTTTTGACCAATATATAATATGTATTAAATTATTACAAACAATTTAATACATATTGTAATGCAGAGCAACAATTTATTTGGGTTTGGTTGATGATTTGTAGAAAAAGCATTTAACTTTTCAATGAAAAAGCTACTCATGATTTCAATTCATCCATTTTTTTTTGGGTTTTGAATAATCGACTGTGAAGGTGAAAAGTTTCGTCTAGACACAAATGAATCATAAGCGCAAACTCAAGATTAATGAAGCAACAATGATATGTAATATTTGCAAAAATTCCATTTTGCTAAATGATTTTACCAAAAAAAATGCGTTTATTGACAATAAATTTTCCGAAAAATGACTGGAAACCCTGAACTTTCAAAGCATTCAAAATAAATCAGTTGATAATCCTTATTATTAAGAGAGTATTTTCTGCAGGGTGTAAAAAGAATCATAACAAGCGGACTGAAACGCCTCTGAGGTTCCCGCCCATTAACCTAAGAGTTCCGGTCCAGTTCAAGCGGCTTCCGGTCTTGTCAAATTTAATAACATACTCTCAACTCCGGGGAGGGTTGTTGTGACAGCTTGCCTCACCCCAAGATCGCGCAACCGTCTGCCATTCTTAATGATATTTTTAACATTAATCGCGCACTGTTACTTGCAAATTTCACCCCTCGGTTTTGAGGGATCCTTTGATCGCCACCAATACGGATAAACGAACGTTTTCGCCATTTATTTTTTTTATTCCCTTGATCAATCATCCCCTTGATAAATTAATGTTTTTTTTCTTGTATGTCATCCACAGATTGATATTTTATAAGGATTCCAATCTCTACACGATTTTTTCATCAACCAAATCAAGACTAGACAAACACGACTAGCCTGAACGACCAAACTTTACACAGACAAGAGTGGAGAGACAAGACGATAGGCTGGTCCTAGAACTAGACTATTCTTATCTACAAGTTTTATCTGTCTAATATAAATAGCTTTTGTCTTTTCTGCCAGTTCTTTTCTCAAGAGACTATTACAGCCTTGCCTGCTTTATTCTACAAACTAAACAATGTAATATTTAATTGAGACGAGTTGAAACTAGCTATTCCATCGAGAGAGGAATGCCTACTATCTGAACAACAGTTTCCTTTGATAACTAATTAGAGGATTTATCACAGCGACAATTTTACAGGCGATAAATCACAGCTGGATTTATGAATTTCCCAACAAATTCCCGGCAATAAAGTCCGTCCGTCCGACCGCAAACGGCCGACACTTTTTTCCCCATTACCCAACAAAACGTTTTTACAGTTTATAAATAACTGAGAGAGTTGTTCATTGTTATTGAGTTTGTAAAAGTTTCTTTTTTATTTGGTTGGACTAATCGTGGTCGATGGAGATTCGTCTTAGTAACAATAATTTCATCAAATTTTTGAGAAACCGCAACCATTTACCACCTTGTATTTTTTTATTAATCTTTCACTTATTCCAATTCTTATCATGTCTAAATTTATTCAAGATTTAAACTAAAATATGTTAATAAAAATATGTATATTAGGGAATCTAATTGTAAGTTTTGTTTGTAATTGTTTTGGAATGAGTTTGACTCAAATGTGGATCGGTAAATTGACAAGTTTGGCAAAGCTAATTTATTTGTATCTAAATTGATCAAGGTACAAACAAAATTCTAACTCAGAATTAACGTAAATAAACCTCCTATGAAAACCTCCTAGAGTCTTGTGTCTCCACAACAATCCAGGAGGCTATCATAAGCTCGTATCATGACAGCTGTCCACAAATGAAGCGAGGCAGGAAACGAGTAAATATTAAAGTAAAAAGTAACCTGGTGGAGCAGGGTACTTGAGCAGAAAAAGAACACAGCCAGAAAGTTCTATAGTAGTGCAAAAAAGACAGGCGAGTGGGCCGATTATGCGGCAACACTCCTGACTACAATAAATCAATACGGAAAGCTAAAAGGGAGTTCTGAAGGAGGTTATGTGAAGACGTCGAAAGTGCATCTGAAACTGACAGACTTCAAAGAGATCCGATTCTTTACCAGGAGTAAAGAATCCGATCTAGTACTATCAAAAAATCCAACTGGAAACACACAGACAATGGGAAAGGAACTATGGAAATTCTATTCCAAGCCCACTTCCCAGGCTCTCAGGTGATTGAACTTACAATGGCAATCCATGAACGCCAAACTGTCCGTGCCTCCTAAAAGAGTAACGAGATGTGACTAGCAGGTGTCCAAAAAGGTAATTACATATTGAAAGAATTTAATGGGCCTTCAGTACTTTTGTCCTATTCAATGTAACTGGCCCCGACGGTGTCTTTCCCGCCCTGTTGTGGCAGGGTATAGAAAGCTGTACAATGCAACTCTGCCAACAAGATATGTTCCAACGCCCTGGAGGGAAGTACAAGTGGTATCTAAAGAAAAACCGGGCGCTTAGGCTACACCCAGGCTAAATCGTATAGACCAGTGGTAGCGAACCTATGGCACGCGTGTCACAGTTGACACGTAGGAAAATTTTATTGGCATGCGAACTACTTCTCACGCAAGCCTTCTAAACTATCGTTTCTAAAATATCTTTTTAAGTTTCTCAATCTACTTTTGTGCAACATCAATGGTGTAAAATATAAGACGTGTTCAAAATGCGTGGATTGGTTTGCCAGTAATTGCAAAAGGCGCAAAAAAAATTATAATTTAAAAAATTCACCAAAGCCGTAAATATTAAATATTCACGCTATTACAGTAACTGATTTTCACTATCACATTGTAAAAGTAGACCTGGCACGTCAGCATTTCGAAATGTGAAAATTAAAAAAAAATCGCCACCCCTGGTATAAGCCTCATTTCATTCATACAGAAAACGTTAGAGAAACTGGTTGAAAAGCACCTAAGGCAGAACTATATTTTAAACAGGCCTCTCTTAATGGTGAGAATATAAAAAAAACATTGGATTTGGTGCCTTCTTTGACATCGAAGGAGCGTTTGACAACACCTTATTCGACAGTAAAGTTAATGCAGCCCTCAGTCATGGTGCAGTTATCAAATCAACTAGATGGATAAGATCCATGCCGCAGGGTAAAAATGTCGAGACTACAGTAGCATGTTTTTGACCTGAAAGATCGACAGAAGACCAAATACACAACGTCAAACGTACTGAAATCCTGGGAACACAATATCGACGTATACAATGTGTTCGTCGATTTCAAACAGCATACGACTCCATAAACAGATACGAGCTAGATATACGTGATATTGACAGAACTGGGCATACCAGAAACGCTGGTAAGACTTGTCCAACTCACCATTTCAGAGACAGGTGCGGGTACAGGGAAATTTATCGGAAAGCTTTACACAAAGAATACAAATGCAAAACAATTTGGAACAAGTGAACAACTTCAAGTATCTGGGCGCAAACATCAATACCAAAGGCCTGGAAGACGCGGAAATTAAAGCCAGAGTGATTATGGCAAATAAAGCGTGCTTCCCATTGGCGAATGTACTCAAGTTCAATTTGATACACAGAGACACAAAAATTAAGGTGTAAAAAAACAATCAACCGACCAATACTCACGTACGGCTGCGAAGTGTGTAAAGAACGAAGAAAAAAATCGGCGCGTTGGAGAGGAAAATATTAAGAAGATTCCTAGGACCAGTACGGAAAAATGAAGAATATAGAAGGCGATACAACAAGGAAGTATATAAGGCCCGTAAAGACCAGCTAGTGTCGATGTACGTAAAACTGCAGCGCCTCCGGTGGGCAGGCTAGATTATAATAATGCCAGATGGTAGATTGCCCAAAAGAATCCTGAACGGCCGAATGGAGGGGAAGAGGCCGATAGGAAGACCAAAAAAAAGATGCGAGGATGCCCGAGAAAGAGAGGAATGGAGGAGGAAGCTATGGGAGGCCAAGGCTCAAATTGGGCTGTAGCGCCAGAAGAAGAAAAAGACAGTGGCAATTGACAATGGGAAGGTCTGTTGTCGAAGGGTACGCTCAGGGTGGAGTACTATCTCCACTAATGTGAGACAAGGTTGTCAACAGTCTATTTGTTTCACTAAACCACAAAGGATTTTACACGCAAGGTAATGCAGATAACATAGTCATTCTCATCAGAGAGAAATTTCCTACTATAATATCAGACTTCATGCAAAAAGCACTAAACGAGGTATAGGGATGCCGCAGGGGGGTGTACCTTCGAGTAAATCCCCTAAAATCCATTCTAGTACCATTCACAAAAATGAGGAAACTTGAGGAGCTACGGCAGCCAATTTACTGACTGACTTGGAAATAACATCTTAAGAAAGCCACCAACAAGTGTAAAATAGCATTATTGATGACTAAAAGAGCACTTGCAAATCATGGGTAATAAAACCGAGGATGGTATAATGATTGTATACCACGGTAGTTTAACACATTCTAACATATAGTTCCAAGGTGGATTATGGTGGAACACACTGTAGCAAAACAGGCCATAATAGAATTATTTAACGGTCAAAGACTGGAATGCTTAGCCATTACGGGATCGTTAAAAACCCCCACCAACTGCAGCTCTAGAGGTTGTGATAGGCCCACCTCCCCTAGATATCTTCATCATGTCTGAGGCAAGAATGGTAGCCTTCAGATGCAGGTGAATTGGCACTTGGGAAGGAATGGCGTGGTCAGGGCACACCACGATAATGAATATATACACGATATCAGAGCCAAACCTCTATATTGAGGAAGACTCAATGCCGAAAAGGCTATCATTCGATCTACCCTTAAACACAACTACGTTGGATGCAACGCAAGAAAACAATCACATGTCAAGGTGTGCTGGACTGGTATAAAGACGGCTACAAAAAGGACAGTGGAACTGGCGCAGAAGTCTGCGGACCGTCCCTGAGGTACAGCTTATCTGTGCCCATAGGATCACATACCACGGCATTCCAAGCGGAAATACAGGCCATCGCGATCTCTGCCCGTGAAAATCTAAAGATGGACTACAAAAGTAAAAGCATCCACATTTTCGCGGACAGCTGGGCTGCTATAAATGCCTTAGCGTGCCATGAAATTAAATCTAAAACAACTTGAACTTCAGAACCTCAAGGCTCTGGCAAGATACAATAAGGTCACACTTGCTTGGGTACCGAGACACAGGGGAACGGAAAGGAACGAAAAGTAAGTAATGAAACGAAAGTAAACAAATGATGACACTAACAAAGCAATCATCAGTGCTAGCAGGGACTCATTGGTTCCCAAAACAATAGCCCGTAACAAAATCTGTAAATGGACAACTACTAAGCACCGGCTACAGTGGGATAAAACAAATGGTCAGAAACATAGCAAAAGAATGCAAGAAAACTCACTGGTTTCTCTAACTGCTGAACTCCTGATACTGACAAGGAAGCAGATCCCAATTGTGGCCGGCCTACTTACAGGTCACTGCCCTCTACAAGAACATCTGCACAAAATGGCGATCTGGAGAGATTAACCACTGTGCAAACTATGCTATGAAGAGGATGAAACTGCATATAATCATATAATCTTCCATTTCAAAGCAATTGCAAGTAGGAGACACTAGCTGAGCATTACAGCACATGAGACCCCGTGAAGAATATGGCACATAGACTCCTAGACCTAATACAAGGGCTGGATGTATTTGCATGAATGAAGCTTTGTGGGGAAATACAATAAGCAAGACCGCAGTCGTGTATTTTAGAGCTTACCCCCTGGACCCACATTGGTTCAAAAAAAGTAATTTATTAATTATTTGTAAAACTAATTTATTGTAAATTGATCTACATAAATTAAAAATTTAAACTGCATTTTGTTCGTTAATTATTTTAGAATTATCCAATATAGATAATTAACAAATTTAGCAATAAAATTAGTTTTCTCTAGCTTGAGAATTAGTCTGTCCTAATTATTTTGTCCTTAATTATTCTAATCGGTTTAGATAAACTATCGCACCGCACCGATTCTGCAAGAGAAACGTTAAAAACTAATTGGAAACACTCCGTTAGCATTTTTCCATTTCCGCTAATAATAAAAATAAAGTAGATTAGTAGTGTCTCTATTATATATAGTGAGGTAGTAGTGGAGACTACTACTATCTCTATTATTTTATTTATTGGTTTTTAATTTTATTATTAAATTATCGAAAAATAAGGGCGTCTTTTCAATTAACTTTTGACATTTCTTTTACAGAATCGGCCCGGCCCCTATTTAAGTTACTTTGTTTTCAACTTGAGAATCGGTCAAGATAAATTTCCTCATCGAATTGGCTCTATATTTCATCGTTGATAGTTCCAGAATGAGAGAAAATTTATTGATGTGTAATTTAATAATTACACTAGACAAATTCAAACTTTCTAAGAGAATTTGTTTATTTCCAAATTATCTAGAATATAAATAATTGTTGTTGGTTTGCAATTTGAGAATTAGTCAAGGCAGATCCAAAATTCCAAGCGCAAATTTAATAAACCATTCTAGGATTATCCAATTCAACTATTAATAGTTGTATTACTAGTTGTATATTAATAAACAGAGTTAGTAAATATCAGTTTCTTAGTTTGTAATTAAGAATTGCTCGTGATAGAAAAATATAAGTTATTAGCTTATTCTAAAAAGAGTTTCGAGAAGAATTTCGTTTTTATTATCAAAGCTTAACTTTAACGATCGCACCGATCAAAATTGGAAGTTTTCCCAGAGCATAAACTCATTTTTTTCTACACACACTCACTGTTTTATTAAGTGAAAACTATTTTTATAGTTTCACTGTTTTATATAAATCTCTAGGTAGCTGCACCGGGAAATCTGATAACTCCTGATAAAATCTTATCGCACCTTTTTGTATTTTACTAAGACCGTACTATTTAAATGGCTTCAAATTCTGTGAAATTTGTAAAAAAGGGAAATAAAGTTAAATATTCCAAGATTGCTTTAATATTAAAGCTTTTGGACTAATTAAGTTTACAAGTTGTCGGTTTTTATTACCCGATTGTTTTGTTAGTTTTCATTTGAAATCTTAAAATTGGAAAAGTAATTAACATAAACTTCTTTGTTAATGAATCTAAAAATATATTACCAGCTATATAAGGCTTAGCAATTAATATATTAAGTTCTGTTGAAGGTAGGATGAATATAATTTTTTTATTTGAGATATTTTTTTTGTGTAATAAATGATAAAATAATTGGATTTGCGGTCCAATTAATGATTATTTAAAATTAATATATCAGGATGAGTTAGATTTTTCTCTGAAAATAAATTAATTGTGTGATGACTGGGTGAAAAAGTGGACGGATAAAAAGTTAACTAGTTGTAATTTTTCCTCGCGCCGGACAAACGGTCGCGATTTGAGCATGAAATTTCTACATTACTCTTCCAATCCACAACACAAAAACGCATCTGTTGCCTGATAAAATAGGTTGCATTATACCTGAATTTATAATAGATTATCGTTTTCTATTACGTTTTTGCCTTTCATTTTTCCAAAGGAGATTTTAAATGCCGTGCTAAAACGGCCTATTCAACACCGCTTTTGATCAAACTTCGACAACAAAATAGATAAATTGAAAACTTTTATCGGACATATTTGGAAATTAGCCGAATTTTAAACTTCTTCATTAAACTAGATAGACGTGAATAATAAATTAAAGTAGATAGAAAATCAACATGAGTTAGGTAATGTAGTTTTGTATGAGTTGCTATACAATAATATTTGCAATATAAATGTAATATAATTGAATCTGACTTCGTCAATTTTAATTTATCAAACATTATTTTTCCACAGTAGGTCAATTGAATAATTCGAATATTCAGGTACAGCTGCGAATATTGACAGAATCAATTAAATTAATTACGAACGCTGTTTATAATAATTTAATCAAACATTTAAATTCCGTAAATGTTTGTCCGGTAGGCAATAGCATGCGCATCATTATCGTTTCTTGCGAACCGTAATAAATTCTGGGATTATTTACATTATTCCAATGCAAAAACGTAATATCGAAACAAATACAAACATATTTTGATAACAAATTCATTTCGATAATATACCATAAATAATTAGTTTTTCACAATATCCCCCTTATACAAATTGCATTAAAAAAATAATCAATAATATTAGGCAAAAGTATACACACAAGACTAAACCCACAAAACTAGGCAGAGAGGACTAGACAGAGAGAAACAGTCCCGTATGCGCTGCACACACGCAGCAGCATACACCTTTGCACTCCCAGTCTCGCGTAGTAAAATTCAATCCTGAAGGCATTTATCCGTGCCGGCACTACATACAGGAGAATGGAGTGCATGACCGCATTCATAACCCTTCTCTTGGAGGCCAACGGCCCACCTGTGTTGGGCATCAGTCGCCCAAGGGCTCTCATACACATTGTAGCCTTGCTCACCACCCGATTGTACTGTTCGGATACCCTGAGATTTCGCTGAAGCTCTACCCCAAGATATCTTACAAACTCCCGAGCCGGTAAGTCAACTGTCCCCATTCGCACGGTCAGTTCACGCAGCTTTCTTCTCTAAATTAGCAGGACCGCATGGATTTTTTGGGCAGCCGGAGCAAACCCCCTTTCCCGCATCCACGGGTCAATTTCACTAATTTCCTCATTATCGCTTTAAGCCTTTCTTCCGTTCTTCCGAGGGCGACAAACGCTAAGTCATCTGCGTACACGACGAGTGTAACCCTGTCCAGCAGCCTCAATCACAAAACCTCATCATAAAATGTGTTCCACAGTATCGGCCCAAGAACCGAACTCTATGGAACACCCGCACTTATTTTGAAGACTTTACCTTCGAAAGTCAGTGTCTCCCTTTCATTCAACTAGATGCCCACCATCTTTCGAAAGTAGGGAGCTACCCCCTTCAGTTCCAAAGGCTCAATGATTTCGCCCCATGGGACCGAATTGAAAGCATTCTTCACGTCCAGGGGTACAAGCATGCACTATCTACGGGTAGGCCATTGGAACCGCATTAGCTAACTTTACTTTCTCTATCACTCGCATCTTTGCTTTCACCGTAGTGCCGCCTCTGAACCCTTTTTCTGTGAAAGACTTTAAGAGCACTCTTCAAGTTTGTTGCTTAGAGTTCGCGATGGTATTGCGAAGTTCCCTTCGCGCCAGGTTATACCCCCTTAAGCACTCCTCACGCAACCTTTCATTTGCTCGCTTATTATTCCTTACCACACATCTACTTCCACGCAAACAGGTTTTAAGCTAACTGCTCATTCCACAAATAAGCTGCCTTCCTGCCTCTGACGCCCCTCCGTTTTCTCTGAAACACCGCAACACAGGCCCCGCAAAGAACTGCTTCTGTGATCGGCAGTCCATTTTCGGCGCCTGTCCTTTCAGCCAGCTCTTTCATGACATCACCCAACCTTTCCATTAGACTCTTGTGTATTTTCCATTGATTCGTTCCAATAGCAACTGGTGCCTCAGATACATCCTCCCGTACGTCGAAGAGGATATCCTGGTGATCACTCAGTTTTTCTTCCTCTGTGACACGTCACTCTTTCTCCCTGCATGCAATGGGCGAGGTGCTAAAAGTGATGCATGTGAAAGACATACTGAAAACCAACAAGACTAGACAGACAAGACTAGACAGACAAAACTAGACAGACAAGACTAGACAGACAACACTAGACAGACAAGACTAGACAGACAAGACTAGACAGACAAGACTAGACAGACAAGACTAGACAGACAAGACTAGACAGACAAGACTAGACAGACAAGACTAGACAGACAAGACTAGACAGACAAGACTAGACAGACAAGACTAGACAGACAAGACTAGACAGACAAGACTAGACAGACAAGACTAGACAGACAAGAATAGACAGACAAGACTAGACAGACAAGACTAGACAGACAAGACTAGACAGACAAGACTAGACAGACAAGACTAGACAGACAAGACTAGACAGACAAGACTAGACAGACAAGACTAGACAGACAAGACTAGACAGACAAGACTAGACAGACAAGACTAGACAGACAAGACTAGACAGACAAGACTAGACAGACAAGACTAGAAAGACAAGACTAGACAGACAAGACTAGACAGACAAGACTAGACAGACAAGACTAGACAGACAAGACTAGACAGACAAGACTAGACAGACAAGACTAGACAGACAAGACTAGACAGACAAGACTAGACAGACAAGACTAGAGAGACAAGACTAGACAGACAAGACTAGACAGACAAGACTAGACAGACAAGACTAGACAGACAAGACTAGACAGACAAGACTAGACAGACAAGACTAGACAGACAAGACTAGACAGACAAGACTAGACAGACAAGACTAGAGAGACAAGACTAGACAGACAAGACTAGACAGACAAGACTAGACAGACAAGACTAGACAGACAAGACTAGACAGACAAGACTAGACAGACAAGACTAGACAGACAAGACTAGACAGACAAGACTAGACAGACAAGACTAGACAGACAAGACTAGACAGACAAGACTAGACAGACAAGACTAGACAGACAAGACTAGACAGACAAGACTAGACAGACAAGACTAGACAGACAAGACTAGACAGACAAGACTAGACAGACAAGACTAGACAGACAAGACTAGACAGACAAGACTAGACAGACAAGACTAGACAGACAAGACTAGACAGACAAGACTAGACAGACAAGACTAGACAGACAAGACTAGACAGACAAGACTAGACAGACAAGACTAGACAGACAAGACTAGACAGACAAGACTAGACAGACAAGACTAGACAGACAAGACTAGACAGACAAGACTAGACAGACAAGACTAGACAGACAAGACTAGACAGACAAGACTAGACAGACAAGACTAGACAGACAAGACTAGACAGACAAGACTAGACAGACAAGACTAGACAGACAAGGACTAGACAGACAAGACTAGACAGACAAGACTAGACAGACAAGACTAGACAGACAAGACTAGACAGACAAGACTAGACAGACAAGACTAGACAGACAAGACTAGACAGACAAGACTAGACAGACAAGACTAGACAGACAAGACTAGACAGACAAGACTAGACAGACAAGACTAGACAGACAAGACTAGACAGACAAGACTAGACAGACAAGACTAGACAGACAAGACTAGACAGACAAGACTAGACAGACAAGACTAGACAGACAAGACTAGACAGACAAGACTAGACAGACAAGACTAGACAGACAAGACTAGACAGACAAGACTAGACAGACAAGACTAGACAGACAAGACTAGACAGACAAGGACTAGACAGACAAGACTAGACAGACAAGACTTGACAGACAAGACTAGACAGACAAGACTAGACAGACAAGACTAGACAGACAAGACTAGACAGACAAGACTAGACAGACAAGACTAGACAGACAAGACTAGACAGACAAGACTAGACAGACAAGACTAGACAGACAAGACTAGACAGACAAGACTAGACAGGACAAGACTAGACAGACAAGACTAGACAGACAAGACTAGACAGACAAGACTAGACAGACAAGACTAGACAGACAAGACTAGACAGACAAGACTAGACAGACAAGACTAGACAGACAAGACTAGACAGACAAGACTAGACAGACAAGACTAGACAGACGAAGACTAGACAGACAAGACTAGACAGCAAGACTAGACAGACAAGACTAGACAGACAAGACTAGACAGACAAGACTAGACAGACAAGTCTAGACAGGACAAGACTAGACAGACAACACTAGACAGACAAGACTAGACAGACAAGGACAATAGACAGACAAGACTAGACAGACAAGACTAGGACAGACAAGACTAGACAGACAAGACTAGACAGACAAGACTAGACAGACAAGGACTAGACAGACAAGACTAGACAGACAGACTAGACACACAAGACTAGACAGACAAGACTAGACAGACAAGACTAGACAGACAAGACTAGACAGACAAGACTAGACAGACAAGACTAGACAGACTAGACTAGACAGACAAGACTAGACAGACAAGACTAGACAGACAAGACTAGACAGACAAGACTAGACAGACAAGACTAGACAGACAAGACTAGACAGACAAGACTAGACAGACAAGACTAGACAGACAAGACTAGACAGACAAGACTAGACAGACAAGACTAGACAGACAAGACCAGACAGACAAGACTAGACAGAGAAGACTAGACAGACAAGACCAGACAGACAAGACTAGACAGACAAGACTAGACAGACAAGACTAGACAGACAAGACTAGACAGACAAGACTAGACAGACAAGACTAGACAGACAAGACTAGACAGACAAGACTAGACAGACAAGACTAGACAGACAAGACTAGACAGACAAGACTAGACAGACAAGACTAGACAGACAAGACTAGACAGACAAGACTAGACAGACAAGACTAGACAGACAAGACTAGACAGACAAGACTAGACAGACAAGACTAGACAGACAAGACTAGACAGACAAGACTAGACAGACAAGACTAGACAGACAAGACTAGACAGACAAGACTAGACAGACAAGACTAGACAGACAAGACTAGACAGACAAGACTAGACAGACAAGACTAGACAGACAAGACTAGACAGACAAGACTAGACAGACAAGACTAGACAGACAAGACTAGACAGACAAGACTAGACAGACAAGACTAGACAGACAAGACTAGACAGACAAGACTAGACAGACAAGACTAGACAGACGAGACTAGACAGACGAGACTAGACAGACCAGACTAGACAGACAAGACTAGACAGACAAGACTAGACAGACAAGACTAGACAGACAAGACTAGACAGACAAGACTAGACAGACAAGACTAGACAGACAAGACTAGACAGACAAGACTAGACAGACAAGACTAGACAGACAAGACTAGACAGACAAGTCTAGACAGACAAGACTAGACAGACAAGACTAGACAGACAAGACTAGACAGACAAGACTAGACAGACAAGACTAGACAAACAAGACTAGACAGACAAGACTAGACAGACAAGACTAGACAGACAAGACTAGACAGACAAGACTAGACAGACAAGACTAGACAGACAAGACTAGACAGACAAGACTAGACAGACAAGACTAGACAGACAAGACTAGACAGACAAGACTAGACAGACAAGACTAGACAGACAAGACTAGACAGACAAGACAAGACTAGACAGACAAGACTAGACAGACAAGACTAGACAGACAAGACTAGACAGACAAGACTAGACAGACGAGACTAGACAGACAAGACTAGACAGACAAGACTAGACAGACAAGACAAGACTAGACAGACAAGACTAGACAGACAAGACTAGACAGACAAGACTAGACAGACAAGACTAGACAGACGAGACTAGACAGACAAGACTAGACAGACAAGACTAGACAGACAAGACTAGACAGACAAGACTAGACAGACAAGACTAGACAGACAAGACTAGACAGACAAGACTAGACAGACAAGACTAGACAGACAAGACTAGACAGACAAGACTAGACAGACAAGACTAGACAGACAAGACTAGACAGACAAGACTAGACAGACAAGACTAGACAGACAAGACTAGACAGACAAGACTAGACAGACAAGACTAGACAGACAAGACTAGACAGACAAGACTTTTTTTTTTTTTTATTTTCCAAAGTGACTCCACTCAAAACGGAAGGACAGAGGGACCGCCAGCGATGGCATTACTGCCTCTGCCCACCCTTCGAATAAAAATACAACAGTATTTACACGAAAGTAAAAAAATAAAGCAACATATGCTATACAATAGCATTTACAATTGCAACAATTACAACACAAGTAATAAAAAAAAAACAAAAACAGAGACAAACAAAAAAAAAAACAAGAAAAAAAACTCTACCGCCCTTGTTCCCACACAGGCAACTCCTTAGCCCGCATGACTGTGGCCGCGAATCGGCTTAAGGCCGCCCACACGCCCCGCCCCACCTCGCCGGCGAGGCCACCCGCCACGGCTTCGACCGTGACTTCCCGTTCCAGGGCCGACGCCAGGGCCTGTCGCTCCTTCTCCCAACGCGGACACGCCACGAGAGTGTGCTCCGCGTCGTCGCGCACGCCCTCTCCACAGGATATGCACCTGTCGTCTGGGGCTTTCCCAATCCTATGGAGATACGCTCGGAAGGACCCGTGTCCGGTAAGAAGCTGGGTGAGAAAGTACGAACCCGCCTCATCCAGCCCTCGCCCCATCCACCGAATTAAATCAGGGATGAGACGACGAGTCCACGCGCCGTTTCCGCCCCGTGACCACCTCTCCTGCCAGCAGGCAAGTAGTTGCTCCCGAGCAGCCCTCCTTGCCTCCCCGCGGTTCCCACCAGAAGTTCTTGCGTCCCTCACCGACGCGCGCTCCATAACAAGGAGGTCCGCGGGAGGAATCCGTGATATGACCTCCACGGCGTCACTGCTAACAGTGCGGTAAGCCCGGGCGACCCTGATAGCCACCGGGCGTAGTGCCCGTCGCAAACGCTCCCTGTTACGAGCGTTACCCCTCACCGCCGTTGCCCACACCGGTGCCGCGTATAGGAGTCTACTAGTGGCCACACTGGCCATAAGCCTCCTCCTACCCTCACCAGGCCCGGAGGCCCTCGGCATGAGACGCGCCACCTGTTGTGATGCGCGTGCCGCGTTGCCGGCGGCATGGCACACGTGTAATCCCCACTGACCCGCCTGGAGGATCACACCGAGGTACCGAATCGACCGTTCGACCGGTATCTTCTCTCCCAAAATTTCAATCTCCAGAATGCCTCTGCCTGACCTTCTAGTGGAGAGCAGGGCCGCCTGTGTTTTAGAGGCGGCGAGCTGAAGGCCCGCCGTCTCCATCCACTCCCGAACGAGTTCCCCCGCGCGCGTGACCCTGAGACGCAGCATATCCCAGCACCTGTCTGTGAAGACGAGTGCCAGGTCGTCTGCATACGCCACAATACCCACCCCTGTGGGCAGTAACCGTCTCAGCGTCCGCAGAAGGCCGTCATAGGCGACATTCCACAAGAATGGTCCTAGAACCGATCCCTGCGGAACCCCGGCAGACAACCCCCGCTCACGCCAGTTCTCCCCCTCGCGGTAACTGATGGTTCTGTCGCGCAGGTAATCGGCAGTAAGCCTCAGCAACGTGTCCGGTAGTTTCCAACGGGCTAGGGCCTCAATAACGAACCACCATTGTACCGTGTTGAAGGCATTGGCGACGTCAAAGCTGACGACCACACAATGCCCCCTGGTGCGGTACGGTCCGCTGTTGGCCCCCTCCGCGACACGAAGGACAGCCCGAATGGCATCCTCCGTCCCAACCCCTTTACGGAAGCCGAACTGTTCCGGAGCGAGTCCGCCCCCTTGCTCTATAACGGCTTGTAACCGCCATAGGAGCAACCTTTCCAGAACTTTTGCCCCACCGTCCAGCAAACAGATCGGTCTGTACGCACCAGGCGTCGAGGGATCCTTACCCGGCTTTGGAATAAGGGCCAAAATTGCCTTTTTCCAACACCTGGGAAACACTCCCTCTTCCAGACATCTGTTGCAGACGTCGGCAAGTCCTTCGAGGTCCCCCCCTGCTGCCAGCCGGAACAGCTCGTTAGGCAGCCCGTCTGGGCCGGGTGCCTTTTTCGCGGGTAGTGAGGCTACCGCTCTGCGGACTTCATCCACGGTGAAGGAGTCCACCGCAACGTACCGCCCCACGACAGCGCGTCCCACCCCCCTCGCCGTGGCGGGGAAAAGGTGCTCAACCACAGCTTCGGTTCCACCCAACACGCACGCGTCAGGACCCTTCCCTCGGTGCCCGAACCGACCGGTGACTATGCGGTACGGCAAGCCCCACGGATCGCGGTCGACCAGAAGGCAGAGTTCCTGCCACCGCTGGGATTTGCTCCGCGCAATAGCTCGTCGAAAACTACCACGGTCCTGTTTCGCCCGCTCCTCCGCAGCCTCACATAGCTCCCCTCTGCGCCGCGCCCTCTGAAGTTGACGCCTAGACGCCACCGCCACGCGTCTCGCTTGCGCCACTTCAGGCGTCCACCAATAAACCGGCTTCCGCCCCCCTGAGGACAGACGTCTTTGAGGGACGCCAGCCCTGCACGCGTCAACCACCCTGTTCACGAATGCCCCGGTAAGATCCTCCGCGGCCAGCCCGTGCGGTGCATTTCCTCGAGCCATCTCCCGAGTAATAGCTTCCCGGTCAGCTCTCCCAAGTATCCAACGAGCGCGCTGCTCGCGCGGCTGCCCCTCGATGGCTTTACTG
This sequence comes from Phosphuga atrata, assembly GCA_944588485.1. Lineage (NCBI taxonomy): Eukaryota > Metazoa > Arthropoda > Insecta > Coleoptera > Silphidae > Phosphuga > Phosphuga atrata. The sequence goes on along the minus strand of OX155901.1, from coordinate 33,256,883 downwards.
TCCAGGTGAAAGGAAACGCATTGGTGGTCGCTCAGCGACTCCCAATCGTCCCTAACCTGCCAATCCCTGACTCTTCCCATCAGTCCCTGCGATGCGAACGTCAAGTCCACGATTGATGTTCGCGGACCTCTCCTGAAAGTCGGAACCTTTCCCCGGTTGCAGATACCGAGGTCCAGTGCCGACGCCCAGTCCAGGACCATCCTCCCTCTCGCGTCCGTGACGTCGCCGCCCCATTGGATTCCCCAAGCATTAAAATCGCCCCCAATAAGGAGCGCCTTCCCGCTATGCGCCTGGATGGAACGCGCCACGCCGTCCAGGCAGTCCGCAAAAACCTCATCTGGGTTGTTGCGGGAGAAGTAACAGCTGTAAGCTACCACCCCCCCCCCCCACAAACGCCACCCAGACTGCCCCCCGACACGGCGACCCCCAAGCCAGGACGCGCGGCGCCCCTGAATACAACCAGATGGCCGCATCCAGGTGCGCATCGGCGAACCAACCGGGTCGCCGCCTCGCGTAATTCGGCTCGCTAGCCAGAACCACGTGCACCCGGTTTTCCGCCGCGTACTCCTCGAGGGAGTCGTGCGCCCCGCCCGACCTATTCAAATTTAGCTGAACGAACTCCCCCATTTATTGTTTTTTGCAGCCCCAAAGTGCGGGCAGTTAGCCGCGTCCGCCCTGTGCCCCTCTTTATCGCAGAAGGGACAGTAGGGCTTGGCCCCGCATTCCCGCGCTAGATGCCCTGGCTTTGCACACCGGTGGCAACATTTACTACGGTCCACGCCTTCGCAGCGCGCCGCCTTGTGGCCGAGTTCCCAGCAGCGGTGGCAACGGTCTTGGCGAGTGCGCTCGCCGATGCGCGCCACTGAGAGCCCCACCCGGACCCTTTCCACCTTCAGCAGAGCGGCCGCCGTGTAGACAGACAAGACTAGACAGACAAGACTAGACAGACAAGACTAGACAGACAAGACTAGACAGACAAGACTAGACAGACAAGACTAGACAGACAAGACTAGACAGACAAGACTAGACAGACAAGACTAGACAGACAAGACTAGACAGACAAGACTAGACAGACAAGACTAGACAGACAAGACTAGACAGACAGACAGACTAGACAGACAAGACTAGACAGACAAGTCTAGAGAGACAAGACTAGACAGACAAGGCTAGACAGACAAGACTAGACACACAAGACTAGACAGACAAGACTAAACAGACAAGACAAGACAGACAAGACTAGACAGATATGTCAAGATAGACTAGACTTTAAGGAAAGCACTAAACATAAAAGTCATTTGGTAAACATACTAGCGTCTTATGGAATGGTCGAATATGTTCACTAATATACAAGGACAACAGTAAAATCAAGCACACAGTTAGACAATATTTTTGCAAAGTCTAAACAGAACTTATCCACCTCAGTCGAAAAAACTCCGATGTCCGACCATCGATTAATACGTATATGTAGTATTACGAAGATATAACATAAAAACGAATAAAGGCTTACCAGAAACATGTCAATGTTAAACAAAAACAGCTTTGCCGACCACTCGCAGAACAAAACCTGGGAGGAAATCTACAAGAACTAGGATTGCAATGGGCAAACAGTTTCCTTCATCAACATCCTACAATATTACTCAACCAGAATCGCAATTCTTGGATTACAAAGGAGGTAAAACGGTCAGATAGCAAACTAAGTGATATATTCATTCTGCAAAATTAATATCAAATACTTAAACGTGTATACTTAAGACAAAAAAATTAACACTCCATGCTTATTAAGTCGGCAAAAGAGTCTTTCTTTCGTCATAAAATAATCGCACAAAATAGCACAAAAATAACACAAAAGCACAAAATAGACAAAGAGCCTTCTGGAAAGTAATAAAGGGTAGCAGACGAATACATCTAGTGCACCAGAACCAATGAAAATAGAGGAAAATGAAATGGTAATTACTATGCCAAAACAGATTGCAACAATCTTCATCAACTTTTTTTTAACAAGCACCGAAATTAATACGCCAAAAGATCCAACCAACATACATCACTGATGAGCATATCACACTCAACTCACAAACATTATTCCTGGAAACATTTACAACAACTGAAATCCTACAAATTATGGAGTCATTGAAAATACAACTACTTGTGGCCCTAACCCACTGCCTACCATCATTCTCAAAGAGTTCATACATGTACTGGTACATCCAATAATATACATTGTTAACGTCTCCTTCGATAATGAAATCTTCCTAGAAATATTAAGAACCGCTATAATAATACCTGTCTATAAAAATGGAGATGAGTCGCAAGCAAATAACTATCGTCCTATAGCCCTAATATCGGTTCCAGCAAAGATATAAGAATATTGTATGCGGATTGAAATGTTGCCCTTGATAGACAAATTCCACCTAGTGTCAAATAAATAGCACGGTTTCTCCATAGTAAATCTCCAACAATAGCGTTAACTGAATTCTATACCTAAAATTTTAGAAGAAGTAGATTAAGGAAATCACCCGATTGGTATCTTCTGCGGCTTAGCGAAAGTATTCGACTCGCAATGTAACAAAATTTACAATTACGGAATAAGTGGTAAATCTGCTAGATGACTTACATCTTTTGTCGCAAATAGGAAATCCATGAAAGTAAAATGCGGATCGATAACTGGCCAATCCGACTTCAGTTGTATAAACTTGCGTGTTCCTTAGGGCAGTGTCTTTGCTCCGACTCTATTCCTACTATACACTGCAGACCTGGTCCGCTACATCGGAGATCAACACCGCACGTTATAAGATAAGGTGCTTAAGTATATTATGGTGATGATGCTAGTTTTATCTTCTCCGAAAAAAAAGCTTCCAACAACCCACTGTGAGCCAACATGCTCCTGGGTACACTCAACAAATAGTACACGCACAACAGTCTCTTTCTCAGCATAAATAAAACAGAATACGTTTCTAGGATTCCTGGGATATTCCATACAGCATGTAGCAACTACCCCATAGACATCCAGTTGAAAATAATTAACGTCGAAATTGAACGAACCAATGTGGCTAAATTCCTGGGAATTTATTTAGAGGAACACCTTCAACATCACCATACAACATATGTGCTTCAAACTACATAGGAAGCTGTTTCAAATAAGATATCTACGACAATTTCTAAAAATCGAAGACCTCCTTACAGTCTACTTTGCGGAGATCCAATCAATAATTTCATACGGTATTCTGCTTTGGGGATGTTCGTCATAAATTGAATCCATCTTAATAGTGCAGAAGAAAATTTTCAGATCCCTAATGGGCATCAAGATCACTGACACCTGTAGACCCCATTTCAAGAAGCTGGGTAGTCTCACAGTCACAAGTTTATATATTCTAGATCCATAAACAGAAGCACACTTTCCAGAAGCATCTGGATAAACATCAACACGACACGAGAATTAAACACTAACTATACATGCCCAAAACAAACCTAACACTCTGTGTAAAAAGTCCTAGCTGCCAGAGAGTTTATAACAAACTACCAATCAACCTAACTGAGGAAAAATCCTATAAAAAAAATAGGAAAACCACAAAGGACATCCTCCTCTCTAACACAATCTACATACAACTTCGAAGAATTTATACTATATATTCTATCTAATGTTTGACACATATAGTTCCATATCTTATGGGCAATAAAATTATTTGATTGATTTGTTTTATTTGACTAGACAGACAATACTAATCAGACAAGAAGGACTATCCAGACAAGACTAGACAAGCAAGACACACCAGACAAGACTAAACAGGCTATATAAGATAGATAAGAGTAGAGAGACAGAGTTTATTTTATTTTCTCTGTTTGTATAGACTTGTCAGCGCAGATGGAAATATTTTGTTACAAAGTAAAAATTGGTGTAATCCATTATAATACTGAGGCATAAAAAAACCTGAAGTCCATGTGTCAGTGCAATTTTCCCTTAGTTATTATTCCCCTGGTTGTCTATGCGATCCTCAGGGATGGCGAAACGTCGAGCCTCGTTACGCTAAGGGAGAGAACAATCAACCTATTGTTGGACTTATAGCCAGCGACAATCAGTTTATTTACGAGGTATTGTTAGCGTTTCTTGTTTGCAGAATTTTATTTGTTTGCATCGACTTCCATTGTGATACATAATATGCCATTATATCGCAATATATTTATGAATATATATTTATAAAAAAAATGAACAAGTATAATGGACGGTGGACAGAAAACTGCAATTTAAACCGTGCGGTTTTATAGTGCAGAATTTATTAATGGTTGTTAAAATAGATTGTAATTATCTATTGAGAATTTCCTGCCAAGCTTTGCACGTTCATTGTTGTTTGTTAGGACAAGGAATTGTTATTAGATTTGAGTTGGGTGTTAAAGAAAGGTTAGGGTGGACAAATCTTGGTGGATTATTTATTGCGTTTCGTTTATTCAAAATAAATTTTCTGGTTATAAGAATTATTTTTTTTTTTTGTTAAGGGAGAGAGTTATTTAATGGTGTTTTAATACATGTTTAAGGGTCTTAAGTGAAAGAAAGAGCGAGACGTGATGAACAAATAATAAAGATTAAATAAATAAAGATTAAGGTAAATATATAAAAGTCAACCGAACAAAAATTTGAGTTGAACGTATGACTAAAAAAAAAAAAAACTTTACGAGCGGCGGAAGAACAAAGGGACTTTTTAAATTCGTCAGGTATTTCCCTGAAAACTTTTTCTTTCTCCCTCGATCGATTCTACGGCCCGAATCTGACATGCATCATCTTCCGAATTGTATTTTCTCTCGGATATTGAGTAAACACTTTAGGGATTTAAACTTTCCGCCGAACGCGATGCAAATTTCAAAGACGACAAAAAATACCCGCCCGCTCCTCTCACACATATGTAATCGAACAAACTCTCCTGTCCCAAAACACCACGGCCCTAAACCACCCACATTTATTACGATTTAAACTTTATTTATTTACTTTATTTGTTAATTTTTTCCCTCAACTACCTTTAACTATATCAGCGTTTCTCAAACTATGGGTTGCGACTCATAATTTAGCAGCTTATCTATTGGGTGGGGAAACGAAACTGTTTTGATAAAAATACAAAGACAATTTAAAACAAAAAATAAATGGCTAAAATAAAGTTTGCAGACCAAACCAGTAGGTCGTACCTACTCTCAATTCTTGAAAATCATTTAGATCGGATCTTTAAAAGTTTGAGAAATGCTAAACTAGGTTGCGTATTAGAAAAGTCAGAACAAACTCAAAATATCTTAGCAGTCTAGTCCTTGCTGATGAGTCTTGTCTAATCTTACCTGTAAGGTATTTTCTGTTTTGTTTTATTTCCATCTATTTTTAAACTTTAGTAATAGACTAGATGCTCTATTTTCTTGGTTTGTCGTCGACATGGTAAATGTAAGCATAGTAAGGTGTACGTTTCCTTACATCTGATCATGTTTACGCTACACGGGTTGCATTATTATGTTCAGTACGGTATAGTGAACAGAGTGGAATGGATCAATTGACGATTTAATTGAAAATGCACCAAGACACACTCAAACTACATTATTCCAATTTCCACTTCAGATTCTGCAAGACACACTACTTAAAACCCGATTCTCCAAACAAACACAACTATTAGATTTATCTGAAAAGGAATTGTTTTATGCCAGAATTCGATAAACACTTGTTTCATTTGTAATTTTGGAGTTATTGGGAAGGATTGATCGTGTAAATATGGATATTGTTGAATTCTAAATAGAATGTGAAGTGGAGTAAATAAATTTGAGTTAGTAAGATGGGTTTGTGTAGGAGGAAGTGGAGTAGAGATAAGTAGATAGGACCTATGTCATTGTCATTTGGAGTGACAAAACGTCACAGTTTAAAGATAGACCAAGAGCTTATATAAAGTTCAGCCAACCAATAAGTACTCTGTTTTAGGGACATCTCATTTGTTTTGGATTTTCTCCGAATTCGACGTTGCATTAAATTATATATTCAATTCCACACAAATTGTTTCAAACTTATATTTACTACCACATTGTGACGGAACAAAAATTAAATTGATTTCACATACATTATGGCATCAAAATGTTTTAAAGAAAAAGTTAACTTGTAAAACTTACGTGGCAGAATTATGTGACAGATATTATAGAAAGACAAAGAAACCTAGAATTGTTAATCTTGTCCGTCCAGTTTTAACTCATTTAGTTATATCTAATAATTATTTCTGTAAATAACGTTTTAAAAAAATGCTTATAAAATGTGCGAGAGAAAATTTATATTTGTTGTATTCTGTGCATCCTCATTTCGTGCTTATCTCTGGCATGCAAAATGTTTATTTTACAGAGAAATAAACAAAAAATCGTAAATTTCGGCAAAATTCTTATTTAAAAATTAGCCTAAAAAATATTAACCGACTTCCTCTTACAAACCAAGCTTCATAAAACTTATGGAATATGTAACCCATAACGTTCCCCACGCACGCCACCACTCTCAACATTCAACAAACATTTACCCAAATTTTAATGATTTAGTTTACAACGTAATTTCCCTTTAAATCTTGCATTCATTAATTTTGCGATTTTCAGTTTCTTTAGAACGCTCTCCTTTGGGGCTGCAACTAGCTCGCTTGGTACAGGGTTGGCATGTCTGTGCACTGTTAGGAATAATATGGGGAAACAATTAATTCCAACAACATGATCCTTAATTCAAAACGCGATGTGCGAGCCTGGATTAAAACGTTCCTGATTATCATGCAAAACATAATCGTTTAAGTTCTTGTATTTCAAAATGATTTTATATTTATTCATACATTTTAACAGCCTTGTACTGTATGTCTAGCTTAGTCTGTCTATCCTTATATGTATAGTATTTTACGTTTAGCCTTATTTGTCTAGTCTTCGCTTTCTAGCCTGGTGAGTATATTTTTGTTTGTCTAGTCTAGTCTGTCAAATCTGGATTGTCTAGTGTTATCTGTCTAGTATTGTCTGTTTAGTCCTGCCTCTCCAGTCTTGTCTGTCTAGTCTTGCTTATCTAGTCTTGTCAGTCTAGTCTAGATATATTGGAATATAACAAAATACAAATCAAAGTTTTATAAAGGTTCTCAATATCTATAATAGATAAAATTAAATTAAATATTTAATTGATTGTCAAATTAAATTATTCACTGTCATATTCCTCACATTCTTGGTCTTACGTTTCTTTTTTTTTTGGTTCAGCAAACCCTTCCATCCATAGTTTGACAACCGTTGCATCTCTACGCAAAATCTCCCTCCTTAGGCTTAGCATGTGAATCTCTGAATTTGGACAATCCTCTTGCACCTTTTTGGTACATTTTTTCGAGGTAGACTTACTTGCTTCACAGTCCTTACACAACATATAAATCGACCTTTCTTCTACATCGCAGGGAAGCTTGTCTGAATCCTTTCATAATGTTGTCCAACATTTTCACATAGATTTTGATGAAGATGAGATGACGGATGAGGAACGAAATGAATGAACCGCTCTCGTCTTTTGTGTACGTCTAATTATTTGTTTATTTATTTTAAATATTTATAAATAAGTACAAAAATTATAATTTTCGGTTAATATGTGTTGAGCCATTCAGCGCCCTCCGTGGCACAATTGAAACCAACGGAAATTGGCATAAAGCCTCCAGTGGCGTGTACAAAACGCCATCGTAGCTACAGATTTGAACAAAATGGATGGTTAGATTATGGTTACATTAGGTTATATTAGGAGAAGATCAATTAAGACCACATACCGCGATCCGAAATAAGAAAAAATATCAATAGTATAAACAATTTTTTTATACCCCCTTTAAATTTATTTTCCCTACGCATTTGTTTTGACCCCAATGCGCATGCGCGATGAGTTTATTTATGCGCATGCGCATGATATGTCTTTTACCACGTTTATCACCATTTTAAATCGAAATAATTTCTTTTGAATAATTAAAGATAAATAAAACAAAATAACTAAGATCTTGCATATAAACTATATGAACAAGAAGTGAGCAATTTATTGAAAGCAAATTTAATAAGAAAAACTCAATGCTTCCCTCACAAATAGGGGAAAAACTATTTGTACTTTAAATAGTTAATAACTAATACAAAAATTAATTAATGATATGAGCAATTGCGGATTTTAATTGAGCAATTAGTGAGCAATTAAGAGAGGTTTCTGGTTTTTTTAAATTATTGCAGTTCCACGCCAACTTTTTGTAGGTCTAATACATGCGTAAATCATTGCCGCGTATGTTTTGTCTCAAAACAATGTCTAAGCTAGGAGACACTGCTGGATTTACCAGCAGGCTGAGTAGGCTGGAGCCTAAGGTGGCAGATTTTAGGGGCGGCAAATTTGGGGCCAACATTTTTTTGTCGTACAGAAATTAAAATGATTCATATTTATATACCTTAATGTAAATGTTATTAGGTCCACACAAACAATTCAACATGTAATATGTTTCACCGCATATTGTTAAATGAATTACAAATTTAGCGTAGTAGCGGTTGGTCCGAAGCAGAATCGACGGAGCCGAGCTGTTAGCTGCATACGCCGCGTAGTGGCATTGAGTGTGAGAGAGACATATATAGAGCGGCGATATAAACAAAAAAAGCCGCCCAAAAGAAAAGCCGCCTCTGTTGATTGAGTCAAGTAATTTCTTATATGTATTCATTTTTCTTCGGGTGTGTGCTATAGAGGGCCAAATAAAAATTTCATTGATCCGAATAACAGAAATTATTGTATGATTTTGGAACTGTTAGCTGAATTCGATCCTTTTTTGGCGTGTCATATTGAATATCTAAGACTTGCATAAAAAGATTTAATAATATTTTTATTTTAAAAAATTTAAATTTGTTATAAATTAGACACAACGCAGGCAAAAGTTAATGACTGAAATTGGGAAAGAGAAAATGCTAAAGAGAGTAAATTTGACTTGTTGGTCAGCTAGAGAGGACGCATCTAGAAGTTTGAGTGTTTCTTGGCACGAAGTTCTTAAAACTTTGGAATCAATCATGGATGATTTTACCGAAAAACCTGTAACGCGAAACGAAGCGACGGGAATACTTTTAAATTTAGAAAAAACTGGAAACGGCGGTAGTTGTTGTGTGTGGTGTTTTTTTTTTTAAGAATGAACAAATTGAATATTCAAATGCAGGCTTTTACCGTAGATGTGATCACGGATGCCGATCTTTACGAATCCCTTTGCAAGTTTTTCGTAGCTGAACGAGAGAATTTTAAGCATTTTGAAGAAAAGGCCATGGAATTAAGAGTGTCGAGCAGTAAACAAAAGACATGGGAAAAGACAACCGAAAAGGATGAAAATATATGCTGAAACACGCGATGAAGAAATGAGTGTGACTACAAGTGATACTTTCCGGGTTAATACATTTCTCGTCCTTATTGATAGACTCGTATCGGAAGTAAAAAAACAACAGGAGGCCTACAACAGGTTCAATGAAAAGTTTTCATTTTTGACCAAAAAAGTGAAAAAAGTTAAAAAGTTGCTGAAAACATCACGTGATTAATGGACGACCCCCAATCTTGTGTAGCGTTTCTCAAGCGATGGGTCACGAGTCACGACCCAAAATTGGGTCGCATTAAGTTTGTATTGGGTGGTCAAAATTTGAAAAAAAAACAACTTTTGCATTAATTTTTAACATAAATTATAATATTAACTTCTGGTGTTAAATTTTTATTGTTATTTGGTTAAATTCAGTTCATTTTGATATTTAGCCAATTTCTCATCGATTTCTAAAAGATATCCCGATTTCGATACTCGTTTACTCTCATTTCAACCCTCATTATAAAAATATTTAAGTCGCGGATTTGGAAGTTTGAGAAACACCCATCTCATTTTTAGTCTGTATGTAGAGTCTAATAATCTGATATTTTATGTGTAGTCTTTTGTAATAAGTTTTCTCTATTAATTAAGATTATAAAGGAAAATTTGAAACATTTGTGACATCAAAACCGACACAACACAAAGGCAAAAATGATAATATATATATATATATATATATATATATATATAGAGTTTTTAATAATCTACATTGTAAAACGTGTCGCATAATTATATTTGTCTCGTTATCAAAGCAGAGTGCATATTTTTAATCCCTTGTATATTATGCACAAAGTAAACTAATTCCATTTAGTTTCAGCCTTTTTTCATAGTGCAAAGTTTTTTGTGTTCGCTTGTAGGCGGAAATACACGCAACCGGAATATTACGCGTAGTTACAAAGACATATTTTGTTGAGGGAAAACTTGGATATTCCTGTCTGTCTAATATTTTGTTGGGAAATATCAGACAGACGTGAACATGGTTGTTAATTTTTTGTTGAATATGTAGACTGGTTTTGTCTCCAGTTTTTCTCTGCAATTTTCCAGAAATGTATACCAAAATAAAGCATATTTATTATTAAAATTTAATATGTTTGTTTTTTTTGTAGGAGACAATAAATATTGCAGCACGTGTGTTGTATGAATTTTCTTTGTGTCGCGGGGTAAAAGAATAATAATAAAAATAACGGTGGAAAAAGCGATTTATACAGAAAACGCGAATAATAATGTCAAATGAATTAAGGTCGAGAGGAACGTAATTGCCCCGTACCCCCTTTTTTATTATAATTCAGCCACATAAAGAAATAAAATCAAGATGATTAGCACCCTGATTCTATTTAAATGCAAATTCTCGGCGTTATTTTTTTATTTCTTCCTTCAGCCCTGAGACACTATCGTCTCTTAATAACTCACGATTTTTCGCAACAACAACAAAATCCTCCGCAATAATGAACGACATTTAATTAAAAACAAAACTCGTCGAAAATAATCTCTCGCTACCGAAAAACGATGTTATTGAACCGTGCGCCAATTCCTCGATTTAATTTCCTGCGACATTTTAAACACGAAATTAAATTTTCTTTTCATTAAATTTCTGTATCTGTATAGACAGGGGTGGAATTTAACTTTTGTTCTTTGATTAAATATTCGCAAAAGTATGCATAAATACTGCACCGGTTTATATATGACAATTTTAAACCCCGGCCCTCGACAAAATTATTTTCTCAAGGAAATTAAACGATAAAATATTTTTCATCTTTTCTTTTTTATATAAAGGCAGGGGTTTTGTTGTATTTTTGTCCTGTTTACTTTAATTACAAAATATAAATGAATGCTATCTATAATCTTTCAATATTTATAACAAATTATCTAACTAAACCAGATTCGACAGACAAAATTAGAGCATTAGACATTTGATTCTAGGCTAGTGTGTCCTAAAAAATAAGTTCAATCTTGCTGTTTATAATTGATAGAATCAAGGTTTAGCTCGTAGTTTTTGTAGATTCAACCATCTTTTGAGATTTAGACAAAGACAATATATATGTTATAATATGTACATTTTATAAGACATGTGTTTCGCAGATAGTTTTAGGGTTATCACTTAACATATTTTAGGGCCAATAAACATCAAAACCAGTAAACCACAATTGAGTTTATAGTGCGGTTTCCCAAAATTCTAAAAACTGTAAGATGAGATTGCCAATACTATTCTATGAAATTTCCAATTGTGATGTTTTTAAAGCAGGTCAATATAGAAACCAAAAACCTACGTCTATTGTCCATCAAAATCAGAATTTATTGCCTATAATAAACCAGTCAATTTATATAAATCCTTCCAAAACTGGTCAGTTTTGAGGTTGATATTTACAACTTAATGACAACAGTAAATTTTTATTTATAGCAGTTTACATAAGAGATTTTCTATGAAAATTGGTGAAGTAGTTAAATATCTGTTTAAGAATAGTAGGAAATAGCAATTAAAGCAAAATTGTATTTAAATTTGCTCAGTTCGAAAACTAGGAATATAGTACATGCGTATGCAAATTACAGTGAAATGTTAGTCTGTATGTTAATTCCCTTACCCTGTAAATTGACATGAGGTCAAACTAAGACCAAACATGTTTATTCATGTATTGGTTCGATGATTCGAATTACATATTCCCCTGTTTAATTCAACGACAGAAACACCATCAGTATTAGTTTTTCGCCACCCAGCCTTTCAAGAGTGACGCTGTATTATAAATGGTGGCGGTTAGTTTCAAGGGATGTTCTAACATTCGAGAGCATCCAAGACATCGTTTTTTGTGTTGTGCGGAGGAAAGTCGCAAATGTTCGCATCGACAGTCATTTTAAGCCACATCACATCCATCATTCCCCGCTGATCACCGCTTGACGCCTTTTTTACAGCCGCTCCGGTTCTTTTATGGATTCCTTTATTTCATTTTCCTGCCTATTATTCGTGGGTTGTCCAAATTTATTATGAAAACAATGGGATTTTTTTAAGACATGAACATGTTTTAGTCTAAGCACCTTTTATACAATTTTTTGGCGAAAATTTTCTTAAAGCAGACAATTTTCGAGTACAATACAGGAATAAATCTATACTTCAAGAGTTAATCTGTTTATAATATTAACGTAACATACAATAACCTATCGCCCATATCAGGACTAGGGCGCACTACGGCTAAACCGTCGCGGTTTTTAATCGAGTGATTTTGTGACTGGAGTAAGCTAATACAAGCGGCCTCACTTGGGGTTTTTTCCCACGACTGATTTTCCCCATAGGGTACTGTGTGTTTCTCGAGCGGTTTCGCAGTTATTGCGATTACCGCTCGCGGAAAAAAAAACTAGTTATTGTATTATACAATCGAAATCTTTCTGAAAATGATTTAGAAATAATCAATCCATTTGGTAACTTAAAGAGACAAAATTAATTCTAACATTATTTAAAAAACTTTCTCGATAGTTTAAAATTCGGAAAGGTTTATTTAAACTTGATCCAATATTATTTATTTAGAAACCATTTGAACTTTAAAATAGTTTCTGACCTATTCAAGTAATTTTGGCCAATTGCTAGATGATTCTAAATTGTAAATGATCAACATCAAATCGTGTTTTGTGATGTTGATTTTGTTACGGAAATTGTAAACATTCCGGTTTATTGACAGCAATAAATTCCTTTCTTGTCTCTGGTTTTGGCGCACAAAGGCCGGACAACTTCTCGGTTTTTATATTGACGTGCCCTAAAAACAGAAATATTTGAAATCTCAGAGGACATAATTAGAAATATCTTGCTAAAAGTTTCTAGACATTTGTTAAAATATATGATAAAAAAAATGGAATTTGCAATTCCACAAATAATAAAAATAAAAATATTTCCGAAACTTTTGACAATCAAATAAGTAACTATAATATTGAACCTTCCAAATTCAACTACCTCATATATTAGTAAACAAATTTTCAAGTAACAAAAAGTTCAGAAAATAACAACATGTTTTATTTAATTGTCCTTTTCTATGAATCTGGACATCTCTGTTATTTCTGTAGCAATCTGTCTAGTATTGACAAGCCTAGCCTATGTTGTATGTTTAAAATTATCTACTTAGTTTCATCTCTTTTGTCTTGTTTGTTTAGTCTTGTCTATCTAGTCTTGTCTGTCTTTGTAAGCAAAAATAGGAACTGATTGGTACGGCGGAACTAATAAATAACGTGTATCGCTAGAAACTGAGTAATGATTTCTCATGTTTCTCTGCGGAGTCAGATGGAAACTTATGGCATTGTCGCCGCCGCCTAGGACTTCTAAATTCGAAATTTGTGAACGAAATGAGCAATGGAGCATTGAACAACATCAAGTGTAACGAGCTTGCAAATGTCATCAGCTAACTGTCAGGCGTGCTGTGAGGGTAAGCAGTCTAGACTTCCCTTCCCACGCAAAGGAAACGGAGCAGCTGATTTGCTCGGAAGAAGAACCTTTGCTCTCAAGAACCGGGTTCGAATCCTGGTCGGGGAGACGACAACTAGGGCGGTTTTCAGTAACCGTCCGGGCTGCCCACCCTGAATGAATGCAAAATATGCGATACCGGGATGGAGCATACCAAAATTAAAGTGAAATAGGGGGCTAAGTGACAGCTGCCCCTAAACCAATTATAGAAAAAAAGTGTTGTATGTTTAGTCTTATCTATAGTATTATAGTACTGTCTGTTAAAACTTATCGTCGGTCCTTTCGTGTCTAATCCTATGTGTCTGATATTGTCTGTCTGGACTTGTCTACCTGGTCCAGTTTATCTGGTCTTGCCTATATAGTCTTGCCTGTCAAAACTTTAGGCTTGTGAGTCTGATTTTGTCTCTCTATTCTTGCCTGCTTTGCTTTATCTGTGTAGTTTTCTTAGTCTAGTATTGTCTGTTTAGTCTTCTATACCTAATCTAGTCTGTCTAGTCTTGTCTGTCTTAGTTTTGTTTTCTAGTATTGTCAATCTAGTTTCATGTACCAATCTTATCTATGTATTAGTCTCTCTAGTTTTGAAAAGACTAGGCAATGTTGTATCTTTAAAATTGTCTGTTTGATCCCATCTCTTTAGTCTCGTCTGTTTAGTCTTATCTGTCCAGTCTTGTTTGTCAAAACTTATCGTCTGCCCTTTCATGTCTAATGCTATGTATCTGGTATTGTCTGTCAAGACTTGTGTTTTGTATTTAGACTTGTGTGTCTGATGTCGCTCTATTGTCTACTTTGTCTTCTCTGTGTAGTTCTTGTCTGTCTGGTCTTGTCTGTTTAGTCTTTTCCATCTAATCTAGTCTGGTCTAGCCTTGTCTGTCTTAGTTTTGTTCTCTAGTATTTTCCAATTAGTTTTATTTACCAATTTTATCTCTGTAATAGTCTGTCGTAGTTTTGACAAGATTAAATAATGTTTAATATGATCTGTATCATCTCTTTTCTAACCTGTTTAGGCTTGAGTCTTCTTTGTGATCTGTTTTCTCTCATCTCTTTTATTATCTCTTTAGGCTTGAATATGCTTTGCTTTCTCTGTGTAGTTTTATCTCTTTAATCATCTCAACCTAATCAAGTCAGACTAGTCTTGTCTGTTTTTGTATTGTTCTATAGTATTGTCGATCTAGTTTAATTTACCTATTTTATCTCTCTAGTAGTCTGCCTAGATTTGAAAAGACTAGCCTGTCTAGTCGTGAAAAGACTAGACAATAATATTTTATGTTTAAAATTGTTTGATGAGTCTCATCTCTTCATTCTTGTCTGTTTAGTCTTACCTGTCTAGTCTTGTCTGCCAAAAATTGATCGTTTGTCCTTTCGTATCTAATCCAGAGTGTCTGGTTTTGTCGGTCTAGTCTTGTCTACCTCAAGTTCTTCAGCTGCCCGCAGTGGAACGATGTACGCAATCGAGCTGAATGCCTAATTTGTTAAAAACTAACACCCGAAAACTTAGTGCCTGAATTGTTGAATAGCGAAGCAGGGTGGAATATAATTGGTAAAATGGTGCAAGGCATCCTACTAAAGAAAGAACTGGACGAGAGGGATAATGAATAGAGACACCACCATGAAGTAAAACCGCAAGGTGATCCCGTAGTGTGAATGGTTATTAAAGGAAAGAGGAGCTGGTTTTTAGTGGGTAGAACCGGTGGTACCATCAAGCCAGGTGAGTCCCACACCCCTCAGGGTATTTCTGTTCTGGGGGTCGTACGTAAAGGTATTTCCCCCCCCTTTCAAAAAAAAGTCTTGTCTACCTAGTCGAGTTTATCTAGTCTTGCCTATATAGTTTGGTCTGTGTGTTTTGTATTTAAGCTTCAGTGTCTGATCTTGTCTCTCTATTCTCGCATGCTTTTTCTTCTCTGTATAATTTTATCTGTGTAGTCTTGTCTGTTTCCCTGTCCTCCTCGATAGTGTAGTTGACAACATACCCGCCTTTCCGGATCTTATTGCAGACTTCTTTGAAAAAGTACACAAAATTGACCCAGAACTTGACGACAAAAAGAAATTATTAGTTAAAATCGTGAAAGAATTCTTAAAGAAACAGGACTGTACAGATCCAGACCAGGAACTGACGACTTGCCAGACGGAAATTAAATTGTTTATTAAATATCTAAAGCCACTGAAGTCGCCCGGATCTGACCAAATAACAAAGAAATTATTTAAAGATCTCTCATGAAAATCTTTGGTACAACTCACACATAATTTAAAAAAACAAAACGGAATTTTTAAATTGCAATATTTTCCGCCATCCTGGAAGATCGCCAATGTTGTTCCAATACTGAAACCTGGAAAAACCGACTCGGACCCAAACAGTTACAGGCCAATAAGCCTACTAAAACACGCTAAGTAAAGTTACTCAAAAAATTATATGTATTTGCAAGACTGAGGAAATACATTAGGCTACAAAAGATTTGGACGGACAATCGATTTGGATTTAGACGGAACATAACACGGTACAACAAATCTGTAGAATCATAACGGACGTAAAATTCAATTTCAACAAACAGAACGTAACTGCCTTGACATTATTGGACATACAGAAAGCTTTCGACAGAATTTGGACCGACGACTACTATTCAAATTGATTAAATTAAAATTTTCACCGACAATTATAAAATTACTAAAAATCTACTTGACAGACCGACACTTTAAAGTGCTAATAAACGACAACATTCGAGACTAAGACCTAAGCAGCTGGTATGCCCCAGGGATCGATTCTAGCACCATTTTTATTTAACCTTTACATAAATGACATGCCGACTATGCCACAGAAGAAACTACGCCGACGACACCGCCATTTACAGTCACTCGTTTAGTTCAATCGCAGCACACGTGAAGACCGAAATTTACGTAGACTTGATCACTAAATTCTTTAAACTCTGAAAAATTACACTTAACCCACACAAGACAGAAACCATCACCTACACATGAAAATACATAAATACAAAACTTATTTACCCACCGAAAATTTACCCACCGAAACTACTCCAGTACCACCTAAGCAGGCGGTAATATACTTGTGAGTTAGGGTTTCTGGTTCGGATATATCCGAACCTCAAAACCGCGGTTTTCTGTGCAAAAACTGAAACTGCATAACCGTGACTCGCGACGCCGTTGTCAAAAATTTCGAAATGCGGTTTTTAGTCGCGCTTTACCACAAGCTTTCCCTTCACCAAAACACCACATTCGTTGCTCAATCTTAAATTGTGGATAAACTACAGCGGAAAATTCATCGCGAGTTCCCGAAATTCGACATAGATTAGCTTGAACTATGCGGCGACGTCGCGACGCCGTAATCAAAGATTTTGCAACGCGGTTTTCACTACCGCTTCCTGGAAAGCTTTCCCTTCAACAAAACGTCATACTTGTTTCGCTAGCTTAAAAATTACGAAAACTACGGCGGAGAAACCAGCAGCCGCATTAGGAAACTGAACTTTGCGGTGGCGTCGCGACGCCGCTGTCAAAGATTTCGCAACACGGTTTTCAGTCTCACTTTCCGACCCCTTTTTGTTCTAACAAAACATCGAATTTGTTACGGCAGCTGCGAAATTTCGAAAAAACAAATGCAACCAATCCTCGATAGATCTAACTTTGACGGGCCGTCGCAGCGTTATTTATCTAGTGATTTCAACGTGGTTTTCAATTTCTGGTCCCAAAAACCTCAAAGTTTGATTGAGTCTGGGATTTATTGCCGTGGGATTATTATTGAGTAAGATACTTCACATGACGATGCCCGGGTAATTAAAAAAATGGTACATATTGTCCTGCTGAACCAAAAATTTGCATTAAGCATACAATTCATCTCGCTGTGTGCGACACTTTTTACAAGAAATCATCTCAAGTAGAAAACAGCTGCAGCAGTGAAGATGAAGATTTATTGCCTGAAAAATCGCACGACGAAGATGTGGATAATGAGTATTATGTCGAAGAAGATGCTGAAATTAAAAGTAATTTACAAATGGTTAGAAAACTTGTAAATTATTTTTATCTCCGATAAAATTAGTTTCCTACAACGAAACGTAAAATAAGATTCAATATAAGAAAAATTTATTTTTCTAAAAGTCGTAATATTACAGATTCTAACAGATTTAAATTTAGTGCATTTAATTGAAAATGTTAATTTTTAATTGTTATGAAACTTTATCTCCAGTAAGCGTAGCAGTAACAACATAAACAAGCGATGATTCAAACATATTTACGGGATAAGTTGCAATAGAATTCTTGGAAGAGAAATTAATAATTGGTTCTGATATAAGCAAAGCTTCAATGAAAGATATCATGGAACATGAAGAATCCGTGAAAATTCCGTGAAAAGACCCGTGAAAATCTAGAATTATCAGAATTGACTAGATGCTTACTAGATCCTTCGAAAGTTCCAACAAAGTCTGTTTTAATATTGGCGGAAAATCTTTTTGAACGACTTTATTCGGATAACAATAAGGTTGAAGTTGAAGATAAATGTTCGGCAAATTCAGAAGAATTAGAAGTTACCAATCCAAACTACTCCTTGCAAGACGAAGTACAATATGCTATTCAAGAAGAATTAAATAAAAATACTTATATGTAAACAAATCGCTATCCTAATTCTATGAAAAAGGAGTTAAAGCTAAATATAAAAGAACTTCTGAGAGAACAAAAAGATTAAATATTTTGTTTCAAGTACTCCGAAAGATCATTTTCCCTTAGCGGTAACTTTTGTAGAAAACTAAGATCTAGTTTAAATGTTAAGCACTACTACCAAAAGTTCTTAAAAACCGAACCCGAAACCGAAACCGCAGTTTTTAATTTTCAAAAACCGAAAACCGCGGTTTTGAAAGAGTGCGGATATTCAGAAAACCTATTGTGAGTACATCTAGACACTAGATTATGTTACAAAACACACATCAAACACACAATTAATAGAGCTTTTGCTGCATTGAAGAGCATCTACCCTTCACGAACAAAAATAGCAAACTATCAAAAAACAACAAAATTTTGTTGTATAAAACTATAATCAACAATGTACTAGCAATGAAAACGCCAACCCATCTACCCACCGGAACCTGTAACGACAACATCGCTATCAAAACGGATATGGAGTATGCCATCAAAACCTTGGGGAGCCAAATATCAGACCACAGCGCCCAAAAGATCACACCAAAAATATCAAGCAAGAAGAATAACTTCAGAACGCAAATACATAAGATTGCTAACTGGCAATAAGTGACCAGTTAGCAATCTAACTGGCCTGCTAACGGGCTAGGGAACGTATGGAAGGAGTGCTCGAGCAATAACTTTGAAGCAAAAATGATAGTGTGGAAGGAATCTTTGAGAAGTATCCTTTTGTATGGAGCGGAAGTGTGGGTAGTGAAAGAGGAAGAGAGATTTGAGAGTCCAGCTACAGTTTTTAAAAATGGCCCTGTATTTAGATAGAACTACGCCGGCATACATCGTGCTGCAAGAAACAAATATGCGGAAAATGTTTTCGCAGGCGGCGAGGAGGGTCGTTAAGTTTGAAAGAAAAGTGTATGAAATGGGTAATGAAAGAATTGTAAAAGAAGTGCTGAGAGTTGTAAGAATGGAAGGTTTTGGTGTAAATAAGTGCACAAAATGGGGGAGCGAAAGAAAGAAGCTGTATGAAAGCTGTGGCTGTGAGGAAAAATATGAGGAAATCGAGAGAATGTTTGGTAATGGAAGGAAGGTAGAAGAATTGGTGTGTGAAATGTGAAAGGTTAGTGAGGAGAGTCTGGTGGTAGACGACTGGGTTTCCTGCATGAGGGAAGACGGAGCCGGTTGGCCCTTGATGAAAAGGGTGGTTCAGTTAAAAAAAGATAAATACGTAGTCAGGTGAATTTTTGTTTTTATCGTTGTGAATAGAGTGCGAGGAATTGCTATTTTTGGTTGCTTTATTTATTGTTTGTTTTTTTTTTTCTTTCCTTTTGCCTTATCTCTTGAATTTTACCGCGGTTTCAGAAAGGATTAATTGTTTGTTTTATTTAATTTTTGTTAACTATGAAGTAGCACTTTTGTTTCTTTGTTAGGTTAAAAAATATGTAATTACGTATGCCAATAAAAAGATTACTATACTACTACATAAGATTATTTAACCAAGGAGACAGATGCAAATACAAGCACCTCCTAGAAGAAGTAACCTGGCTCGAGACCTACACGACCGCCGAAAGTGATGTAAATAGACAATGGGAGACATTCATGAATATCTTTATGACACATTTCGAAGAATGTTTTCCACGAAAACTCCGCACTATCTCATGATAGAAAGACACGAATTTACACCAACCCGGAAATAAAAAAAGCGCAACACGAATTAGAAATTCTCCAAATTTTATCACATTTCAATATAAATGTCAAAATACCACCACAACAGGTCAAGAAGAAAGTTTAATACCCACCTGAAAAAAACAAAAATTAAACATCTGGGAGAAAACATGTTCAAATCCGAAAACCCAAAGAAAATCACATGGGAAGCAGTCAGGGAAATAGCATGCCTAAAGAACCAAAACAACAAAAACTATAGCATCACTAACGAAGACCCGCACGCAAATGAATATAATCCTTATTACACTGATTTTCCGCAATTTCTTTTGAAGAAGATCAGTGAAAAACTCTACGAGGACAAAATAAAATATAACAGTACATCGATGTTTCTAGAACCAATAACAATAGAGGGTTTGTTCACCATAATTGCATCCTTAAATTAAAATCCTTATCAATATCCTTAAAAAGAGCGACGACGATGACGAGATACCATTAATGGTAGTCAGGGACGTTTTCTGGCTGATCGCGAAACCATTGACGTATATCATCAACAACAACATACAATACGGAATCTTCCCAGACGCCCTAAAACACTGTATTATAACACCATTGCACAAATCAAGCGATAAGAAAAGGGTAGAAAATTTCTAAACTATATGTAAAATATCTTTCTCAAATGTCAGATGTGTATGTCTTCTCAAAAATATTTGAAAAATTGTTAACAACCAAAACTAACTTTTTAGATAAAAATACGTGGTCTGTTAGAAAAGTATCCGACCTTTAGCCGGTAAAAAATGGCATACCTGGAGCGTTGGAAACCTAATCACCCCCAAAGTAGTCTCCTTGGGACTCCACACACTCCTCCCAGCAGTGCCGCCACTGTTGGAAGCATTCCGAAAAAGCCTCTTGCGGAATCGACTTTAGCTCGGCTGTCGTTGCAGCCATAATGTCCTCTCTTGTATGAAATCGCGTTCCTTTCAATGGTCTCTTGTCTTTGGGCAATAGCCAGAAGAGAGTAAGGAGCCTGTCGAACTAGAGGAGTCTGGTTTTTCGCCAAAAAATTGGGAACCAAGTGCGAAGAATGTGCTGGAGCATTGTCGTGATGGAGTCGCCAATTTCCTGATGACCACAGCTCTAGTCGCTTGCGCCGCACAGCATCACGTAGGTGTCGTAGGACATCCCTATAGTACTCTTTGATGCTCTTTACTTGCATTGAAAAACCTACGAGAGCACTACATTCTACGTCACTCGAACACTGCTCGACAGTAATTGACGCTATCTACAGGCGGGGAAAAAATCACGCATGCGCACGAAGGTTCAAGGTCGGCCCATGCAAGCTCGCTTGATTCAAATCCATCAGGTTTTTCAAAATAAAAAATAAGTCGGATACTTTTCTAACAGACCACTTAATCTTATAAATAACGAACAACACGGCTACATAAAAGGGAGGGACATAGAAAGAGCATGTTTTAATTATATTCAAAATATACACAAAGAGTTGGAGAATCAGGCCTTACCATGTGGAATTGTAATAGACCTGTGTATATTCGCATGGGTGTAGTTTAGTTTAGGCATGTTTTAGTTTATGCAGCACAGGCTTGGTGCAGTGCTGCCAAGACCAACTGGTATTCCTGCAAAGATTCCAGAACAAGTGCCCTAAAATAGCGTTGAATATTGATATTTATATAAAGGTTGATGACTTACATGACGAAGGACAAATTCCCAGATCTACATCTACGTACACTCACAAACATTTTAAACCAAATGTAGGGCACGGAAGGAGCCTCCACGGGTGCATTTTCTCCTGTATATGCAGAACATGCCGGCACACCCTGGTAACACTGTCCCATCAAACCGTGGCCAATCCTTCCACCACCGGAAACCACCGGACACGACAAAGTAAAACTTAGTTTACACTAAACATGCAAGCAAAAGACACCCAAACATACATGTTTCAGTACTGACGAAAATTAGAGCCCACAACACACCAATCACACTGAAACACAAACTCCCATACGAAGAATTGTGTTTATTGATGAAGCTCATTTCTGGTTAAATGACTTCGTCAATAAGCAAAATTGCCGTATATAGAGCAAAGACAATCCTCAAGGCTTTAACTAATTACCATTACACCCATTAAAATTGACTGTTCCGTGCGGTTTACACGCTGGCAGCATCATGGGTCCTTATTTCTTTCGAAATGAGTTGATGTTACGGTGAATGGCGAGGGCTATCGAGCCATGCAGACTGATTTTTTGTTTCCAAAAATTAATCACCTAAACCTCGACGACATTTGGTTCCAACAAGACTAATAATATATTGCAAAATCAATTTGGTGGCAACTTTATTTTCAGAAGTGGCCCTGTTAACTAACCCCCTCGTTCTTGCGACTTAACACCCCTCGATTACTTTTTATGCGGCTATGTTAAGTCATTGGTTTATGCCGACAAACCAGCAACTCTTGAAGCAGTGGAAGCCAATATTCAAACCACGATTGATGCCATACTGCCAGATTTATTGGAAATTAACGAGTTGCTGTTACGAGTTGCAATTAAAATTTAGAAGTGTTACCCGAATAGGGTAGGGATCCTTATAATGTTTAGTTTGTTTTCCTTATGTTATGTTTTGATGTTTCTTGTTAATTGCCAAATGTATATTTTTGAATAGAATAGAATATATCCGCCTTTCAATGCAGGAGACTCGGGTTCGAATCCTGGTCGGAGAGCCGACAACTACGACGGTTTTCACTAACCGTCCCCAAAATAGGCAGCCCCACCCTGAATGAATGAAAAATATCCGATACCGCGGTGGCGCATATTAAAAAAGCCAAAGTGGAATAGGAGGTTTAGTGATAATTTCTCCCAAAACACTTAAAAAAATGTCTTCTAATCTAGTATGTGGAGTCTTGTCTGTCTTAGTTTTGTTCTCTAGTATTGTTGATCTAGTTTCATCTAAATATTTTAGTCTTGTTTGTCTAGTTTTATCTCTCCAATATTTATATATTTATAACCTTAAATCTAAACAGTTTTATGCTTGTCTATTCTAGCCTAATGTAGCGTGTTTACTTTTGTATCACATAGTTCTTTCTAATTTAGTCTGTTTTGTTTTGTCCGTCTAATTTTGCATGTTTAGTCTTTCTGTTTAATCTTCATCTTCTTTACGTGCCATGTCCTCCGAGTACGTCGGCGATTATCATAATGATTTTTATTTTATCTGCAGCGGCACGAAACAGGCTAGTAGAAACAGGCTCTGTTTAATCAGCTTAATTTAACTAGCTGCAAGAAGTATGAGCTACAATAAGTATTCCTTGTAAATTATTTTTGGAAAATGTTTAAAACTTATCCAATTTGTAGCAAATTGGACTGTAGAATGATTTTCCCTCGAAACCTTGTTAAAACAAAGCTCTAAAAGATCGAAGAAGACAGAGGTAAATTAAGGAGCAACAAATCATAAAGACTTTCCTGATTTGTTGTGTCTCTACTAGTTCGCTGAAAGAAAATTGTTGGCGCCATTTAACTTTGTTGCAAGTTAGAGAAAGAAATTGATAGTAAATACGAAATCAACATCTGTAAGGATTCTAATATTTCGTGGAGAAAAAGTGGGTTCAGTTTTGGTAAGATTTATGTGGAACAGAACGGCGAAAGATGGACTCGGGTTTGAGCTGTGCGGCCAATAAAAAGTTATCAGTAGTCAGCACTCGACTTAGAGCTGTTGCACTTTTTGCTTTGTCACGCTGCGCTGTGACGCTCCAAGACAAATGCGAATTTCAGTCGTACCGGAAAACAAAGATTGCGCGTGCCGAACTCATTATTATTATTACATTGTCTACTTGCCTTTTTTTCCAGGCTGAATTCGATCAAACTTTACCCATTTCATTCTCGTTTTCTACACTTTTAAATTGACTTATAATAACTTCCCCAAAAAAAAAGAACTCACCCTAGACTCATTGTTTACGCTTTATAGACAAATTTCCTATTAATAACTCACAAATTGATATATAAATTTAAATTACAATTATTATCAAAATTGAACTTTAATAAATTTCCTGTTATTAAACGCTTCCCTAATTTCTGTTTATGAATTATGGACTAAATTATTTTTGCTTTTGTATTATTTTGTGCATATATCGTTGTTATTGTTTAAAGGTCAATATGAAGTGCATACTGCAAGTTTAATATGAAACATAAACAGAGTAAATACGAAAATAGCAAGTTTTGTTGATTTTCAACAAATTCTGAACCAATAACAATTTTATGCAAATATGAGAAATAATTTTGAGTTTATCCGCGCTGAATTTGCAGTAATAAATAATCTGGAAAGGAAGTGTTATGGGTGTATACACTTTTGAAATATGATCCTAATAAATTCTAATAACATTTTTGGTGGTTAGCGCTTCCAATACTAATTGAAATTGCCCGAACAAAAATGCGGTGCATTTTTGTCTGGCTAGAGAAATTTATTGGGTCATAAAGCTAACTCAATTGTCACGTTTTTGGCCTAAAGCCCTTCTTAGAAGATTTGTGGGTGTGTCAGCTTGAAAAATTTTGACAAAAAAAGGTTTTGGAAAGTTTGTGAAAATGAAAAATATAGAAAGTTAAGAGATGAGTCAACAATAGTTAACAATATAAAGAATCTCGTATTGATGTATAATGATTTTATTAGGTTGCCAATAATTGACTCCTAAGTAAAATTTGTTGACAAGTTTATTTGTTACGCTCGTTGCTCAACAAGTTTCAAAAGCTTTCCAGATCTAAGAAAACTTTCTCCTGAAAACTACTAGAATTTTCAAAATTGTACTATAATTGTCAAACAAACACATACTCTTTCATAATATCTAAATTGCTAATCTTTTCTTGTCTGATTAAAGTCTTTACTTACTCTTTTCTGTTCAGTCAGTTTCAGTCTTATAAAGTTAAATGTTTCTAAATAAGCCAGTGTAGTATGATAATGTATATTATTTTCCAGAAAATTTAGAAATCTTCCAATTTCTAAAACGACTTTCTAATGTTGGTTTCCTCGTCATTGAGTCAATAAATCAATGTTTACGGTGGTAAGTAGTCTTGACCTAGTGAAGAATTTACCCCGAAATTGCCCCCTCAATTAAGTTGTAAACCGAAAGCCAAAGTAAAGAAGACCTTATCTTCTGGTCAGCTCCATTGTTTCGATAATACACTGTAAAAATTGACAACTTTATCATCCCCTCATAAATTCCGATCATTTTTTAGAAACTCTTCAAAATGAAGTATCAAAATGAACTGATTTGAGTTTTAAGACTGATTTGATTAGCTTTAACTGTTCGTGATGCATTTACAACTTTCGATAAGTTCTTGCAGTTTGAGATTAAATTTGTGTTAGTTTATAGTGTAGTAATTAGGGTTAATAGTATATTTTTCACAATAGTGTTTGTAATTAGTTTTTATAGTGGATAATTATTGTAAATATTCTCAATAGTTTTCAAATAGTAAAATGTTATGTTGTAGAGAGTCGCAGCCAATGTAAATGAAATGAGCAAAGTGCTCGGTAGCGCCCATTGAATTCGCAATACTTTATTAATACTACGTGATTGTATCGCATTTTGTTAAATATTTTACATAATGGCCCGAATGCGGAATGGCTATACAGCGGCTTAATAAAAATGGAAACGTATGTATATTAAATAACGGGGAAGCTGAAAACTCTTTATGAAAACTAATTTTAATTAGTAAAATCCTTTTGTTCGAGATTTCGCTGAATTCAAAAAGCCCATTTAGTGTATTATGTAATGGCCGAAAGTTTTGCTCTTATTCGAATGTCTGGGCCGCACACAATGTGTATATATAATATATATTTTAGTCGCTTTTTCCGTTTTTTTTTTTCACCGCGTCCATTTCATTTCCATACGCTTTAGCTTCAGAATGTTAAATTTGTAATTGTTAATTTGCATTTTCTGTTTTACTTTTATCAGAAGCCCACAGGTTTCACCAAAAAGAATACAGAATACAGTTTGTTTCACTTTTTTTTCCTACTTTTAAGCTA
Organism: Phosphuga atrata; assembly: GCA_944588485.1. Classification (NCBI taxonomy): domain Eukaryota; kingdom Metazoa; phylum Arthropoda; class Insecta; order Coleoptera; family Silphidae; genus Phosphuga; species Phosphuga atrata. Next base: position 33,230,789 of record OX155901.1, on the reverse strand, counting down.
AATTCGCGCCAAACAAAGTTGATTTACTCAAAAGTGTAAATACAGTCGGTTTTCGTTGTGGGAAATATTTGGCATCGTGAAAGGAAAAATTGTGTAGAGTTTAGATTGTTTATAGGAATATTATGAGAATTTAGCAAAAATTAATAACTCGTCTTGGAACATAATAAAGTCGGAACGCAGCCTGAATATATAAATATATTCAACCTTTCCGGAGCTCTATAACAGTATTGAGTCTTTTTAGGAATACCAAAATAAATCTCACTGTGTTTAACTTTATATGAATATAAACGACTTTATTAAGTTTATATGATTATCTATAATATAGTATGGTTTTACCAATTCTAAACTCGTCTTGGATTTAAGAAAACTTTAAGTAAAAAGATGTGTGGATAAAATCAAAATATATAATTACCAAATTTTTCTAAATTCGAAAATTCAGTATTAATTATTCACGAAATTTCGACAAAACGTGTATATATAATTTGTGCAAAATTCTTTACTGATGTTCTAAATTTTGAAAAAAGTTCAGAAGTTTAGACAAAGTTTAAAAATATTCCACATTAATTTTTTATGGATTAAAAATATTCTATATTTTAAAATGGAATATTTATTGTTGTTTGAGAAGCTCACTCCTGAACAGCAGTGCTTACAGAGGTGCTGATGCGGCCAGTGATCACCAGCTTGTTATAGCATAAATATAACTGGGAATAAAAACAAATAAAAATTATAATAATAATTGGACTTTATTTAAGTCATACCTGATTGAGACGAAGTCTAGCATATGCTATTCTACTTAACCCCTAAAATGATAGCTTAGACAGAGTTACCTGAACAACCTAATTCAAAATATACATATATAGAACATGAACAGTAATGAATAGGTGAATAATAATGACTGAATACTAATAATAAATAGATAATAATTCCATCTAAATAAAAATAACTTAACAATAATAGGTTAGTAATTATATTAAAAAAAAATCCAAAATGAAGTTTTTCTGGTTGCGAGGTGTCAAAATTGTAAATAGTTTTTTTCTATTCTCGTATTAATTTTTAATTCAACCCAGGACGAACTAAAAACTAAAAAACACACATCGTCTGTCCTCCATGTTGCGAACGGCTGAATACACACTCTGTAACTTACAATTCCAAAAGGGCAATTCCAATTCCAATTCCAAATTTCCAAAAAGGCATCTCCCCTCTGAATTTCAGACAACTATGCAAGATGTCAATTTCCCTGAATGGAACTACTCCAGGAGGTAACCAGTCATCCGTCACTAACAGCGGCGCAATCAAGCCTAAGGATTTTGAAGAGCCTGAAACACCATGTCGTTCAAGAAATTCTAAAGGAGAAGAAGAATCCTCTAAACCAAAGAAAAAGAACATACATTTCTTTCGAACTTTAAATATTAACTCACTCTTGAATCCCGGCAAACTGAAGCAGCTCATCAAAGTTTTGAAAAAAAGACCGAAGGGCGAAGCTAAGAGAGAGGATGAAGATATATTGGCAGAAGAGAAAAGAGGATGAACGCAATAAGAGAAATGTACATTGAACAATAGTTGATAACTGCGGTCCCTAGACAGCCAAGAACGATAAAAAAATTATAATGAAGCTATTCATAGGAACTTTAATCAAATAATAGGGTAAATGTGGAAGGGGAAATGAGGATCATCTTGCCTGCTTCGATTATTTAATAGATTTTTTTTCAGTGTTGTACGGAAAGTGTTTATGCCCCTGCATTTATGGTATTCGAAGTAATTATAAATATGTAGGACATTTAACGTGAAGGACCTTTGGAAGAGGGCTGTACGGAATAGAGGCATTGATATTTTTTTGTGCTTTTCGTAAGTTTAAAGACACCTAGTTAATATTGAAAGAGATGTTCTACTCTTAAGCAACTCAACTCTCGAATCTTTTCTGATACGTGATCTCTTTTTCTAAGTTTGTTGATAAATCTACAGCAGCAGTTTTGTAATTGTTGCAATCTGTGTTTGATTATCTGATCTAAGCATGGATAAAAAACAATCAAGCCATAATTTAGATGAGACAGGAACGATTCACATATTTTTCTTTTCGTTATTTAAAGTTCAGAATGTGGTAGTTTTAGTAAGGTAATTTTAAAGCAATATATTTTTTTAATATGAGATTAACATGACTTTTAAATCTAGAGCTACTTTCATTTAGTAGGCCAAGCTTCCATGCTGTATTTCTTAAGGCAGGACTTCTTTGTTGATCTTAATTTTTACTTCCATTTTTAAGTTTATCTGGATTTATAATCTAGAATTAGTAGAACAGTGCACTTACTACTATTTAACTTTTGATCTTCCGAGTATGTTACAATTGCTGCAAGATCACAGTTAATGGCACTACAAGCTCCCTTTACATTTGCAATGTCAAAATGTAGATAAATTTGCGTATCAACGGCATAGCTACCGCTTTTGGAGTCATTATTTTTTTAAACATATAAGATAGAGGAATAACATCGGTCCTAGTACCGATCCTTGTGGTATACCTGACGTTATGAATCGATACTTAGACAGAGAGTCATCCATCACAACATATTGACCACGATTTAATAAGCTGGAAGAGCTGAAAAGTGATCGAAGCCATAGTATTTTAATTTCGCTATCAGGAGAGAGTGAGAGAGAGAGATATCCAACGTATTAAAGGTTTTAGAGAAATCAAGCATTGTTATTATAGAAGACTTTTTGTTGTCTAATGCTCTAATATAATTATTCATGATTACAGCTAGGGCCGAGGTAGAACTGTATCCTTTACGGAAACCTGATTGCTGATCCGGAATTATCTTTTCACAAACCACAAATACATAAACTTGATTCACAATAAATTTCTCAAGAATTTTAGATAATGTCGGGAGGATGCTTAACTCAGAGATGCTTTTTGGATTCTTTACCAAAATTATAATTGTAACGTTATATAACGTCGTGCATAATTCTAACGTTTGAACGACACCAATACGCAAAAAACTTTTGAAGAACAAATCCAAAACACCGAATATACCGAACAGGACTCAAATGAAAATAATTTGGAACAAATTAATAACAATAATCGTAAAAACCTGTAATGTGACAACCTACTTAGCACGAACAAAAACAAATAAAAAAACTGACTATCAGAGGACGCGTGTGATAAAATCCACCGATGGTTAAAAGTGAACGCTGAACTTAATAATGCCAAAACTGAACCGGAAAAAACTGCAAACGAAATCGTTTAAAAAGCGGCAAGGATGTTCAAGCGTAAATGGATAGACACTCAGGCCCAAGCCTCATAAACTGCCGCAGAGAACAACAACGCTCGCGAAATTTACAGATTCTCAATACGGCTGGGAAGCAGGACCCAACCAATGTCTCAACCTATATTAAACCCCAAAACCGGAAAGAAACTTAAAGCCACCGCAGACCAAACTACACAGATGGGTAGAATGTTGTAAAAACAGTTTCGGAGCTGCACCAAATAACCAACCATACACGCAGCCCATAGGACCCGCAAGGATACTAAACATAAAAACAACACCACAGCAACACTTAGGCTACGGCCTGAGTGAAAGTGCGTTGCGCGGCGAGCGGAGCGTGCAGTTTAAGCGGGCAATGGGCGTCCAATGTCTGGCCTGAGTTATGAGCGGTGCGTGCAACGTGCAGTTGCATCCGACGCGACGGTCTCCCACTCATCTCAGCTGCACGCTGTAGGGGAAGGCTAAACACAAACTGATTTGAAAGCGTGCACGCCACGCTGCCCGCCCAGCTGCACGCAAACCCAAACGCCCCGCTCACTTACTTACTCAGGACGCCTGCTACTAAGACCATGTGTTTGAGATGCACGCTGCACGCCACGCCCCGCTCCACGCTCTGTTTGAGCGGGCACTCAGGCCGTAGACTTAAGGTTAAAGCAGCGATTGACAGAATAAAAACATCCCATCCGAAGTCTTCAAAGCATAAAGCAGGACTATGAGCAGCTGAAGTAATAACATCTTTAGTTCAAGATGCATGGGCTGCCAAACCCTTCACCGCCGAAGGTACTGAAGGTCTAATTATAAAAAGTGCATCCCCCCATCCCCCCCCCCCCTCTTATTCAAATTGTTCTTTAAGTAACTCTTTACTAACAAGAACAAACCGCGTAAAGCGAAGCATGTCCTGGGGACTAATCGCTCACTTAGATTAGTTGGACTACGCAGACGATATATATTTCTTCGCGCATACCTTTGAAGATGTGCAATCAAGAATAGAAGCACTAGCGCTGGAGACTGAAAAAGTCGGGCTACAAGTAAACCGTAGCAAAACCAAATCGATGAGGTTAATGTCCAACAACAACACACCCCTAGCCCTCTATGGACACACCGTCGAAAATGTTACTTTCGAAAATGCTCCCCAAATTCACATACTTGGGGAGCATTTTTGACAAAAGCGGAGGAACAGAAGAGGACATCCAAGCGCGGATTTTTAAGGAACGGCTTGCTTTTGGCACTCTCCAAAAGTTCTAGGAGTCACAATCTACTTTACTGGTTTAACACCAAAATACGTTTGTTACACTCTAATGTCAAATATGTACATCTGTTCGTATGCGAGACGTGGAAGATGACGAAAACTGTAAACAACCAACTTCAAGTTGCGGTCAACAGATTGCTGCGAAAAATTCTCCGCGTTTTCTGGCCACAAGTGTTTACCAAAGCCAAGTTATGGTAGAAAACAAAGCGGGCGTCCATCGCACTTACTACAACGAAGAGGAAATGGAGATGGTTAAGCCGTACCCTATGCAGAGACACTTCAAGCATTGCAAGGCTTACACGTGAATAGAACTGTCAAGGAATTCGCTGTGAAGGGGTGCCCCAAAATTGCATGGCGACGCACAGGTTGAACGATACAAAATCCCTCGGGAAGACCTGGGGCAAGATCAAGACGGTCACCTGGAACAGGGTAATGTAAAGAAATCTTGTGGCAAATTTGTGGGTTAATTCACAAAAGTTAGAAATTTTACAAAATTCCAGAATTAAGTTCTAAATTTTTCAGTGTTGTAAGTATAGACTAAATGATGATATATTCCAGATGTTGTTAAAAATTTGGACAAAATCATAAAAATTCTATAAAAACTGTTGTTAAAAGTTCTACAACAATCGTGTTTTTTCAAGGAAATTAATGAACAAATCTAGACAATGAAAAAGTTTGAAAAGTTATGAGCTTGGAAAACATTTTGAAACATTCTGGATAAATTTCTGCAAATCTAGACCAAACCTTAAAATCTAAGATTGTTCATGAAATTTCGAAAACTTTTGTTTTCAAGAAAATTTGCGCAAAATTCTAGACGGAAGTTCTAAATTTTGGAAAATTATAAGTTTAGAAAAAGATTTGATAGATTCCAATTGTCGTTTATATTTGGGCAAAAATCATGTATTTCAAGGCAAAATTTGTAGAAAAAGTCTGGCAAGAATTTATAAACTTTGCAAAAATAAAATTTCGTAGATATTGATGAAAAAAATGATGCTCCTAAAAGTTTTCGAAATTTATTATTGCAGTTGAAGAGTGTTGAAATCGTCCTGTGAAGTTTCTTTATTATTGTTATATTATTGCAAAAATTATTTATTTCAAAGTTGCGCTGCAAATTTGTTTGAAAAAATATTATATTGACAAAGATTTTAAACTTTTCATCTATTTCTTCTACAGTTTTCTTCTTTAAAACACAATTTGGTTCAATTACTGTATTTTACGATTGTGGTTGTCGAAAATCTGGAAAAAAATAAATCCACAGTCTGATTAAACAGAAATTGTTTACTTAAAATAAATATTCTAAGAGAAGATTCATGTTAAAAATTCTACCACATAAGGCGTTATTTCGTACTTTGCCTTAACACAAAAACAAAAAAGCCGATAGAATAAATATTTATTGAAAATAATAATATTTGCACAGAAGACTATCGATCACATTGTCTAGCTTTGTGATAATTTGACAGATTTTCACTTGCAAAATTTACACACAACACAAATGTAATGGTCAGAAATACCTCGTGGACAATAGCTTTTTGGGATCAAATAAATAATTATCTGATAAATACATTACATTAAAAAGTCAAATAAGAATCATGTTCTGCAATATCATTGTGATTAACTAAATAATTTCACGTCCATTCAAAATGTTCAATTTATTAATAGTGATGAATAATTCCACGTATGCTAAAATGTTTAATTTAAGTTTTGTCGGTTTGTCGTTCGCCGAGTGAATTTTATGCGACCTGGCGGCACAATATAAGTTGATTCCAGTCCAAGCAAATGCCGGAATCATGTAATTTCCAGATTAATCACGGGGTGTCGTAAACTGGGGTGCGAAACGTTTAAATTATTCATAGATCCACGCATGTATCCCTAATGCGTACAATACGGCCCACTCCGCTGCAGCATTGTTTCGTCCTGTCGGGACTTTCTTAATTTTAACGCCGGAATTATTCATAATATACACTTCAATATCACATGCAGGCGTTTCCCTGCTTTGTGTTTTAAAACGTCTTAAAACTCCTGCGAGATTTTTACTTGAGGAAAACACTTTACGTCCGCGTAAAATAATATTTCACATGGAAATTTTATACAGAAGTAAAAAGGAAGTGTATTAAAATGGAAAATAAAAATTGCAAGCGTTTTATTGAACTTTTATACAATTAAAGGCTTAATTCGACACGCATTGGTATTATCAATATTCTGCTTTAGTTTAGTGGATTTATTTTTATTTTTTTTTTCAAATCTGTATAAATATGCAAACTCAGGCAAAATTTAAATTTAGTTCCGTTCAAACACATTACAAGACGAGATAAGAACAGAAATGACTTGAACAGATAAAACAACACCAGACAAAACATATACTGTGTTGGATCCATTACGTATCGAAATTATGTTAATCCTTTAAGAAAATTATTGTTTTATTTAAATACTTTCTTTTTTAGTTTTTTTTTATATAAATATTGTATATTAAATTTTCGAAAAAAAAACTGACCAAACTGTCTCAATTAAAAACAAACATTAAACGATTCTTCTAAAAATAAATCCGCAAAACAATTTCACTAAACTAAACACCGTTAAAATAAAACAGGACACAGAATTATCCGATTACCTCTAACAATAAATGTGGAGATAAATTCGTATGCGAATATTAATAAAACTGTGACATTAATTACGTCGTGTGTTTAATGCGACTCGTTCGCCTGGGGGCATATGGAATATTGCGAACATGCATGTTTAGATTCATTATCTTATATGATTATACGTATTTTATTCTTCAGCTCGTATGCAAATAGCGCAAATGTCCCGTAATTTCAGCTCGGAATTATTTATTTTCCTATGCACATTGACCACATAAAAATATATTACTTATAAAAGAGAGATTAAGTGTTATCGATAGTCTGCAGTCAAGGTACCTCAACCCACCTCAACATTTGGGTTCAGTCTAAAGCATTAAGATTATAATGTCATCTAAACTATGTACAACTTAACCAATAACAGAGAAATTATAGATGCCTACAAAGATCTTATCTTTACTAGGCTAGCCAAAACAAGACCAAATTAGACTCTAGAATATAAATAAGCATGGATAATCGAATCTGGCTGTTGATTCGATCAATATATTCCATTTTAATTATTATTATCACACATATTTACTATCATCCTTAGTGCCCAGCTTAAAACTCTTGTACAAACTCCTTGTTTCAACCAAGCAGTATTATTTTTATGTACAAATCCACTTAAGTTTTTTTCTTTTAGTATAAAAAGGGGGATCGTAAGTGTTTTAGTATTAGAAGGTTATTTAATTTTTTCGTCAGTGTTGAGTTTCCGTTCCGTTTATTAAGAAGTTCCACCAAAGTGACGATCCACATATGGCAGCGCGTGTGGTTGTAAAAACCGCCTAATTACATAACAGAGTTTTGTCTAAGAACGGAGTAAAAAAAGATTGTTCAGATGTTCCGATTCGGAGATATGTGACAGCTCTGTTTTCTGTGAAGCGATCTCAAGCGCCGCGCATCAAAGAATTTCTTTTTTTTCAGCTTTGCCAGAAGATTTTTTCTTTCTTAACCGACGTTTTAAAAGCTCCTTCATTATCTTGAGATGATGCACCCGCTTTTACAGATAACACTATAATACTTAAACCAAGAAAAAGACCCTCAACATTTTCCTACCGAACGAAAGTTAATAAAACTTCAGTCGGCAATTAAAGGATTAAACAATTTCGTAACTTGTTTGCGTTACTCGGGCATCTGCCAAAACATTTGTTTCGACCTTTTGACAGATGATTAATGAATGCTAGAACTTTAAGCTGTCAAGTTACCGCTCTTCAAAGGCCTACAACATTTTTAAAACTTTATCTGGAGGGACAGATGTAGTCTCAATTTTTCTTTCTTTGTTGATAAGGAAGCGACGAGCAGCAATTATCAATTCGAGAGATAATTTGAATACAATATTGTTTTAGTTTTACTTCAATATTAACATGAAATATCATAAATAAATTTCATGTTAACAGTATAAAACCAAAAAAGATCCGGCGAGAAAAGGCGAGACAGCGTGAATTTGTCGAAACATAATTTAAATAAGCACAAAAATTAATAATAGTTTTCTTCACAGAAGCTACAAGAATATCAGAAATGGCCAGACAAGACCATTGAATCCACACAATGGCCACACAATACCAGACAAGACAAGAGAGGATCAGACAAGACAAGACAAGACCAGAAAAGACAAGACAAGATCAACCAAGACCGTACAAGACCAGGCAAGTTCAAACAAGACCAGACAAGACCAGACTAGATCAGACTAAACCAAACCAGACCAGACTAGACCAGACTACACCAAACATGAGCATACTAGACTAGACTAGACCAGACTAGACCCGTGGCGCCAAAAGGAACAAATGGCTATCGGACATAAGGTCTTTCTGCCACTTTGCCTCGAGCTGGAGTTTGTTCCTTTCTAACCATTCTGCTATTCTATGGAGTGCTTCACTTGTCTTGTAGATTAGTTCCTCTCTCATTTTAGCTGTGGTTACCACTGCCAGGTCATCAGAAAATGCTATTGTTTCGACTCCTTTAGGCATATCTATACTGAGTATGTCGTCGTATAGCACGTTCCAGAGTAGAGGGCGCAAGACCGAGCCTTGTGGCACACTGCATGTCACCGAGATCATTGCGCCGTCTTCCAGCCAGTCTAGTTTTTCTGTCGGACAGGTAGCTTCCTACCATTCATCGGAGGAAGGTCAAAATATATCTTTCCAGTTCCTTCTTGATTAGGTTTCAGTTGGCAAAGTTAAACGCGTTCCTTATGTCGATCGTGGCCAGGACACACAGCTTTTGAATTTTTTTTTCATTTCTCCTTTTGCTCTATCCCATACTGTCTTTTTGGCTTGTATAGCTGAGCGCTCCTCTCTGAAACCGTACTACCTGTTGGATAGGTCTTTTTAATATGCTGGCTCTGCCGTTAGCCTTTTGTAGATGAGTTGCTCCAGCAACTTTCCCTCACCGTCCAGGAGACAGATCGGTCAATAGGTTGTTTCCGCGTTTTCTTCGTTTTTCTGTTTTTCTATTAGTACTAGCCTTGCTGTCTTCCAGATACTTGGGAATGTTCCGTTGGTCAGCAGATTATTCATGACATCAAGGACATAGCTTCCCTCACGTGGAAGTCACCTTGTCGCGGTGTGAGGGCTTAGTTTTGCAACATACCGTTGGACGTCACGACTGGAACAACTCCGGTCGGGGCGTTCGGCGGAGGGCGAACAACCAAGAACTTCCAAACCTTTAATCCCAAGGTGTCATGCGACCCGTGCCGAAGGGACTGGTTGATGGCCAAGAGCAACCGGCCATCGCTTACGGAGCCCCTCTGATACCTGGCGACCTCAGAGGGTATCCAGCCTTACCACTATCAAAGCGGGGCTCTGATGTGGTGGACCTTTAGTTCCCTTGCGACTCGTGGGATTCGAATGGAACAAAAAAACAAAAACAAAAACAAAAATTCAATCCGTGTGTGCGGGATATAACCGCCACACAATTGGTGGATCAGATGGAGCATGAGCCCCACGATCCGAGTGAGCGCACCAGTCGAGAGAGACCAACTCCCAGACTGTCGCCAAAAAGCAAGGGCAAGATGGTCAGTAACACCGTTACTACTACCAAGCCAGCAAGCCAAGGGAGACCCGCTCCCAAAACGGCTTCTAAAAGTCAGGGCAAGGTGACCGGTAACACCGTTACTCCCACCAAGCCCGCGACTAAGCAAGAGTAGAAAAAGCACAAGGCAGGTAAGAAGAAGACGAGATGGGCACATCCCTTGCCACCCCTAGGTAGTCCAGGCGGACCCGATGACCCACTGAGAAAGGGCCTCAGCGGAGCCGGGGTGAGATGGTATCTGCGCTTCTTAGCAAACGGGCTACAACCCGAGGAAGCTAAGAAGAGAGCAGTACAGAAAAAGGTGGGAACTACACCACAAATACAAGGAGCTGCCAAAAGAGGGGCTGATTCTATCACGCCCCAAGACAAGGCAGCTAAAAGACAGAAGGGGAACATCCTAAGTGGGGCAATGGGAGTGGTGAGCTACCCTAGCTGCCCTCCCAAGACTTCTGGGCCGAGCACCAGCTACGCCACCGCCGTCAAGGTGGTGAGGGTTGTTGTTATGTCCAGAGACTACTCAAGGAATCCCCTGAATAAGAAGGACATGCCTGCTCTTGAGCAAGCAGTTATGAAGGAGACAGTCGTAGACTGGTCTCATGAGATACAGTTTGAAGGAATACACTTCAAACCAGGACTAGTCATTGTCGACTGTGCGAATGAACAGACGGCAAAATGGCTGATGACAAGAGCGCACATCCTAAGACATTGGGAAGGGAACTTTCTGGTGGCGAAATTGGGTGATGATATCCCCAAGCCACACGTCATCACCATGTTCCTACCTAGGAGCGGGGACCAAACAAAGGACTTAACATTTCCGAATGGAAGGTCCTTGGGTGCCGGGTGGAAAGTGGTGGTCAACTCCTAACGGTGGGAATTGACGAAGAGTCCGCTGGAGCCATAGCGGAGGCCAACCATAGCCTATACTTTAGGTTCGGGCGGATCAAAGTCCATGGGCGGAAGAACGACGCCACACAAAAAGCGGATGGAGAGGTAGCGGCAGCCACAGCGGCCCCTCCCTCGGAAGTTACGACCGCAACAACGGCCACTTCCGGGGTGGAAGGAATAGCGGTGGCGGCAGCTCCCTCTGCTGAACCTTTAATGGCCAAGGCCGTGAACGAGGAAGTCAGCCCAGATTATTGGGAAGACAACCTCGACCTCACACTCGTAGACATGAGCAGTCCAGCTATGTCTATAGAGGAAGGTGTAGATGTTGTTCTGGTGGAGACAGAGGAGGACTTGCCGCCTCCTGTCACAAACCAAGAATGACCAGCAGGCGCACCAAAGTAGCCCAGGTGCACATCCAACATGCCAGGGCAGCCTCGGCTGTGATGGCTAGGATGTTCACCAAACAACACCTAGGGCTAGCGCTACTGCAAGAACCCTGGACCTACGGAGGTAACATCAGAGGCCTCAGCAACAGGGAATGTAAGTTGGTATGGGACAACCGTGAGGCTTCCCCAAGAACTTGCATTGTGGAAAGGAAGGACATTAATTACTTATGTCTTTCAGAATCCTTAACGCGGGACTTAGTTCCGATACAGGTCCTCATCAAGACCGAGGGCCTCCACCGCGAAGTAGTGATCACATCAGCATACTTCCCTGGCGATGGTAATAACATACCACTCATGGAGGTACAAAGGCTGATCGAGAACTGTATTAGGAGAAGGCTGCCACTCATCTTGGGATGTGACGCGAACGCCCACAGCGAGATGTGGGGCAGCACGGACACTAATAAGAGAGGTGAGTACCTTTTAGAATACCTCATTAAAGAGAACTTAATTGTGTATAACGTCGGGAACACACCAACTTTTGTCACTAAGGCCAGAAATGAGGTACTGGACATTACGGTAGGTAGCGCTAACGTAAGTAAACTAATTAAAAAGTGGAGGGTTTCAAGTGAACCTTCAATATCAGATCATAGGATCATAGAGTTTGAGCTGGAAGGAGCGAGTGAGGAAAGCACCCCCATTCGAAACAACAGACAAACTGTGTGGCCCATGTTTAGTTCGCAACTAAAAGAAAACCTGGAGCAGGTGACAGTGCGGGGTAGTATCAAACACTACACCGTGCTGGAGCAGGCTGTAGGAGAAATAAATGTAGCAATCACCACGGCATTTGAATCCAGCTGCCCGGTAAAAACCGTGAAGGAGCATAAGGACGAAAAATGGTGGAACAAAAATTTGTCTACATTAAGAGCAAAAGTACGTAGGCTTTTCAACAAAGCCAAGCAATACGGAAATTGGCCAGAATACTCAGAGGTGCTTACCACCTACAACAAAGAGATCAGAAGGGCAAAAAGGGAAAACTTTAGGACCTTCTGTGAAAACATAGAATCCACGCCGGTGGCAGCTAGACTGCACAAAGCACTAGCGAAGGATAGAGTGGAAATGACAACCACTCTCAAGAAACCGGATGGGACCTTCACGGAGGATGAAGAGCAAAGAGGTCTCCTCCTACTGGAAACCCATTTTCCGGGATGTAGAAGATACAGGGAGACCGAGGGCTTGATGCAACCACGGAAACCAAGTCGGGCCGACTGGAAGAGGGCAGCGTCCATCTGTACGGAAAACCGAATCAGATGGGCTATCGGCACTTTCCAGCCTTTTAAGGCCCCAGGTGTGAACGGACTAGTCCCTGCCTTCCTACAAAAGGGAGAGAGAGAACTAATGCCGTATCTTCTAAATATTTTTAGAAGTAGTTTAGCGCTCGGATATATACCGGAGCTATGGAGAAGGGCTAAGGTGGTATTTATACCGAAGGTGAGAAAGAAAGACACCACTCAACCGAAGTCATTTAGACCCATTAGTCTAACATCTTTTATGTTAAAGACAATGGAGAAGGTGATTGATAATTACCTTAGGACTACAGTGCTGGTAGGTGCACCACCACACAAGAGTCAGCATGCTTACAGAGCAGGCAAATCCACAGAAACAGTCCGGTATCAGCTGACAAACGAAATAGAAGCAGCACTAGAGACAAAGGAAGTAGCGATATGTGCTTTCTTGGATATAGAGGTAGCTTTTGACAACACCTCACACGAGGCTGTCAAGGCGGCCCTCGAAAGAAGGAGTATCGACAGCACTATCTCAAAGTGGATGGGAGAAATGCTGAGAACTAGAATGGCGGAAACACCAGTGAGAAGAGATACCATTAAGATCTCCACAACTCGAGGGTGCCTACAGGGAGGTGTACTATCACCGCTAATGTGGAGCCTGGTAGTTGATGAACTACTGGTTAGGCTAAACAACCTAGACATCAAATGTCAAGGTTACGCAGATGACATAGTCATAATGGCCAGAGGAAAATTTGAGGGAACGCTCTATGAAATTGTTCAGAGAGGCCTCAAAGTAACTAGTAGATGGTGTCAAACAGTGGGATTGAGACTCAACCCGTGCAAAACCACGGTGATACCATTTACTAGAAGAAGAAAACTAAACTACCAACATCCCATACTCATAGATGGGAAGGCAGTAGAATACCAACAGGAGATAAGATATCTGGGTATCACACTAGATAGCAAACTCCTATGGAATAGACACGCTGAGGCAGTGGTAGGTAAAGCCAAACGCGCCCTAATGGTGTGCAGAAATCTGGCAGGAAAAACGTGGGGTTGTAACCCCACTATCCTGCGATGGATGTACACCATGATAGTGAGACCCGCAATCACTTATGGGGCAGTTGCGTGGGGAGGTAGAATCAAGCTGGCCTCTATGAGGTAACAGCTTGAGAAGATTCAAAGACTGGCGTGTGTCTGCATCACGGGGGCGATGGGGTCGTGTCCGACAGCAGCATTGGAGGTGCTGCTGGATCTGACTCCGCTGCACCTTGTGGTGGAGAGCGCCGCCAGATCGGCGATCGTATGGTTCAGCAAGGAAGGAATGGGCAGAGGTAAAATAATCAGGAGCAGAGACCGAAACAGCCTCGCTGCCAAGATCCCCTGGCTGGAAGTACCAAAAGACGAAATGGTATGCAAATACCACTTCGAGAAAAACTACACAGCAATGTGTAGTAGTAAAGCCGATTGGAGCGACGAATCCTCAGCATACCACATAGAGCAAAATGCCATCAAGTGGTATACAGATGGTTCGAAGACAAAGGAAGGCACTGGTGCAGGAGTGTTTGGACCTCGTACCAGATACTTCGAATCCATGGGAACATCCCCAAGTATCTTCCAAGCAGAGGAACACGCAATCGAGAGATGTGCACAGTTTAACCACGATAGGAATTACCGCAAAAAACGAATTGCTATCCTGTCAGATAGCCAAGCAGCCATCAAGGCCATTAGCTCATACGCCATCAGATCCAAACTGGCATGGGACTGTGTGGGGAAGCTGAACAAGCTTGGCAGGGATAATAAAGTAACGCTATACTGGGTACCAGGACACACCGGTATAGACGGAAACGAAGAAGCTGATCACCGAGCAAACAAGGGATCCAGTAGCCCCTTTATAGGTCCGGAACCCTTTTGCGGTATGAGCGTGAACACCATCCGCAAAAGTTTAGATGAAGAAATAAAAGGAAAATGGATGAAAACCTGGAAAGAACTTCCAGGGCTAAGGAAATCCAAAGTGATGCTGGGATCTTTTAACCAGAAGAGAACAAAAGCTTGCCTGAAACTAAGCAGGAACAAGCTCAGAATTCTGATAGGAGCCCTGACGGGACACTGCAGACTTAGGAAACATCTCAAGGCCCTTGGCCTAGAGGAGGATGATAGATGCAGATTCTGTGGCTCAGCAGAGGAAACCCCCATACATCTGTTCAAAGACTGCGGAGCATTACTCCGCAAAAGACAGATGTACCTTGGGGCTCACTGCTTGAACACAGAGGAGCTGCAGGCCTTGAATCCCACCCAGATCCTGAGATTCCTAAAGGAATCAGGATTAGAGGAGGCGCTCTAAATGGGTAAGTTCACCAACACTTGGAGGAGGAGGGTGGGGTACAATAGATCTATAAAGGTCGCAGTACAAGTCGTCACCACCATATCTACAATCTACAAGGACATAGCTTGTCTTTTCCGCTGCTACCAATTTGATTACCTCTGAGAATCAGATCTGGTTTCTTGTAGCTTTTTGTTGGTCTTTCTCTGTGAATGGTTCTGCTGGAGCATTTTCTGTGGGATACCGGTCATCTTTATCACATTGGGGAAATAGATTTTCGACAGCTTTTTGTCTTGTTTCGAATGGTAGTGGTTTCCGGAATACTCTCATACGCTTTATTACGATGCGATACCCGTTCCCCCATATATCGTCTTCCACTGCGTTGCAGAGTCGGGACCATTGTGTATCTTTTGCTTTCAGGATGGCGTGTTTTAGAAGCTTTTTTTGCTTTCTTCTTCTCTCTTCTGCTCGAGTTCGTTTCTTCTGGGCTTTCTATTGGCTCTCGTCAAGCTTCTTCTTGCTTTTGCGCATTCTCTGCGTAGTGTGGTAATGTGTTCAGTCCACCAGTTTGCAGGCTTTTTGCTCCTAATCCTCGTCAGCATCGGCGAAGCTATCTCTCCAGCCTTTTGTATTTTTCTAATGAACGCTGCCGGTGAGTCGGCTTCTGATCCGTTCGTCGAGTTTTCGAGCTTTTGGAGAAATCTCTTAGTGCAACGCTTCTTTAGCGACCACCTCTGTTTGGCTGTTTCCGTGAAGATCTCGTTAGGGATATCTTCCAGTTCAAAGTATATGTATTTGTGTTCGCTCATAGACTCTTTGGACCATCGTATCATCCACTTCTTGATTTTTGTTTGGATATTTTCGTTGGCTAGAGTTATGTCAATAATTGACTTATACTTCCTCGAAGGGCTGGCGTTCTTGATGCCCATTCTACCGATTTGGCGTTCAGGTCGCCCATAATGATTATATTGTTGTTGCGTCGTTTTTGTATACTTATGAATAATTTCTGAGAAGACATTTCTCGAAGGTGTCTATGTCTACGTTTGGGGAGATGTAGCACCCGTAGAATACAAAGGTATGCCCTATCCAAACACAGCCGCTCTCTGCTTCATACTATTTGATGGGGTTCTGGATTTTAGTATGACGAATTGCTACGTCTATTCTGCTGTCAGTGTAGTATGTTCCATTATCTATGAGCTTTTTGTTTGGTTCCATGACCGCAACGATATCGATATCTGGGAGAGTAGGTCTAGTGCGCATCTACTTCTATTTAGGTTAATCTGTAGAATTTTCAATTTTTAAGGATTGTGATGATGAATGGTGATGGCTGAAACTGTTCACAAACTTGGGCCGTGAGAGTTTTAGATTTGTCATTGTGTACCATCGGTATCACCTCCTCCGTTTTTTTTTCTTTTTTTTTTCTATTTTCCTTGCCATTGTCAGGGCGTTTTTAAATACTTCGCACTTTATAGAACCTGCTTTATGTCCCACCTTATTACATAAGGGACATGCTTCCTCATTTGTCCAGTCCTTGAACGTGTGGTCCTCTTTTCCGCATCTGAAGCAGAGCTTTGTTCTGTTCGGACCATCGCAATCTACTGCATTATGGTCATATGACCAGCATTTGTAGCATTCATATATCTTGAGCCGTTTTTCGATTTGACATCTGACCATTCTTATTACCAGATGGTCTTTTTGAGTGAGTTTCTCGGCATCTTCCTTTACTAAAGTTAGGGTAGCGGCAAGAATGTTGAACGAGTTGGGTCTTAGTGCCGAGAGTTTGCACTTGTTTTCATCCCATTTTATGTAGTTTGCTATGGTCGCTAGAACCTCCTCCCTCGTCGTATCCGCATCCATTCCACGTATGTGAATGGTTTCGAGTCTCCCCTCCCGTCCTGCTGTTCTTGACCTTGGCGTGTTCGTTGGTTTATTGAGGATGCCTTCCAGTTGATCGAGCGCTCCTTCATTTTTTGTCGTTAGTTATCAATAGCTTACCGTCCTTTGTGCTCCTCAGGCTACGATTGGAACTACTCACCGGGGTATTGTGGACAAGTGCCTTGACTGAGCTTAGAGTCTCCATGTAGGACTTATTTTGATCACGATTTTTCACAACTAGGCCGTACGTGTTTCTTCCCTTGGGGTTTTTCCGAAGTTCGTTTGCTGGACGTATGTAGGCGTACGTAGGTGTTTTTTGAGTCTCTGTGTGGTCATACTAGTAAGGTGGTGAATTGTAACTCCATTACTATCTCCTGTTTCCTCTTTTAGCTTTTTAAGCTTACCATATAGGTTCTCTTCAGTTCCGTCATATAACATTTTTATAATTTTCCCATGAGTCGCTTCATCTGGGTCTTTTGACCTGATTTTCTTTGTTTTCTCTAGGATTTGAAAGCCGTCGTTCATTTCTTTTTTTTCAATTCCGGGTATTTCTCTCTGTAGAGTTTTCGGATGCTCTTCTTCTCCATGTTCGTGTCGTTTGGTTCAACCATTATAGTCCTCACCGATCCGTCTTACCTGTTGAGTGGGTTCCCCACAATCATCTCAATGTTTGTGAATAGCTTCACCCTCCATTCCTTCTCCGCTGCGTGTTGCCATTTTTCCTACTATCTACATTCTCTAGGGTCTCCAGAGTGTTTCCAGAGGATACCATCCATGGTGAATAGGGGTTTGGCTTCTTGGTTTCGATGGTCTGAGTTCTCGCGCAGCAAGTCCGTATGTGCTCCAGCTGGTCGTTATCCACTTGTACGTCGACGTCATTGGTTGAATTTTTTTTGAACCACTCCTGTCAAGACCCTTCATTTTGTCCACCAGGTACATGATCTCTCTCTTCTTATTAGGGTTTTCTTCAATGAGCTTGACGAGCTGATCAGTATGCAGTGTCACCACTCATATTGCTTCTATATTCTTCAAATTGCTTCTATAAGGCAGTTGTGCACTCCTTCTTTTTAATAAGGTCTATTGCGTCAATAATTTCAGTAGAAGTGTCAAAAGTCACTTTCCTTTTCTTAACTATTGAGATGCTCTGTGAATTGCACCGCTGTCTTTGGCTGCTGGGATTCAGCCTGATGTGCGTCAGTCTGCTGTTCGGCAGCCTGCCGCTATCCGAGTATCCTTTCAATGTCGCTTGTTTGCTCCCCCAGAATCTGAGAATCTGAGAATTGTGGACCACTGGTCCTACCCACCTGGGGCAATGGGTTCTTAACATAAAACATTTTCCATCTGAATGGCTAAACCAACTAGTCGCGCGCCACTCGGTCTAACGCGAACTTTTTTTGTTAAAGAGGATTTTCTCCTCTGTGCAATCCGCCCAATCTGGGACAGACCTAGGTGGGATATAGGAATAATAAATTTCAGTTTTTTGGTAGGATTAGGTTGGGAGATAGTTACTTCCCGGAATTTGTGAGTGGAAGGAAAATCAAAGCTCGCGTGGGCAGGGTCGCATCCCTGAAATAGATCAATCCCTGCAGGGACCGCAGGGAGTACCTACCCGCTACCCCCAGATCAACCTAGACCAGACTAGACCAGACTAGACTAGTCTAGACCAGACTAAACCAGATTATATCAAACTAGACCAGATTAGACCAGACTAAACTAGACTAGAGCAGACTTTGGATTTGAGGACGACCTGGGAATGGTTGCCACGGCCCGCTAAAGAGACACTAGAAACAAACGAGGCAGTGGACAAAGTTCATCGCCGCATGGAGTCAAAGAAACTGAAATTGGCATCCCAAAAGACAGATCCTCCTGGTCGGGCGGCGCTAAGTGACCCAAATAACCATAGAACTTACGGGAGCGAGGATTTCATCAGAGGATTCCGTAGAATACCTCGGAATTCAACTGGGCAGTAATCATGACGACGCACGTCAACTGGGTCGCCAAGAAAGCAGATTCCGCAGCCATCGTCCTCACAAGGCTAGTGCCCGGCGCAAGAGGCCCTACAGCAAGCACCCGTCGGATACTGAGCTCTGTTGCGGTTAAAATACAGAACATACTCGAAACTGTGGCGACAGAAGCTGCCTGGGTAATATCCAGCTTCCCCCCCATTGAATCCCTCGTCGAAGAGCGAGCTCGCATACACGAAGAAGGCAAGGTGGAGAATGCCGAAGCCCGCAGACGCCTACAACGCATATGGCATTCAAGGTAGGAAACGGAAACATGGGAGGCTGCGTGGACCAAGCGCTTGATTCATGACCTGCGCCCCTGGGTCAACATAGAGCACGGCGAAACTCCCTACCACGTAACACAGCTCCTTAGCTGACACAGTTGCTTTAGAGCCTACCTGCATAGTTTCAAGGTCGCTGAGACAGAGGAGTGCTGGTACTGTGTCCAGCCAGATACCGCTGAGCACACACTCTTCTAATGCGAGCGATGGTAAAGCGACGGACGCCTAGCAACTTCAGAAGTAGGAGAATTGAGCCCTGATAACAGCGTCAGAAAAATGCTAATTGACCCACTGGAAAGTAATCTCCAATTTCATGGGTAGCATTATCATCCAGAAAGAGGCCAAAGAACGTGCTGCCCGAGCAGTCACCTATCTAAATCTCAATAGCAAAAGTAGCAGAAAACTATAAAAAAAAACTAGGGCGGTAATAACTGTCCGCCCTGCCCAGCCTGAGGCAATGCGCAAGCGATACCGTGGTGCTGGACTCTAAAACCAAGGGGAAGAAAAGGGGTTTAGTGAGTGAGAGCCTCACACGCAAGTTGGTATTGCTTCCTCCAAACCACCATAAAAAAAAGACTAGACCAGACTAGTCCAGACTAGACTAGAATAGACCAGACTAAACCAGACTATCCAGCCATAAGGGTCACCAAAACTTGCAAGGCTGTGGACCAGATGGAATGTATAGCGAGATACTCAAGCTGGTTGATGACGATAAAATCAACATTCTAACGGAGCTAATGAACGCAATCTACAAAACGGGCATTTTACCGACCGAGTGGCTAACGACAACTTTCGTCATCATAGCGAATAATCCACATGCATTCGGCTATAATGAACATCGCATTGTAAGCGTAATGAATCACGTACTAAAGGTGTTCTTTAGAATTATTCATTCAAGAATCTATCGAAAATGTGAGTCGGAAATAAACGATACAAAATATGGTTTCCGCAACGGCTTTGGTACGAGGGAAGCGCTACATGCAATTTGGAATATTGGTTCAGCGGTCTCGTGATGTCAATAAAGACGTATATGCTTGCTTTATTGACTATAGCAAGTCTTTCGACAATGTCAGGCATGAGAAGCTAATGAACATCTTGGCGAATCTGGATATCGACCGCCGCGATATTCAGATTGTGTCGAATTTATACTGGGGTCAGACAGCCAAAGGCAGGATTAAAACTGAACTGACAGAGGACATACAGATTCGAAAGGGTGTGAGGCAAGGATGTGTTCTTTCACCTATGTTGTTCAACATATCGTTGGTCCAGATGAACAGGGTAATAACTCAAAAAGCAGGAGAGCGTTTTCAAGTTTTCAAATCAATATATTTGCATATCTGTAATTAATTGGTTAACCTCACCTAAAATATATTTTAAACTAACTTTATTGATAACGTTTTTGTTCACTTCATGACTTTGAAGTGAATTTTGCTATTATTGAGAAAATATAGAATTTCTACAGGCAAGAACTTAATGAGTTAATACTCTGTTCATCCAAACGAACGATATGTTGTTGTTCAGTGGTGCTACAGTCCTATTAGGACCTGGAGCTCCTCCCACAGCCTACACTTTTGCTTGGTGTCTTGATGTTAGACACAAGTGCCCTTACAGTTTTACTATTTTAACGTGGTTGGCAAGCTACTATTCGGGGAGGTTTAGAGGCAGATTTTTACTGTGATGACTTTGCCACAGCCATCTACAGGAGAACGGTAGCTTATTTTTACCATGTTCATGATTTGAACCCGCGACTTGCGGCTCCTAAGACTGAGCCCTTGACTACTGAGCCACAACCGTCCTCATATTGTTCAACATATACTCCGAAGTAATATTCAGAAAGGTGCTTGCCGAGGAATCTGCGGGAATCATAGTAAACGGCAGAGCAATTAACAACATCAGATACGCGGACGATACGGTCGTGCTGGCGGACCACATTGAAGACTTCACAAGCATGATGATCAACATATCAGCAAAAATTAGAGATACGGACTGGAACTGAACACGGCAAAGATAAAGAAAGGCCATGCTGATTTCAAAAACCAAACAGTAGATCCAACTCCACGTCGACGGGGAATACATTAGAACAGGTCTATAGATCTCCAAATACAAATACCTTGGAACCTGGATAAATGACTAGTGGACAAACCGCCAAGAGGTCTTAGCACGCACCAACAGGCAAGAGCAGTATTCATTAAAATGAAACAGATGCTTTAATGTCAATAGTATTATGTTATGATCTATATACTTAGTTGTTTCGATATTATCTTTATATTTGTTGTGATTAGAAATGCCAATCCTGATTTTGCTCTTTCGTTGTGTTCCTTTCCACTATAGCATAAGAAGTAGTTGTGTACGAGTATGTTACCGTGACCCTTTTTCTTCGTTTCGGATAGGATGCAGATGTCTATTTTGTGTTTATTGCGAGCTTCTATGATTTCGTGTGATATGCTATTCCATGTGTTTATGTTCCACCCAGCAATTCTAACCTCACTCTATCGTAGTACATTTTTCCAGTTTTTCTCGTTTTTCCTGTTTCTCGGTCGTCATCGTGTATCCGTCCTTCCGAGGCTTGTGAGTTCCTTCTGTGAGCATATTTCTTTTTTTTTTACAAGGGGTAGGTCGCTGGGTTTGTCCCTCAACCCTCCTCTTTTATCCGGGCTTGGGACCGGCTATGATTTCACTGAACAACTCAATCTACCCAGTGTCCTCATAGGCAGAGTTTGCACATCATCGGCATATACGCACCAGATAGCTCGAAAACGCAAGACGAAAGAGCATCATTCTACAATAGAATTGACGAAACTATCAATGAAATCGACCCCAATGACAAAATATTTATAATCGGAGACACAAATGCAAGAATTGGTAACACCATAATACCAGGAGTAATGAATAGATTTGGAGAAGAGCAAATCAACGACAACGGCATGCTACTTATTGACTTATGCATTCAAAACCAATTACGAATTAATAATACCTACTTTAAACACAAAGACCAACAAAAGTACACGTATCAAAACACTAGAGGACATCGGTCCATTATAGATTATATAATAACTAACAGAAAAGTCCACCCAAATAAGATCATAGACGTAAGAGTGATACCATCAGCCAATATAGGCACAGAACATGACCTCGTCGTATGCAAGTGCCGATTCAAATCAATGAGACACAAGCAACAAGAGCCGACAAAATGCGGCAAATTTAACATAGAGGCATTTAAAACAGAGAGCATAAGAAAACTATACGAAAACAGACTAGCAAAAAAAAAATAGCATTCAACAGCATACAAGACCAGGACAACACATATGAAGCCTGGGAAAAGCTGAAATCTAACATTACAAACAGCGCTTTCGAAGCTATCGGCTGCAGATCAGTCAGTAATACTCTTCGACATAATTATAAACCGTGGTACAACCCAGACCTAAAAGAAATAGCCCGACAAAAATCGAATGCATTGATTTGCAACACGACTTATATGGCGGTCAAAAGAAAATCTGGAAGCTCCTCAGGGAGTTTAAGAAACCAGTTGACGAACAACATCAAACCGAATGTGTAACACCTGAAGAATAGGGCAAGTAATTTAAGAAATTGTATAAAACAGAAAGCAACAACATCAAGGAAGGAACCACTACCGTAGCGCACAAACAGACAATAGAGGAGTCATGCCGGCTTATTAGCCAAGAAGAAATAAATCGGGAACCTATAAACAAGAAAGACACCAGGTGAAGATATGATTCCCAACGAACTCGTTAAATACGGCGGTGATAAACTCGAAACAGAAATCTACACCTTGTTTAGAAAAATTGTCGAATCCGAACAAGTGCCGGTAAGATGGAAAAACACAATCACCATCATGATCTCCAACAAAGGTAAAAAACAGACCCCTCAAATTACCGAGGCATCACATTGATAAACACCACAGCAAAACTTTTCACAAAAATACTGGCCCAAAAAATAAACGAACGAATAACGGTAAATGGCGAACAACAAGGATTCCGACAAAATCGATCAACTACAGACGCAATATTTACAATAAGACAGATCACCGAGAAAGCAATAGAGTTTGCCAAACCCGCCTATCTGTGCTTCGTCGACCTGAGCAAAGCATTTGACAAAATCCGAATCGCTGATGTGATTTCAGAACTCAAAAACGAGGAGCGGGGGGAAAGCTAACCAACCTAATAAGAAACATCAACACCAACAACTACACAATCATGAAAACAAAAACAAAGACATGAGAGAAGGTGCGCGTAAGCGATGGTGTAAGACAAGGTGACAGCATGAGCCCGACCCTATTTAACATCATAATGGTCAACATAATAACTACAGTAAAGAACCTTAAAGCGGGATACAGAATGGGAAACCAATCCTTCAACATCCTAAGCTATGCAGATATTGCAACGCTAAAGGCAGATAACGAAGATGATCTGCAACGATTACTAAAGACATTCTCGGAAACAGCAAAGAAATACAACCTCGACATTTTCCACCAAAAAACCAAGTGCATGGTAGCCAGCCGATACCAAACAAGATGCAAACTAGAACTCGACGGTAAGGTAATAGAACAAGTGATGAGCCTCACATACCTCGACATAGAAATACCAAGCGACAGAAACTTTAAGATGGAAACCCGAGCAGCCACTAACAATAAGACCAATTCTCACATACGCAGCCGAAACAAGAGCCGACACAGCAGTTACCAAACAAGCCTTAAGAACGACAGAAATGTGCACCCTACGAGCGATAAAGGGGGTCACGCTAAGAGACCAAATCAGGAGCTCCACAACCAGAGAGGATCTACAAATACAGGATGTCGTACGATGGACAAGAGACCGTCGGAGGCACTGGCGGGACCATGTGAAACGCATGATCCCACAACGGATCGTTAACTGGCCCATGACACAAATACCCAACAATTCAAGACCACCTGGAAGACCACCAAAGAGATGGGCAGACTCCTGGACATCCATATCACAGGAGATTAGAGACTAAGTAGGAACTTAAAGAAACAGGCACACGTGCCTATACAAAAGTCTAAGAAGAAGTAGAAGAAAAAGATGCTGACCTCTCCGGGTCTGAGCATAGAACTGAGGCTAAGAATGACCCGCTGCTACGTCTTCCCGATTCTGCTATACGGGATGGAAGGTTGGACCTTATTCCAGGAAGCAACAAAAAGAATAATGGCCTTCGAAATGTGGGTCTACCGTCGTATGCTACGAATACCGTAAGTCACGAATATAGAGGTATTTTGCAGAATGAACAAAGAAACTGATATAGTCTTCACCATAAAGAAACGAAAGTTACAATACTTAGGCCACATCTCCATAAACAAAAAATATGGATTGCAAAAGCGCATAATCCAAGGAAAGATCCAAAGCAAGCGAAGTGCTGGTTGACGCCGCATATCTTGGCTGCGCAACTTGAGAGATTAGTTTGGAGTAACATCGGCGGAATTGTTCCGTTCCGTGATGTCAAAAATAAAAATTACCATAATGATCAGCAACCTCCAACGGAGAAGCTGAGCCAAGAAGAAGACTAGACCAGACTATACAAGACCTGGCAAGGCCAGACAAGACCAAACAAAACTAGACACAAGACCAGACCAGAACAGTCCACAAAAGACCAGACAAGACTAGATATAACAAGACAAACCAGACAAAGGCAGACAAGACGATACAGGACCAGACATGACTGACAAGACTAGACAAGACCAGATGAGACCATAGAAAACAGACATATCCAGACAAAACCAGGCAAAAAAAACTAGACCAGGTAATACAAGGCAATTCCAGACAAGATCTGTCCTGCTTTTGTCTGGTTTTGTTGTTGAAGTCTTTTATTGTCTTGTCCTTTTTGGATTTGACGTCTGACGTATAACTTTGACTTATAATTTTTTTTTGGTTCAGATGATTTTTACTTTAATGGTTTATTATTTTGTTGAAATTTATCTGCTTTCATGAAAAATATTATTCATATGGATTGTTTTTTTTTGTGTGTAAAAGTATTTTATCGGCAAAAGCCCAACTTTATGCATTTCACAGTGAATATTAAAAAGAGATTTATATCCTGTTTAGTTTTAGATAAAGTTGATTTGTTATCCTGTGGGCTGCCCCGCACCGCCCGCTCGTCCGTCTGCCTCGCGAAACACAAAAGTTTAATTTTTTTGCGTGCAGCTTTTCATAAAATATTCCTTTTCAGTGCGGATCCTCTGCCAAGCAAAAATACTTTTTTTGCACCCCGCACTCGAACATTTTCGCGAGCCCAGAGCCCCCGACCTCCGTTTTACTACCACATTCAATGCTAACATTATTACTTCTTGTTATCTCAACCCCGCCAATTTAAAAACTAAACTTATGTCAACATCATTTACTCACAGGAAAAAATCCATAATTTACGTTTATGAAAAGAAGTTATGTAATATAAACGTTTCACATCTATCCAGTTTAATATAACTTCTATTACACGTTAATGATTACCCATGCGTTATAAAAGAAAAATAGACATTAAAAAAAACCTTCCATATCATTTTATGGCATTCGTTAATGTACTATATTCTATTTCTTTTATAAAACTCTTTTTGTAAAATTTTCAGAACATTTTTTCATTCATTTTTTCTTTTCAGTACCTAATCAAATCTGTTTGATTCAATAATTTTTGTTTATTACAGTTTTCAGTGCGTTATTAAGAAAATCTATTATGATAAAATGCTAATAAAATATGGAAAAAATATACGTTTTACGTAAGTAAAATATTCTTAATCGCGCGGTCACGCTATATCTGTTCGGAAAATTACTTACGTTGTTAAATGGAAACTATTTTTAAATGTGGGAATCGATAAGAGTTTTAGTGTGATTGATATAAAAGCAGGAGTTAACTCGTTCACAATAGAATAAAGTAAGGACGTTGGTTAAGTGTATATTCAGAAATTATCAGAGTCCAATATAAAACATATCGAGGCAAGGATCAAATTTGATGATCTGAGTCTTCTGGGAAGCGCTTGAAGGGATATTTGCACAAACCCGATGGCGCTGTTGTTGGCTGAGGCAATCAAATTGCGATTTATATTCATCCTGGAAACTACACGTCTTGCAGTTCCAACAAAAGCATCACGATCTTACAAAATTTCATCATTTCAATTTCTCACAGCAAGGCGACCCGAGTAGTTCTAGAACGACCACAATCCTAGTGAGAAATATATTCCTCATCACACCATCTTCTCTATATTGTTATAACTGCTGAAGCATTAATGTATAATAACATTCTTTCTAGCGGTTAAGGACATCGACCAAAAAAAATAATTAGTAAATTCCAACTAACCTAATACAGTAATCCTTATCAAAACACGTTATTATGATGCGAAAATATTCATTTCCTAATTAAAACGGAGATAATTAAGTCCTCCTAGGTTTATTACGTGCGTTAATTGTGACATTATGCAAATTCCATAAACAATTCGTATTCGAACTGGGACCGAACACTCGAACGAAATGGATGGCGCCTTTGTGCTCCAATTTAAATATTTATTTAACACGCCACCGGAATATATTAGTTATTATTATATAGACTGGAAGGAATTAATTGTCCTGATTAGAAATTAATTATTTAAATGTTAATTAATAACGTTCTCGTATTGCGGTAAATTACTGTGGGATTTGTTTGTAATATTCAATGGCACAGATGCAAATAAAACGTGATACTTTGAATGGAATTCTTGTTTATTTCTGTAATAGTATTTTCTGCTTATTTCATCTTAAATTTTGTTTATATATAGAACAAATATTTATTGAAATATTCCTTTATCACTCCAGTCCTGTGTGTTTATTCTATTTTTTGTATGTCTGGGCTATCTAGACTTGCTGTCTAGAGTGTTTAGTATTACCAATATAATCTTACCAAATCATTCTTATCTGTCTAATGTAGCTAATTTTGTCTATGTAGTGTAATTTATTTAGTCTTCTCAAAATTTTAACAAACTGATTCTTGTCCAAACTTGCAATGGTAAACACATTTTCGTTGACATAGAAAATAATTGTTTTAAATAAAATCGTAAAACAATTATTTTTGTAATTTGAAAGCAGATTTACCTAATTAAATTATTGATTGGCCTAAAAGCATTCTTGTACGAAACTGAACAAATTTGATTTGCGCGAAGTAACTTTATTAACAAATTCAACAAGTTTTGAAGACCAAATTTGCCTGGTCAAAGATTATTTATTGGACCGGTAGATTTATTCATGAAAAAATAATCATTTCCTTATTGTATTGCACAGATAAAACTTGTTTATACAATGTGGAAAATTTAACTAGAATAAAATTCACAACATTTAATTATTGTTTTTATCTAAGACCACAATTTTAAATGCCCTTTATTGTACAGTTCGTGGACTATGTAATATGTAATACATCATACCACACACATATGTAACAATCCGCGATTAATGTTATGTAATAATTCAAAAACACCCTTGCTTGTTTGGTTTACGATTCGTTGATTGGTTGAGAGCTGCACGTTGATACTATTTTTAAATATAGTACTCCGTGATTTCCAAAGAATCATTAAACGTCACATCATTCAGATAGAAGCTGTCATTCATTTCATTTTTTTTCACGTTCAAATCTAACGAAAACTACAAATAAGTACTAAATAACCATTATGAATGTATTTCTTTTCATTTCTATCAAGTTAAACAGAAACAAATTAGTGTGGCCGTAGATAAAGTGTAGTACATAATTCTAGTTGTAAGGCAATTACGTCCTCGCGGAATTAGGCGCTCCGCGCTACGCGGGTCGCGCGTAACTGTTCTTCTCGTACGTAATATGCTTCTTACAACTCTCATTACGTAATATACTATTCTTGCCCTCATTTCTATGTATACCCTGTTTGTTTATCTGTTCCCGGAAGTGACTAGTCACCTCCGACCTTTCTTTTCAAATGGAAAGGTATGTCAAGTGACACCTCGTTCGAAGGATCTGGTCGCAGGGAATACAACACACTATTTAACTCTTGAATATTTTCAAAGCCCCCGTGATAAAAAAAAGAAAACTAAAATTTATAACTTTTGTACTATTTGATGCAACAAATGTTAAAAATGGGCACCGTTTCTTTCTTGGCAATGTGCAAATCGAAGATAACATGCATCTTTAATGTTTTGTAACATTTCTAGTATGACTTGCCGTATTTCATGCCTAAAACGTTGCTTATAGTCCCCAATATCGTTCGGTTTTGTTACATACATCTTACTCTTGAGATATCCCCACAAAAAAGTCAAGGGGACTAAGATCCGTAGATCTCGCCGGCCATTTAATGTGACCTCTTCTTCCAATCCATCAATTGGGAAAAATTTCGTCTAAATATCCACGAACGTTCACAGCATAATGGGGTAGAACTCCGTCCTGTTGATACCATATTCGTTCACCAGGATAATCCTGATCTAACGGTTTTGAAAGTAAAGTGGCTAACGCTGGCATGAAGTCGTCTTGAAGAAACGTAAGATATGTTCCATCAAGATTACCATCGAAGAATGTTGGTCCTTCAATCTTATAACCTATTATTCCAGCTCATACATTGACTTTTTGAACTGAGTATAAGTTTCTCGCATCCAATGGAGATTATGGTCAGCCCAATAACGACAATTTTGACGATTAACCTTGTAAGGTAAAAGTACTTTCGCCGGAAAAAAATTGATGCTAATGAAATCTGGTTATTATCCACCTGGTTCATCATTTGCTCGCAAAATTCGACTCGGCGGTCCGGGTCAACTTTCATTACTTCTTGGAACGCCTGCATCTTGTAAAAATGCAGCTTGGCTGATCTTAGGACAGTAGTATGACTAATACCGTTTTCACAAGCCAGTTGCCTGGCTGGAGTCATCGGATTTCCTTGAAGAGTTAATAATAAGTTTAGCCTGCTATCTGCTTTAATAGTGGGATTTAACGGTTTGGGCACAACCCTGACAATACCCAAATTGTTGTATTGTGTCTCAATTTTGCTTATCGTACCTTGGCTAATGGGTGGCATATCCGGATGCTCTTATCAATATAACTGCGCAACCTCAGGCTGACTTCGTCTTCTGTTAACATAACCGATAACGTAATGTGTTTCGGAATTTTTTGCAAAAATCGCCTATCGAAGTTATGAATTTTATTATTCCAGCTAAAGTTTCCACCCTGTATAAATTAGACTAGCCACGTAACACCGGACAAGACCAAACCATAGCAAACAAAATCAGACTATTACGGACAAGGTTAGACAGGACCATATATGACAAGATTAAATGAAACTATATTATTAAATATTGAAGTAGATCTTACTAGATTTAACAAATGTAAATACATTTTAGACAAAACTGAACAATATAAAAAAATTACAGTTTTTCTTGGTTTTAATATCTGTAATGTCTAGAAGCCAATATAATTTAAGTAAATAAAAAAATTGTCTAAAATTTGTAAGGATATGAATTAGCACCACTGCGACCAGACAAGACAATTCATACAAGGCTTGGCAGAACTAGAAGTAACTTAAAAAACTTTCAACAAAAGTCACCATATAAACAAAAGTTTGATTAATTGTGAAGTCGCGGTCTTTGCAAAACTGAAAATGAAAGTCGAAGAAATTAAAAGCACGGTGAAAATACGAAGAATCACCGCCCACAGCCACATCAAAGGTCTGGGCCTAGAGCAACACGGTTATGTCCGACAGTCGACAGTAAATCGTCGACAGTCTCTACGAGCAAGAACAAACCAGAAAGACCGCTGGAGTCGTTATAGACATGATCCGTTAGAAAAAGATGGCTGGAGGGGCTGTCTTGCTCGCCGGACAACATGGCACAGGCAAGGCAGCTATCGCCTTGGCCATTGCCCAATAATTGGAGAACAAAGTTCCCTTCTGTCCGATGGTTGGGTCAGAGGTATACAGCTCGAAAATTTAGAAAATTGAGGTTTTCATGTAGAATTTCCGAAGTGCTATCGGCCTGAGAATTTTGTATTTTTTTTTGTTTATGAAGAAGTTATTGAACTCACACCGGTTCAATCTGATAATCCTACAGGAGGATATGGAAAACAATCAGTCATGTTATTATTGGATTGAGGATTGCTAAGGGTTGCAGCAATAGCTGGATCCGAGCATATAGGAAGCTCTGCAAATGGGGAAAGTGGTGGTGGTAAAACGTTATCTACATCGAAGCCAATAGTGGAGCTGTTAATAACGAGCTGTGCGACACATATGCGACGGAATTTGATCTAGAATCTAAGGAATATGTTTTTTTTTTTTTTTTTTAAAGTTTGGTTCGATGTGAATACCGGGTTTTGCCGACCCTTCGAACACGTCGGCCTATTGGTAGCCTATTGTATTCTATCACATTCACTTTAGGCCCAGAAACCTGTTGTTATTGTAAATTGGGCTAATAGCCATTTTACACATTTGTCTTCTGGAACAAATGCGGCCGGCGCTGGGGATAGAACTCGGACCTCTATACCTGTCAGTTAGCGCTCTAACATGAGGCCACGAGCGTCACCACTACACCACTCGCGCCGGCAAGGAATATGTTACGATTTCTAAAGTGGATTTCACAAGAAGATGGAAGTTTTATAAGATGTAACTCTTCATGATTTGGATGCAACCAGGAGGCCAAGACGTTTTATCAATGATGAGCTAACTGTTAAAACCAAAGAAGCCATACATTGCGGATAATATAATATGATAATTGGAATTGGAGCCAGGAGTTTTATTCATCGACGAAGTGCATATGCTTGGTTTTGAAACCTTCACTTATTTGCACAGGGCTTTAGAGAATGTGATTGCAACGATTGTAATCTTTGCAAGAAATCGAGGAAAATGCGTAATTAGGCGAACTGATAATATTGTTTCCCCTCATCGAATTCCTTTAGATATGTTATATAGATGATAATATAATCAGAACTTTGCGTTACGATCGACCTGACTTAGAACAAATCCTGAGACTTAGAGCTCTACTGTAGGGTTGGATATAGAACCCGATTCCCTTTCTGCCTTGAGTGATGCGGGCGTTAGATCAACTTTACGATAGGCTGTACAATTATTAACACCCGCTTCCATTACTGCTAAAACTAATGGAAGAATTGAAATTAAGAGGGATGATATTGAGGTAATCGGTTCTCTATTTCTGGTTGCCAAATCTTCTGCTAAGATCCTTTCACAACACAAAAAAAAATATATTATGCAGGATTTTTAATTTTTGAAGCAAGTTTTACTTTTGCCTGTACTGATTCTTGATGCTTGAGTTTTTTTGTATCATTGATTGGTTTGTGTCGTAGGTGAGTCGCATTTTTAGAAAAGAAAAGAACTTGTTTTATTGACTAGTGAATATTAACAAAACTAGACTAAACATGGTTAGACAATGCACCAATCTTTGTTGAATATTTTATGCTTGTATCTGTATTTGTAAATGATTAATTTTAACGTATTCAAATCGTACGAATTATTGTTTTAGGCCTTCATGTTTAAACTCTCAAAAATTTCTTATTTTGTTATATATGTAAGAAACTCATTCTCAATAGGTACATATTCTTATAAGTTTTCTAAATATGTTTATAAACAATGTATTAATGCACAATCAGATTATTTAAATATCTTAATAATAGTTTTTAAAAATCATTTGATAATTAATATAAACCATTTATTTCAATAATATAACCATCTATTACCATCTTATATCATCTATTTATCATTGGATATTAAATAGTCATAGACCAAAGCATTAATAGAACTATCAATCTACTATAATGAAAATCAGCTAATACCAAATCCTAGTGAAACACAGACTACGGTCAGGAGTAGTAAGTAGGGCATCCAAAAAACCGATGAAATTTCAAAAACCGGTTTTCGATTTATCGTAAAGTAAAAAACCGATAAACCGGTTAAAACCCGGTTTTAAGTATAAAAATAAATAAACTGCGGCTGTAAACCAAATAAAATAAATATTTATTCACCATTTATATTTATTTAATATATAAAAAATGTAATGTATATGTATGTTTGTGTTTTATTTCATTATATTTACGGAAAGAATAAAAAAGTAGCACTATTTATATAAATATTCAAATAGGATTTAAAATATTTTTTATTAGAATATATATAAAAATCCAAAATTTTCTTATTTTGTGATAATAAAAAAGTAACACAAATTATAAAGTTTGTTTTTTAATAAAATAATATTTCAGGAAAATTAACGCATCTAAGAGGTCATATTTCATTGACGATCGAAATTTTGTACAGAAATTACCGTTGATCGAAAAAACTCTCTCGTTATCTGTTGAGGTGGGTTGAATCGACATCAGTGCATTAAATAAATTTTCGATCACCGTCGATTACCAGCAGGCTGAGTAGGCTGGAGCCCAGGGCAGCAGATTTTAGGGGCGGCAAATTTGGGGCCAACATTTTTTTTTGTCTTTCATAAATTAAAAGGATTCACTTTTATATACCTTAATGTAAATGTTATTAGGTCCAAACAAACAAATTCAACATGTAATATGTTTCACCATCTATATTTAAATTATTTTTTTCTACAATTTGCCTAGTAGTGGTTGGTACGAAGCAGTTGGTTGGGCCGAGCTGCGTAGTGGCATTGAGTCTGAGAGAGACAAATTTAGAGCGGCGATACAAACGAAAAAGCCGCCGAAAAAAAAAGCCGCCTCTGTTGATTGAGTATTAATTTTTCTTCCGTTGTGTACTATAGAGGGAAAAATAAGAAGTTCAGTGATTCGAATAACGGAAATTATTGTATGATTTTGGAACTGAATTGTAAAATGTATGTTAGTTGAATTCGATCTTTTTTTAGCGAGTCATGTTAAATATCTAAGACTAAGATTTTTATAAATTCGACACAACGCTGGCAAAAGTGACTGAAATTGGGAAAGAGAAAACGCTAAAGAGAGTAAATTTGACACGTTGGTCAGCTAGAGAGGACGCATAAAGAAGTTGCTTGACAGGAAGTTCTTAAAACTTTGGAATCAAGTTGCTAAAAAAAATCACGTGATTAATATACGACCCCTTACGTTTTATTTTAGTATAAATAAATCTACAATATAATACTTCATGAATAACCATAAAAAATAAAAAAAATTTCACTTGAAGAAAAAAATAAAATAAATAGAAACCGAGTTTCGGTTTTTCGAAAAAACCCGAATTTACGGTATCGTAAATTTTAACAGAAAACCCGGTTAACCGGTTTCGGTTTTAACCGGTTTGGATGCCCTAGTAGTAAGATCTAAAACCACCTTGATAAAATGGAGTTTCCAAGTGGAGTCCTTGTTATTTAAATGTGGGGAAATCCAGACAACCTCCCTTCTGCTCCAGTGTAAACAGTGTCTGACAACATGTACTGTGAATGGTTTACTGCATACCTCACCAAATGCACTAAAGGTTGCCAACTTCTGGGCGGCAGACAAGACGTGCAGGTCCAGACTAGAGATGAGCATGGGACGAGTTTCTCGTCCCAGGTCCCATCCCGTGGGACGTTACCCTGTCACTGTCCCATCCCAGCACATTTTCGTCCCACTGTCCCATCCCACAAACGTAAAATTTTCGTCCCGTCCAATCCCATCCCATCCCGGTCGGGCCGCTCGACTATCTCGACTCGACCCATTTATTCCATTTTTCCCATCCAGCAGACTTAATTTTCGGTTTTTCGACAATGAGTAATTCTTTTTCGTCGCAAACGGATCTTAAGATTTTTCAGGAACTACATCTTCATGCCATAAATCTCCTGAGCTGGACAAGTATTAAAATTTTGCGTATTGACACGATAAAAGTTTATTTTGGATTATTGTCTATTTTCAATCTAATCGTTAAAATCGTTAGAAATAAAGCTGCACCATTGTCAAGGATAAAAAGTACTGGAAATACCAGCCGAACTGCGCAGGCGTGATTCGGTAACCGACAAACTGCCGCGCCGAGTCGTGAAAAACTTAACCAAACTCACACAAAAAAAGATATGCGCTGCAAGAAAACAAAATCTATAAATAGCTAATAAAAATACACTAATTTGTATTCAGAAGCCTACTTGTGTCTACAAACAAAAGAAAATAAAAATATTTACTAGATTATCAAAATCCGCCCCACTCCGTCCCATACAAAATTGTCGTCCCATCCCATCCCATCCCACACAACGTTCATACCATGGGTATAGATGGGATGGGACGATGGGATCCCATGCTCATCTCTAGTCCAGACTACAATTTATTTATCAATATGGTTTTCCTTTCTAATTTTTACTGGTTTTAAATAAATTTATAATTTGATTTAAAAAATATATTCTAAAAAAATTCACGATAGGACTAGATAAGGCTAGATAAGACTAAATGAGAATACATACAGCTACATAAGAATAGATGAAACCATATAAGACTAGATGACATTGAATAAGTTTGAATGAAACTGTAAAATACCAAGTCGAGTTAGATATGACTCTATGGTAAAATATTAGAATAGATTGCACTAAATGAGACCAGATGAACCCAGACCAGACTTAATGAGATTAGATTATACTAGATGAGGTTAGTTAAGATTAGTTGAGACTAAAAAGGACTAGATAGGACTAGATGAGATTATATAAGACTAGATAAGACGAGATAAGAGTAGGTGAGACTAGATGTGTGTAGATAAGACTAGATTTCTACTCGCTGTGTTACTTGTTGTCTAAAGTTAGCTTTAAATAATTTTTATTAAGTATAAATAACATTGTGTTAATATCCTCATTGTCTAAGATAGTAGTTTTAATGCCAATAGACATAACTAGATTTTTAGTCTAAAAACACTACCTATACAATTTCAATTTGCTAACCTAAATGAAGAATAATTAAATTTTACGAAAACAACATTACATCAACACATTGTTCATTATGTTGTAAAAAACACATGTTGTAAAAAGCAGACAAGGCTAGAAAAGCTTAAGCAAAATTAAGTAAGACTAGACATTACACAATTATATCAGTCTATGCGAAACTAGTTAAAGTCAAACAAGACTAGATTAAATTAAGTACAATTAACTGTCTGCAAAATAGATTTGGAAGTCTAGTCAAAATAGATCTTTATTAAGTCTTTTTTTGTCGTGCAGTTTGAGTGAGTGTAATAAAACGTATCCGTAACTTTAATTAGGTATTTTTAATTGACTGAGAATGAGATTTAATCAGAAATTTCTTCTAATTAAGAAAATAAACTGAACTAAAATATATGCAGAAGGCGCGTTAAGATTCTTCGCATTTTATAAGCGTTTCATTAAAATAAAAAAAAACACTAAATATTTATCAAAACTTTTTTTAAATATATTCTGAACTGACTAAACTAACAGGAATTTCAGACAAGATCGCTACGATAAGAAGTGCTTTATTTGATAATGTGTGAATTTTCTATTTCGAGTTTAATTTTCGCTCACAAAGAAATTTCTCAATGTTTCTTGTTGCTTTAGTCGCGGAAAGATGTCATTAGTTTTATTAGGGCCTTATTAGATTCTTCACTGTACTTTCTATACCTCCTTTCATCTTTTCCTTTCAATGTACAAACTAGTCTGAATCGTTGAATCTCATCCTCTCAATTTCTGTACTATTGTGCAAAATACTCAACTTTGAACTCAACAGTCTTTTATAAATATCATAATACTCACACAGAACTGAAAAGCAACAAACATGTCCTTAACAAAATTGGAAAATAACGAGTTTTCTATGAGAGACTTTATCAAATTAAAATGTTCAAAATTACAAGTATTTCTTATTTGTCGCAAGATTATTTTTGTTACAATTAAAATGATCTTTAATTTGAAAGAAAAGTAAGTTTATTTTTTTTCCCCAATTCGTAATTTAGGTTGTGAATTTTTGAATTTGCACAAAGTAAATGTCTTAACATTTCAGCGTAGATTAGAAATTGTGTGTTTGCGTTTGATCTCGGCTTAGTTAAACTTCGCGATAGACGAAGGGTGTTTGCAGTAATAAAGATTTTCAGCCCTAAAACGTTTAAAAGGGACCTATTCAATCTCCCTAATGGCGTCGCATTATGCCTACACACTCAACCTAATTGTATGCAACTACCAGAAGAAATGAAACGCAATAAAGAAAATATTTTATTAGTTTGAGTTTTCAGGGGGTGGGTTGAGGAATACGAAACGATTTATATAAAAGGCAATCCAATTCACAGTCGCAATTGAGACAGTCTCGGTAGAAAGATCCTGCGAAATTTACAGGAGTTTATAAGCAAAAAAATAAAGGGGAAATTACATATATCAATTCAGATTATAGCGGCCACCTTGCACGTTTTTAAGAAGGAATGGCTTGGCTGGGTAATAAAAGTTTAGTGTGCGAATTTCGTCGGAGGAAAGGATTCGAACTTGTGCTCAGTGCACAGAGAGCCGGTGTGTGCTTTGTGTATTCAGCAGTCGCAATCCTGTTTACAGTAAAAAGGGATAAAATGGACAAGCCGTGGAAAAAGTTCGTAATAAACTAGTGAAAGCCTCGTATGCAGTTCTCACACGTGCTAACATGAAAACTTTTTTGATGGAATAGTTTTCGGGTGGAATGGCAACGATTTACTCTATGAAACATACTTCAATACTATTGTATTATTATGCTTTTTGTAGTTTTGTTATGTCTCTACATAAAGAATACATTTCATTCCACCTTGTTTCACCCTTAGAAAAATACTTTCATCGTCTATAATAACTCTCACTAACTTTCAGCCGTTTTCACTGTTCAGCAAACATCAAAGACAGCCAACACATTTAACCGAGAAAATTGCATTTTAAAAGAAAAGTTAAGAAAACTATTAATATTTGGTATCGAAGTTTTAACAATTTTGTCTGTCTAGTATTGTCTGCCTAATCTTGCCTATCTAGCGTAGCCAGATTATGTATTTCTAGTCTCGCCTGTCTAGTTTTATCAGTCCTCACTAAACCTCACTAAACCCCCTAATCGACCTTGGCTTTTAGTATGCGCCACCCCGGTATCGCATATTTTGCATTCATTCAGGGAGGGCAGCCCGGACGGTAAGTGAAAATCGCCCTAGTTGTTGTCTCCCCGACCAAGATTCGAACCCGGGTCTCCCGCATTGAAAGGCGGGTATGTTGTCAACTACACCACCGAGGAGGACAGTCTTGTCTTTCTAGTCTTGTCTGTCTGTCCTCTTCGGTGGTGTAGTTGACAACATACCGGCCTTTCAATGCGGGAGACACAGGTTCGAATCCTGGTCGGGGAGACAACAACTTGGGCGGTTTTCACTAACCGTCTGGGCTGCCCACCCTGAATGAATTAAAAAAAAGCTAGGTAGAATAGGGGGTTTAGTGAGAGCTTCCACCGAACCACTTTAATAAAAAAAAGTCTTGTCTGTCTAGTGTCTATTCTTGTCTGTCTAATCTTGTCTGTATAGCCTTGCCTGTCTATTCTTGTCTGTCTTGTCTTGTCTGTCTACTCTTGTCTGTCTAACCTTGTCTGACTTGTCTTGTCTGTCTAGTCTTGTCTGTCTAGTCCTGTCTGTCTAGTCCTGTCTGTCTATTCTTGTCTGTCTAGTCTTGTCTGTCTAGTCTTGTCTGTCTAGTCTTGTCTGTCTAGTCTTGTCTGTCTAGTCTTGTCTGTCTAGTCTTGTCTGTCTAGTCTTGTCTGTCTAGTCTTGTCTGTCTAGTCTTGTCTGTCTAGTCTTGTCTGTCTAGTCTTGTCTGTCTAGTCTTGTCTGTCTAGTCTTGTCTGTCTAGTCTTGTCTGTCTAGTCTTGTCTGTCTAGTCTTGTCACTCTAGTCTTGTCTGTCTAGTCTTGTCTGTCTAGTCTTGTCTGTCTAGTCTTGTCTGTCTAGTCTTGTCTGTCTAGTCTTGTCTGTCTAGTCTTGTCTGTCTAGTCTTGTCTGTCTAGTCTTGTCTGTCTAGTCTTGTCTGTCTAGTCTTGTCTGTCTAGTCTT
This sequence comes from Phosphuga atrata, assembly GCA_944588485.1. Taxonomy (NCBI): domain Eukaryota; kingdom Metazoa; phylum Arthropoda; class Insecta; order Coleoptera; family Silphidae; genus Phosphuga; species Phosphuga atrata. Next base: position 33,192,698 of record OX155901.1, on the reverse strand, counting down.
GTCTGTCTAGTCTTGTCTGTCTAGTCTTGTCTGTCTAGTCTTGTCTGTCTAGTCTTGTCTGTCTAGTCTTGTCTGTCTAGTCTTGTCTGTCTAGTCTTGTCTGTCTAGTCTTGTCTGTCTAGTCTTGTCTGTCTAGTCTTGTCTGTCTAGTCTTGTCTGTCTAGTCTTGTCTGTCTAGTCTTGTCTGTCTAGTCTTGTCTGTCTAGTCTTGTCTGTCTAGTCTTGTCTGTCTAGTCTTGTCTGTCTAGTCTTGTCTGTCTAGTCTTGTCTGTCTAGTCTTGTCTGTCTAGTCTTGTCTGTCTAGTCTTGTCTGTCTAGTCTTGTCTGTCTAGTCTTGTCTGTCTAGTCTTGTCTGTCTAGTCTTGTCTGTCTAGTCTTGTCTGTCTAGTCTTGTCTGTCTAGTCTTGTCTGTCTAGTCTTGTCTGTCTAGTCTTGTCTGTCTAGTCTTGTCTGTCTAGTCTTGTCTGTCTAGTCTTGTCTGTCTAGTCTTGTCTGTCTAGTCTTGTCTGTCTAGTCTTGTCTGTCTAGTCTTGTCTGTCTAGTCTTGTCTGTCTAGTCTTGTCTGTCTAGTCTTGTCTGTCTAGTCTTGTCTGTCTAGTCTTGTCTGTCTAGTCTTGTCTGTCTAGTCTTGTCTGTCTAGTCTTGTCTGTCTAGTCTTGTCTGTCTAGTCTTGTCTGTCTAGTCTTGTCTGTCTAGTCTTGTCTGTCTAGTCTTGTCTGTCTAGTCTTGTCTGTCTAGTCTTGTCTGTCTAGTCTTGTCTGTCTAGTCTTGTCTGTCTAGTCTTGTCTGTCTAGTCTTGTCTGTCTAGTCTTGTCTGTCTAGTCTTGTCTGTCTAGTCTTGTCTGTCTAGTCTTGTCTGTCTAGTCTTGTCTGTCTAGTCTTGTCTGTCTAGTCTTGTCTGTCTAGTCTTGTCTGTCTAGTCTTGTCTGTCTAGTCTTGTCTGTCTAGTCTTGTCTGTCTAGTCTTGTCTGTCTAGTCTTGTCTGTCTAGTCTTGTCTGTCTAGTCTTGTCTGTCTAGTCTTGTCTGTCTAGTCTTGTCTGTCTAGTCTTGTCTGTCTAGTCTTGTCTGTCTAGTCTTGTCTGAGTCTTGTCTGTCTAGTCTTGTCTGTCTAGTCTTGTCTGTCTAGTCTTGTCTGTCTAGTCTTGTCTGTCTAGTCTTGTCTGTCTAGTCTTGTCTGTCTAGTCTTGTCTGTCTAGTCTTGTCTGTCTAGTCTTGTCTGTCTAGTCTTGTCTGTCTAGTCTTGTCTGTCTAGTCTTGTCTGTCTAGTCTTGTCTGTCTAGTCTTGTCTGTCTAGTCTTGTCTGTCTAGTCTTGTCTGTCTAGTCTTGTCTGTCTAGTCTTGTCTGTCTAGTCTTGTCTGTCTAGTCTTGTCTGTCTAGTCTTGTCTGTCTAGTCTTGTCTGTCTAGTCTTGTCTGTCTAGTCTTGTCTGTCTAGTCTTGTCTGTCTAGTCTTGTCTGTCTAGTCTTGTCTGTCTAGTCTTGTCTGTCTAGTCTTGTCTGTCTAGTCTTGTCTGTCTAGTCTTGTCTGTCTAGTCTTGTCTGTCTAGTCTTGTCTGTCTAGTCTTGTCTGTCTAGTCTTGTCTGTCTAGTCTTGTCTGTCTAGTCTTGTCTGTCTAGTCTTGTCTGTCTAGTCTTGTCTGTCTAGTCTTGTCTGTCTAGTCTTGTCTGTCTAGTCTTGTCTGTCTAGTCTTGTCTGTCTAGTCTTGTCTGTCTAGTCTTGTCTGTCTAGTCTTGTCTGTCTAGTCTTGTCTGTCTAGTCTTGTCTGTCTAGTCTTGTCTGTCTAGTCTTGTCTGTCTAGTCTTGTCTGTCTAGTCTTGTCTGTCTAGTCTTGTCTGTCTAGTCTTGTCTGTCTAGTCTTGTCTGTCTAGTCTTGTCTGTCTAGTCTTGTCTGTCTAGTCTTGTCTGTCTAGTCTTGTCTGTCTAGTCTTGTCTGTCTAGTCTTGTCTGTCTAGTCTTGTCTGTCTAGTCTTGTCTGTCTAGTCTTGTCTGTCTAGTCTTGTCTGTCTAGTCTCTGTCTTGTCTGTCTAGTCTGTCTTGTCTGTCTAGTCTTGTCTGTCTAGTCTTGTCTGTCTAGTCTTGTCTGTCTAGTCTTGTCTGTCTAGTCTTGTCTGTCTAGTCTTGTCTGTCTAGTCTTGTCTGTCTAGTCTTGTCTGTCTAGTCTTGTCTGTCTAGTCTTGTCTGTCTAGTCTTGTCTGTCTAGTCTTGTCTGTCTAGTCTTGTCTGTCTAGTCTTGTCTGTCTAGTCTTGTCTGTCTAGTCTTGTCTGTCTAGTCTTGTCTGTCTAGTCTTGTCTGTCTAGTCTTGTCTGTCTAGTCTTGTCTGTCTAGTCTTGTCTGTCTAGTCTTGTCTGTCTAGTCTTGTCTGTCTAGTCTTGTCTGTCTAGTCTTGTCTGTCTAGTCTTGTCTGTCTAGTCTTGTCTGTCTAGTCTTGTCTGTCTAGTCTTGTCTGTCTAGTCTTGTCTGTCTAGTCTTGTCTGTCTAGTCTTGTCTGTCTAGTCTTGTCTGTCTAGTCTTGTCTGTCTAGTCTTGTCTGTCTAGTCTTGTCTGTCTAGTCTTGTCTGTCTAGTCTTGTCTGTCTAGTCTTGTCTGTCTAGTCTTGTCTGTCTAGTCTTGTCTGTCTAGTCTTGTCTGTCTAGTCTTGTCTGTCTAGTCTTGTCTGTCTAGTCTTGTCTGTCTAGTCTTGTCTGTCTAGTCTTGTCTGTCTAGTCTTGTCTGTCTAGTCTTGTCTGTCTAGTCTTGTCTGTCTAGTCTTGTCTGTCTAGTCTTGTCTGTCTAGTCTTGTCTGTCTAGTCTTGTCTGTCTAGTCTTGTCTGTCTAGTCTTGTCTGTCTAGTCTTGTCTGTCTAGTCTTGTCTGTCTAGTCTTGTCTGTCTAGTCTTGTCTGTCTAGTCTTGTCTGTCTAGTCTTGTCTGTCTAGTCTTGTCTGTCTAGTCTTGTCTGTCTAGTCTTGTCTGTCTAGTCTTGTCTGTCTAGTCTTGTCTGTCTAGTCTTGTCTGTCTAGTCTTGTCTGTCTAGTCTTGTCTGTCTAGTCTTGTCTGTCTAGTCTTGTCTGTCTAGTCTTGTCTGTCTAGTCTTGTCTGTCTAGTCTTGTCTGTCTAGTCTTGTCTGTCTAGTCTTGTCTGTCTAGTCTTGTCTGTCTAGTCTTGTCTGTCTAGTCTTGTCTGTCTAGTCTTGTCTGTCTAGTCTTGTCTGTCTAGTCTTGTCTGTCTAGTCTTGTCTGTCTAGTCTTGTCTGTCTAGTCTTGTCTGTCTAGTCTTGTCTGTCTAGTCTTGTCTGTCTAGTCTTGTCTGTCTAGTCTTGTCTGTCTAGTCTTGTCTGTCTAGTCTTGTCTGTCTAGTCTTGTCTGTCTAGTCTTGTCTGTCTAGTCTTGTCTGTCTAGTCTTGTCTGTCTAGTCTTGTCTGTCTAGTCTTGTCTGTCTAGTCTTGTCTGTCTAGTCTTGTCTGTCTAGTCTTGTCTGTCTAGTCTTGTCTGTCTAGTCTTGTCTGTCTAGTCTTGTCTGTCTAGTCTTGTCTGTCTAGTCTTGTCTGTCTAGTCTTGTCTGTCTAGTCTTGTCTGTCTAGTCTTGTCTGTCTAGTCTTGTCTGTCTAGTCTTGTCTGTCTAGTCTTGTCTGTCTAGTCTTGTCTGTCTAGTCTTGTCTGTCTAGTCTTGTCTGTCTAGTCTTGTCTGTCTAGTCTTGTCTGTCTAGTCTTGTCTGTCTAGTCTTGTCTGTCTAGTCTTGTCTGTCTAGTCTTGTCTGTCTAGTCTTGTCTGTCTAGTCTTGTCTGTCTAGTCTTGTCTGTCTAGTCTTGTCTGTCTAGTCTTGTCTGTCTAGTCTTGTCTGTCTAGTCTTGTCTGTCTAGTCTTGTCTGTCTAGTCTTGTCTGTCTAGTCTTGTCTGTCTAGTCTTGTCTGTCTAGTCTTGTCTGTCTAGTCTTGTCTGTCTAGTCTTGTCTGTCTAGTCTTGTCTGTCTAGTCTTGTCTGTCTAGTCTTGTCTGTCTAGTCTTGTCTGTCTAGTCTTGTCTGTCTAGTCTTGTCTGTCTAGTCTTGTCTGTCTAGTCTTGTCTGTCTAGTCTTGTCTGTCTAGTCTTGTCTGTCTAGTCTTGTCTGTCTAGTCTTGTCTGTCTAGTCTTGTCTGTCTAGTCTTGTCTGTCTAGTCTTGTCTGTCTAGTCTTGTCTGTCTAGTCTTGTCTGTCTAGTCTTGTCTGTCTAGTCTTGTCTGTCTAGTCTTGTCTGTCTAGTCTTGTCTGTCTAGTCTTGTCTGTCTAGTCTTGTCTGTCTAGTCTTGTCTGTCTAGTCTTGTCTGTCTAGTCTTGTCTGTCTAGTCTTGTCTGTCTAGTCTTGTCTGTCTAGTCTTGTCTGTCTAGTCTTGTCTGTCTAGTCTTGTCTGTCTAGTCTTGTCTGTCTAGTCTTGTCTGTCTAGTCTTGTCTGTCTAGTCTTGTCTGTCTAGTCTTGTCTGTCTAGTCTTGTCTGTCTAGTCTTTTCTGTCTAGTCTTGTCTGTCTAGTCTTGTCTGTCTAGTCTTGTCTGTCTATTCTTGTCTGTCTAGTCTTGTCTGTCTAGTCTTGTCTGTCTAGTCTTGTCTGTCTAGTCTTGTCTGTCTAGTCTTGTCTGTCTAGTCTTGTCTGTCTAGTCTTGTCTGTCTAGTCTTGTCTCTCTTGTCTTGTCTGTCTAGTCTTGTCTGTCTAGTCTTGTCTGTCTAGTCTTGTCTGTCTAGTCTTGTCTGTCTAGTCTTGTCTGTCTAGTCTTGTCTGTCTAGTCTTGTCTGTCTATTCTTGTCTGTCTAGTCTTGTCTGTCTAGTCTTGTCTGTCTAGTCTTGTCTGTCTTGTCTTGTCGATCTAGTCTTGTTGTCTGTCTAGTCTGGTCTGTCTATTTTTGTCTGTCAAGTCTTCTCTGTCTAGTCTTGTCCGTCTAGTCTTGTCCGTCTAGTCTTGTCTGTCTAGTCTTGTCTGTCCAGTCTTGTCAGTCTAGTCTTGTCGGTCTAGTATTGTCTGTCTAGTCTTGTCTGTTCAGTCTTGTCTGTCAAGTCTTGTCTGTCTTGTATTCTCTCTCTAGTTTTATCTGTCTAGTATTGTCTGTCTAGTCTTGTCTTTTTTTATAATGGGGGCGTAGCAAGCACCTTTCGGGTAACTTGAACAAGTGGACCCCCTGAAAAGCTCGGACATCCCGGAACCACTCCTGTATTACTTCAGGATGTGGCATATCACATTTTGTGTTTCGACTGGTTGGAACTATGAGTAGCCTTACATCTCCCATCCATGCAATGTGATTAGGGGTTCAGGTGTTCGGTATGTTCTATACATCTCCCTTGATTCTGTTTTTCATTCTGTCGGATTCGATCGTCTCTTTCCTTTTTGCTTAGGATGTTTATAATCATGGTTTCCGTTGCAAGTCAGTCTTCTTCGGACCGGAGCATCACGTAAGTCATTGTAGTTGTTTCAATTCGTTCATTTGTTTTGGTTATCCATACGTATATCTATGTCGTCCATCTCTTGCATACGAACACTGTGTGTAGAGCACTATTCGCAAGGCCGAAGTAATCATAGCGATTGTCTGGGGCCCTGCCGATTTTGTGCAAGTACTCTTTGAAGCACTCATGGCCAGCTAGCGCCTGATTGAGATGGTAACCCACTTCTCCGTGCTTTCGTTTCACGCATGGTAACAGATCTGGGATTTGCTGTCTGATCCACTGACCTTTGTTAGAAGCACTCCAGTGTATTTGCCACTTTTCGTACATCTGGAACTTTCTTTATCTCTTCCATTTTATTTCTTCCGTCCCCGTGTTTTTAAGCCTTATACAGGTAAGTCGTTTCCTCGGCCATGAACTTTATGGGGGATATGCCCGCGATCACCAAGACGGTGTCTCGCGATACCGCACAGTGTCAGATTTTCATATTCTGGCTGCACTTAATCTTGAAAAAAAAGTAGCTATAAAAAAATAAAACGCTTTAATATAATAAAAATATATGTTAATAAGTGTAAAAGGTATTAAAAATGCACCCTTGAATACACTATAATTATAGCGGTATTCCGATTGTCAAATTTGGAAAACAGAAAAAACTGTATTTTATTATTGAAACAAATTAATGTGATTTGAAGACATATTGTATAGTTTGTGTGTAAAGTTTCTGGTGATATTCCATTTTCAAATAAAGTATTATAGTTTAAATAAATAATTTTATGTTTTCAAATTAAAAAAAAAACGTGAAGGTAATATTCTTTTTTAATAATTTCAAGATCACTTTTTGTATTAGAATTGTCGAAAAACAAATATTCTTTTAGGTTATATCTTACACCGTAGAGTACGGGGGTCGTATTTGGATGAAAAGGAGTGTCGAGTCTAAGAAACAATAAAAAAGAATTGCAGCCGTTCATCCCCGCAACCCCGATTGTTTTTTCAAATTTTCTAAAATGGCATCTGAAATCACAAACTTTCAACTTTTCGATATATGGCTAGTTACTACCAAAAAAAGACCGATGTGGTAAAATTATTGAATACATATCGAGTAATATATCCGGTGGATCGCAATCAAAAATTGATTATAAAAAACCTTTTTTTAAAACTTTTTTAAAAAGTTTTTAACAAACATCTGTGCGAAAATTTTGATACCAGATGGACTAAGTCGTAGCGGACAAAGCATCGATTTTGTCGTAATAACAGCCAGTGGTTGAAATCTAAAGTAGACAGACATATCTTTGTTCGTCATAAGTGCAACTGTTAAAAGAGCTGCTGGCAGGCCAATTAAAAACATTGATGATTGTAACCAACGAACAAAAGCACAAAAAGCTAAAGAGTTACGCGAGAGTCTAAATGATGAACATTTATTTATGGCGGCTGAAATGAAACTGCGATCAACAGGGAAACGTGATTCAGCAGGCATAGTAAAGGAATTATTTAATGCATCTCCAAAAAGGGGTACATCCGTTAAAAAATCAAGAATCGATAGTGTGGCTCCGCAAAGACTCTCTCCAGATGAAGCCCTTGCGATGATAATAGATGCTGGTTTGTCAACACATCAATACAATTTGATCAGGCAGCATACTAAACACGTAAACCCTAATTTATTTCCTAGTTATGATCTGCTATATCAATCAAAGCATTCAAGCTACCCGTAAAACATAACTGTGACGGAATCATGTGCCGAAATAAATTCACACTCATTAATTGAACATACAGTTAAAAGGCTATGTCGAGCGCAGGAGGAAGTTTTGAAGTCGGAGTCCGTTAATTGCCGTAAAATGAATACGATATTTAAATGGGGTTGTGATGGAACGACCCAAAATTGTTCAAGTCGGCCAATTGTTCAAGTGTTAGGTCGGCCGAAAATAAACAAAAAGTTGCGCAAAGAAAAACCTTAATACAAAATAGGTATCAGAGAGATGGGTTTGCTTGAAGATATGCCAAAGTAAAATACTGGAAACACCAACGATGGAAACACAGCACGCTCTTTCTTTAGGAATGCAGAAAAATCAGCAGCAATTACCGGATTCAGCCCTCATTAAGCGCTTTTACATCTTATTGGAATGTTTGGGATCTGGATATGCGGTAAATTCAGTTGCCTTTGACAAATATGCAGCATGTACAAGAGAACTTTTTGTAAATGAATATTCCTGGTACTATATGCCAGTTACTATACACAAAGTGCTTACCATGGAAAAGTTATCATTGATCACTGCATCCTTCGCATAGGACTATGTTTTAGAGAGGCTCAAGAGGCAAGAAACCAAGATGTTAGGCACTATCGATTGAAATACACACGAAAAACATCTCGCGTTTACACCAATCAAGACCTGCTACATAGGCTTTTGATTTCATCGGATCCATATATTTGTCGCTTAAGAAAGTCTCCAAAAACTAAACGGGGAACTTTAACACCCGATGTATTGCAACTTTTAAAATATCCCTTAATTGAACACCTATGATTCTGATATTGAATAAAATGTAATTTATTTGAAAGAAGACTTCAACACGTTTTATTTTTAACTTTTTCTATGTGTGTATTACTTTGTTGTACCAGAAAGTTAAATATTTTTTTACAAATCAAATAAAAAATGGCTAAGTCATTAAACAAAAAACTTCAGTACAAAATTTGGTTTGGCTACCTTTTGTAGTTAAGGAGTTCGGGAATTAAGTGCAGTCAAACAGCGAAAATCTGACACTGTGCACCGTCATGTACGCACTGCACACCCGTAGAGCCATTTTTCTTTGTACTTTGGCTTCTTCATCTCCCATACGGGAGCCCATACAGCATTGCTGAATGGACAACCGAGCATATTTATTTCCTCTTACTGCTTATATACAGTACTTATTAAATGATAATTTTTTGTCAATGGTAACTCCAAGGTATTTAATCGAGTCTTTACGTATAACTGCCTCATTTTTCACTTTGAATATAATTGGGCCTATGTGTCTTCCTCCGGTAAGCAGCACCGCATCGGTCTTTTCCGGCACCAGCATTAGCCGTTTTTCTTGTAACCGCGAGTCCACCAGTTCTATGGCTTTGTTGGCTATTAGCATCAATCCTCTATCGTTTCTTCCCATTACAACATGAGGCAGGTCGTCGGAAAAGCCGACCATCTTTACTCCCTCCGGCAATTCCAGCTTGAGAATCTCGTCATTTAGGATATTCCACAGGGTAGGTACTAAAATAGAGCCCTGTGGAACACCACTAGTTACCTCTCGCTCGGCAGCTTTTCCTCCCGCTTCCATTATTATTCTGCGTTCACTTAGGTAGCTATGCCGCAGTCTTGATAGGCTTCCCTCTCTTTCTGCTATCTCCTCCAGGACATTTTGCCTGACAGCAGAATTGAACGGGTTTTTCACATCCAGCCTGATTAGTGCGCTCATCTTGCGTGTGCTTCTCGTACCAGCTGCTGCCTCTGTAGCAATTTTTATTATCGTGGTAATTGCATCCACCGTAGATCGCCCTTCCCGAAATCTATATTGCTTTTCGGAAATGTTTGTTGCTTTGGAGAGTCCTTTTTTAACCCTGATAAGGATCAGCTGCTCAAGTAACTTAATTGAGCCAGCGAGTAAGCATATTGGCCTATACGACGAGGCCTCCTGGATACGCCTGTTTCCTTGTCGGAAAAGTACCAGTTTGGTTTTCTTCCATATGATAGGGAAGGTTCCATCTTGCATTATTTTATCCTATATATCCAGGATAAAGTCCTGGCAAGTATTTGCTGCGATTCTGACGACTTCTGGTGGTAACCCGTCCGGGCCTGGTGCTCTACCGTTGCGTATATTTTCTGTCTCTTCTGACTCTTGTCTGTCTAGTTTTGTCTGTCCAGTCGTGCCAACCTAGTCTAGTCTGTCTAGTCTTCTCTGTCTAATCTTGTCTGTTTAGTCTTGTCTGTCAAGTCTTGCCTGTCTAGTCTTGTCTGTCTAGCCTAGTATTATCTGTCTCGTTCTGTATAGTCTAGTTATTTGCTATCTAATCGTCTCGTTGTCTTATCTGTAGGTCTGCTATATTCAATTTACTCAGATTCGACGACTTCCGCTTTCGTTTAAATTTAAATAATATGAATGAAATGAATTCTCATTAGTGAAATAATTTCGCAAATTGCCGAGCGGTCAGAGTTTGCAAACAGTTTTGCGGGGACGCAAGTCGGAAGCTTAAACGACCAAAAAAGAATATACTTAAACGGTCGGCCGCGTATTATGGTTCGGTTCTGTTATTTACGACCACTACAAGGTTCCAATTAAAATATTCCCGGTTTTGGAAGATTGTTGAAAACGCGAAAAAAACCCGACACGATCCAATAATTCATATATGCGATACAAAAATGTGTTCAGGTTTTAGGTTTTTTTTTTGTTTTTTTTTTCTAAATTAAAGCACTTAATCTGCATACAATGCCTAAGTTTCTATTGTTTGAAACGAATTTGTATTTTTTCTTTTAGTTTGTTATTAAGGATTCCAGTCGCAACCCTTAGATGTTACAGGAATTTATAATATTTAGTTTTATTATAAATGTTTTGTTAGAAGTTAAAGCTGTTTTTTAGGAATAATTTTCTAAAATGATATTCCTGTGAACTCTGACGAAAACTTTGGGCAACAATTATACATATCAAATAATAATCCTTGTTAGAACTTCGGCCTTAATTAAATTCATCATCGCGTTCGCCCTTAAACTCGTTACACATTTCGCCTCTTTTAAAATTATTTTAGAGCTTTAATGCGCCCTGTATGACAAGTATTTACAAGTATCTTCATTAAAAACGAAAACTTTCTCGAAAGAGTTTCCGTTTCAATTGAGACGACGAAATTATGCGAAATTCTTGAACAAGAAATAAACAAAAAGTTTCGAGATTTTAACTACCTCAAGAGAGTTAAAGAAATCGATCCAGTTTTTAAATTTAGTTTTTACTTTCAAATATTAGCAAAGCTTTTATCAGCAAGTTTAGACTTGCAAGTAACTTTGGTTATTTTTAATTGAACTTTTAAAAATTTTCTCTTTGTGAGAAACTCGGTATGTTGTGTGAAGAAACAACTTAATTATTCAAAGCCGGTATAAATTCAGTGTATCTGACCCAGAGTTCTCGACAACTAGCGATTTACTAGCTATAAAGTAGACAAGCCAACTGTCTGACTGCACCAGCATAATTATCTCAATGTAGTATCGTATTCACGAATTTAGAATACTAAATAACACTTGAACTCGCTAACTAGACAATAATAGTTTGTTAAAATAATATTGACGTTACTCATGTTTGGTGTAGAATTAAATGTTTGGAAGAATTTACCATTTTTGTCGAAGACTAAATAGTTTCTATTAGTATTGTTAGCAATAAATTGTCGAAGGGAAAAAGCGAATTTTTTGAATTCTGAAACAATGGTTATAAGAAACAATAACAATAAGATCAATTTAAAAATGATAAATGTTAAAACCATACTACATTATAGATAATCATATAAACTTAATAAAGTCGGAACATAACCTGAATATATAGATATACTCAAACTTTTCGGAGCTCTATAATATTATTGGGTCGTTTTAGGACTAAAAAAACAAATCTTATGTGACACTTGCCAGTTATTTATTAGCTTTCAGTCCACCCTCGTGGCACTCAACAAAAACCAGAAAAATGGATGCCATCGCTCAACTCTGATTAACAATAAACGATATTTGGTATCATAGATGGTGTAAGGCATCTTGTATCCAACATGTCTATGGGAGAGATACGAGAGTTCTTTCTTGGTCGTCTGATTTCCCAGCGTGGGCATCAGTTGTTGCCTTCTCGCTCTCTGGATTTGTCGGCTTTGGATTATTTTTGATGGGGTCATGTTAAATCTAAAGTTTATCAGAAGCGAACTGAAATCCTGGAAGATTTAAAACGAAACAATCGACAAACTATTGGTTGGATTCCGCCAGAAATTTCGCCAGCGTGCAATGCGTTCATTGTTGCATCGGTCTCAGCCATGTATCGAAGCAAACGGAGGTCATCTATCTATATAACATTTAATTATTAATAGTTAATTTAGGATTAAGCATTTAGCTTGATATAAAACTTTGGATTTTACTCTACAATGTTCAATAAAAAATTTGGTGTCCAACTTATTTCGTTTTTTAGGGTTCCGTACCGAAAACGGAACCTTTATAGGATCACTTTGTTGTCCGTCTGTCTGTCTGTCTATCTGTCCGTCTGTCTGTCCGTCTATCTGTCTGTCAAGACCATTTTTCTCAGGAACGCGTAGAGGTAACAAGTTGAAATTTGTATCAAATACTTAGGTCTATGGTCTCTTTCAGCTGTCAAAAAATCAAACTTGTAAGTCAACGCGATCAAAAGATATGACCGTTTAAGTCGCATATGTTTATGTCGTTTACGTTGCAATTTCACAAGGGAATCAAAACCTATAGGGTACTTCCCGTTGACCTAGAATCATGAAATTTGGCAAGAAGTGGTGTCTTACAGCACATGTAAAGGGAAAAATCTGAAAAAATCTGAAATCTGAAATGTAGCTTAATTACTAGAAAAATGTGAATTTACTATTAGTCTGCTATTAGAAACTGATGAAAATACACTAATGTGTTGCGTGGTACTGTCAGGCACCAGAAGCATATGGGTTGGATACAGTTAGGTCCTCCTCAGTTAGTTCCCGCCGAGGAGGCATTTTCAACCAAGGAGGCACTAACCATCCGGGCAGCCCATCCTGAAGGAATGCAAAATACCCGTAACCGGGGTGGCGCATACTGAAAAGCCAAGGGCTATTTCAAATAAATTTGACAAATTCGAAAACCGGTTGTTAAATTAAGAAAACTGGTTTTAAAGAAATCAAATGATACCTTACTTACAAGTTTGTAGGGAACTCTCGGTGCGCGAGTCACAACTCGCACTTGGCCGATTTTTTTTGATAACTGAAGTTTAAAATCAGGACACATATAATTTGTTATCCTTTAGATTAAACAAGTTTCATCCTGTCAATTTTCTCAACTTAAATGTGACAAACATTCCGTCTTGTTACTTCTATTTCACCCCACAAAAATACCCGACAAATTATGAGGTTTCAATTTCTGTACTGGGGCGGCCGTCAAATCCCTGATTGATTGCCTTTATCGGTTTTAGATACTTTTCACAGACCGTATGATTTGTATAGCTCGCACAAAATACAACTCCATCCATCAGCTTACACTCCAAAACGAGATAACAAATTATTAGCTTTCACTCTAAACAGATACACACTAAGTGAAATAACTTATCTCATTATTAATCAAAATTACTAAGATTAATAAACAACCTAATCAAAGTAAACTGAATAGATTAAGAAATTTTACGCTGATTTACACAAACTGAATAGATATGTTGCTGATTTAGATCAGATTTGAATATAGACAAAGATTTGTTTGGCATTGGAACCGCAATCTAATTTAAATTGCTAGTCGAGTGTGTTATTAACAAAGTTATCAGGTTTCGTTTTATTGCGCCATGCAGATTTCCTCTTTATTGTCGATGAGGAATGGATTTGATCGTCGATGTTTGAAGCATCATGTAGATAATTACGGATCATGAATATGCAATAGCAATTTCTATTAATTTTTCATCCGAACGCGTCATCACTGTAGACATGACATCAGAACACACACGCGATAATAACTCATCAAAGGAACGAAAATTCATTTTCGAATTGAAAGAATCCTTCATAAATTACAATGTAAGAAATTAACTGGCTCGACCACACAGACAGGCGCAACACATGTTACTTCTCCTCTTCACTCAAGATTTGACTACCTAGTTTTATTTGTCTAGTCTTGCCTTGTTTTGCGCGTTATCTCTTATCTTGTCTGCTAGACTTGCCATGTCAACCTATTGTTATCAAATTTCAATTGGCTGCAGAGCTAAACGAGTAAAATACTTGATTTTCGTTAAATATTTTATCATTTTCGTTTGCTGTAGTTGGCAAATAAAATATGGGAACGTGATACGGTGGGAATTGTGTCTGGAAGAAAAATTGACACTTGTATCGCGTATCGATTTTATCGTCAAGTCGGTCGGCGGTTTCGAAATTATTGATATTACCTGAAAACTGTCAATTTTATACAGCCGGACGGGGGTTCATGCGGGTTTTTCCGGCGGAACCGCGTCCAGAAACTCAAATATTTATGCGGCCCCGTCCCAAATCACACGATATTTATACAAACCGGATAGAAACCTATTAGTTTTATTTATTTTTATCAGAATCAGATTTCTATAAATCAATAATAATATTTATAAAAAATAATAAGAGATATTTCTTTGTTTTCCAATCTAGACTGTGAACCAAGCATATAACTTTATTATCAATTAGATAATATGTATAAAATCTATTTGGTGTAATGAAAGTCTTCCATGCTGTTTGAGATTCTGGCAGATAATAATAATAATGCGGAGACAAGGGAACCGCACGTAAACGCTCGCGTGAATAAAGATCAAAACTAATAGATAAGCATAAATGTAGATTAGCTTATCTGCATCTACCACCGCACACGAATTTAATCAAGCAAGTCGTGCAAGATGGTCGCCACCCGCTTCCGCCATTACATCACATTCGGATCTGACGTAATCACTAAACGCCGAACGATAAATTCACGTCACAAAAATGCCTTTAACCGGATTGAATTGACATTCGCTAAAATAGAACACCTAGTTTAATATGCTACATAGTGGGGTTGAAATATGTGGACTAGTTATTATATAGTGTATGAAAATACCACGGGGGATTTATTTTATAGCGAGGGTTGTGAATTTTTTTTTGGCGGTTTGGGATATTGGTTGAGCTCGCTCGTGGGAAAAATTGAGGGTTGAAGAAGGGGTCGTAACCATCCCCATTAATAATAGTCTGAGTGAAATCTAGTGCGACAATACTTTGTAAGGACATCCACACTCAATCCAATATTCCCTCATTTCTTAATGATATGAATATTTTAAGGTGGTTTCGTCAGTTTTAGATAATAATGAAAATATTAAAGAAACTAATAAACAAAGCTGGAGGGACAAGTTTAAATGCAGAAGAATGGATAGTTAACATTTTAACTGACAAATAGAATTAGATTGATGAGACTACATCAACCAGAATTTACAATTTGGTCTTAACATGTACTTAACACTTATCACTATATTAAGTAAACTATATTATAGATGTTAGAATAAGACAAGATTATAGACAGGACTAAACATTCTATACTAGACAGGCAAGGCTAAACAAACCGAACTAAACAAACATGACTAAACAAACAAAACTCTACAGACAATGCAAGGCAGATGAAACAAGACGGACAAAACTATCCTGATAAAACTAGACAGGTAACACTAGACAGGAAACACTAGACAGATAAGACTAGACCGACAAGAATAGACATAAAACATTAGACAGACAAGATCAGACAAACAACACTAGACAGACAAGACTAGATATAGAAAGCTAGACAGACAAAGCTAGACAGACAAGACTAGACAGACATGGCTAAACAGTCATGGCTATACACACAATACTAGACAGACAACAATACAGAGAGAAGAATAGACAGATAACACTCTAAAGAAAGACCAGCCAGACAAGAGTAAACGGACAAAATTAGAGAGACAATACTAGAAAGTCCAGACTAGACAGACAACACTGGGCAAACTATATTAGATAGACAAGACAAGACAGACAAACCTAGGCAGACAAGCCTAGACATGAAAATCTAATTAGACAAGACTAGACAGATAGGACTAGACAAACAAGACTAGATAGACAAGACAAGACAGATAAGACTAGACAGACAAGACTAGACTAACAACACTAGACAGAAAACACTTGACATACAAGACTAGGCAGACAAGACTAGATAAACTAGGCTAAACAGACAACGCTAGACTGACAACATTAAACAGTCAAGGTTATACAAACAAGATTAGACAGACAAGACTACACAGACAAGTCTAGCAGACTAGAAAGGACAGAGAATACAAGACAGACAAAGCTAGGCAGACAATACTAGACAGAAAAGTCTAGTTAGACAAGACTAGACAGACAGAACTAGACAAAAAAGACTAGATAGACAAGAACAGGCAGATAAGACTAGACAGACAAGACTAGACAGAAAAAACTAGGCACACAAGACTAGACAGACAAAACTAGACTGGCAAGACTAGTCAGATTAGGCTAAACCGACAACACTAGACCGACAACACTAGGCAGTCAATGCTATAAAGACAGGAGTACACAGACAAGAGTAAACAGACAAGACTAGACAGACAACACTAGGCAGACTAGACTAGACAGACAAGACAAGACAGACAAAGCTAGGCAGACAAGACTAGATAGTCAAGGCTATACAGACAAGACGCTTTTTAAAGTGGTTCAGGGGAAGCTCTCAATAAACCCCCTACTTCACATTGGCTTTTAGTATGCGCCACCCCGCTATTGAATATTGTGCATTCATTCAGGGTGGGCAGCTCGGACGGTTAGTGAAAACCGCCCTAGTTGTCGTCTTCCCGACCAGGATTAGAACCCGGGTCTCCCGCACTGAAAGGTGGGTATGTTGATACAGACAAGACTACACAGACAAGACTAGACAGATAAGACTACACGGACAAGACTAGACTGACAATACTAGACAGGCAAGACTAGGCAGGCAAGACTAGACAGAGAATACTAGACAGATAACTCTATACAGCAAGACTAGCTAGACAAGACTAGACGGACAAGACTAGACGGACAAGACTAGACGGACAAGACTAGACAGACAAGACTAGGCAGGCAAGACCAGACGGACAAGACTAGACAGACAACACTAGTGAAATATGACTCGTCAGACAAGACTAGAGAGACAAGACCGGACTGTCAAGACTAGACAAACAAAGGACTTTTACGTTGATGGTTGTGTAATAATGTAGCAGATTAAAGACATAATTGTTGCATACATTTATTTTGTTTGTGATTTGACACGTTTGCCAATTGTTGTGCAAAGTCTTTCCGGCTTTGAGCAGAACAACAACAAACAAACTCTTAATCCGTTTGTCCGTGAAAATTCCGTGTTTCCGATAGAATTCTCAGACGAGAGGAAAACATTAAATGGTAAATAAAACGTTTAAAAATCGAAAGAAAAAAAAATTGTAATTTGGACGTGTAGAAAAGAAATAAATAGCCGTAAATCTTCTTTATTTACTTCCTTACCTGCTGGAGCTTTCAAGGCGAAGAAAACGAAGAGAATAAAAAACGAAATTTATTATATAGTTATTGCTAGGATATTTTACTTGATATTTATTTATAAAATATATTACACAAGATATCTACACTGTACAGGATTCTTCATTTTCTCTCTAACAATAAATAAAAATTACATACATACAAATTACAGAAAACGAAGGAAAGTAATTAAACTTATATAGCACCAGTCGAGACTATAAATACAAAATATGTTTCTTTTTTTCATTTATATAGAATTTTTCTTGCTAAAATAAAAATGTACAAGTAATTACAGAAGGAAAATTAATATTAGATAAAATTCTGTTTGTGCCTCGGTCGAGGGGCAACAAGGTAACGAACGGGAACGTGGGGTATACTTCTAACAACCATAGCAACTAAACCGGGAACATATAGGAAAAGGAAACAATCTAAGTGCTTAAAATCTACTTGCATCACAGCTCCAGACGGCGGCGCGAAATGGCGGATTCACAGTCCGATTCGGCATTTAGACAACGACAACACAACAGGGGAAAAATAATAATCAATATTTACAGTCTTTTCTTCCTTCCACGTCGAATTTTAATACGCACTTAGTAGTCGTGTCTTTCGAATTAAACGAAAGTAAAACGAGGAGTTTAGTTTCAAAAGACTTTATCGGCCGCCGAAACGGACTAGCATGACGGCTCCGTTCAATCAATCCCAAAAAAATTAGAACAAATTAAACTCACTATATTCATAACATAAATCTCTTATTATTTGTTTCGTATTTAGTTTTAAATTTAGTACTTATAGTACGTAGACACAAATTTTCTCCCCTTCGCTTCCTCCCTTAATTCTTCTTTTATTGTTCCCGAAGCCGCCACAATTTATCACTTTTACACACCGCACTTTTACCAAAAAACTCATAGTTTTTTTTTATCATTGATTATCTTCACAGCAGGCCCCCTTTAAACAAACGTAATGACTCGATTAATTATTAAATTAAAACAATGTTTATCACATTCAACGGTTTAGGAGTACTTGTAGTAGTAACACTGGCACTGTTAGCACGTAAAAACTAGTTTCTGTATGTCGACTGACTGAATTGACACTCAAGCCGAGCGATTCTTCGGAAGCCGGACTGCTGCTCCTGGACACTTTGCTTCTCGCTGCCCCCTCGATGTGATTACTGTCCAATTCCAAGACTGGAGTGCCACCTGGCCATCCCTCCGTGCTATAACGGCGGTAATTGCACTGGTCCGTTCCCGTTCTCGTGTACGGTTTCGAGATATTTGGGTAGTGAGACTCCAAGGAATCTGTATTCTATTAACACAAAAAGAAAATAAGATAATGATTCGACAAAATTTTCGGAGATTTTTGTTTTGATATTTACCGGTAGTAATGTGGATTGTGCCGTCCAGCACAGGGGTTTAAAGGAACCTTTCATTGTGGCTTCTTGGAAGCTGTGAAATTGATTGTCCCAGTCGTAGGAAACCAGTCTAGACTCGAAGGTCATTCCAGCTAGTTCCGGAGGGGCTGCTATCCGCACTGGGTTTGATCCACTATAAAAAAATTAATAAACATTCAAGATTATTGTTTGATGATTTTCTGAGAATTATAAAAAATGAACGATTGTTTGAAAAGTTTGAATTGCAAGTCAAAACTGGATAGGAAAAATATTGTAGTGTTTCTAAATTGTTGATAGTAGACACAAAAAATATGCGAAAACTAAATATTGAGCAATTTAAAGCAATTTAATCTTTTGTAAAACATTGACAGAATTTTGTTTTAGAAAATGTTGAAAGTTGATGGACAATTGTTTGAAATGTTTGTATTGCAAGTCAAAACTTACATAGTTATACTATTAATAGGTAGGAATATTTCACAAATTTGGCAGAGAAATCTGGAGGGAATGTAAGCTATATAACTAACTCTAAGTGAAAATTAAATAAAAAAAAAAAAAACACTTCTTTGACAATTTGTCTTATGACAAATTGTTGAAAAATTTGGCAAAAATTTAAAACAATTGATTTCATTTAAATCGAGGAGAGAAATTCAGTAGACTACTGTAAAACGACAGGGGGGTACTTTCCGCGTAATAGGAAATCGCGTTATACGGGAAATTGTTCTCATTCCAGTAATTACGAGGAAAACTCCTTTTCCAATAGAAATTTAGTTTTCCCGACTTTTAATGCGCAAAACAACCTTTGACTTTAGAAGATATAAATAAAAAGTTACAAATAATCAAATTGATCCGTTATTAGAGCGGTTTACCGAATCTAAAAGAAAATTGAATGATTCCCATATTTTCAATCTAAAAATGATCTGAAGAAGGACCTATTCCTAAATAACGATAACTATAACTATTGAAGCAATGAATTTGTACAAACAATATCAACAAGACGGCGTCGTTGACACTTATTTGTTGATACTTCCGATGGTGAATAAATGTTAAAGAGTGAAGTACATTTTTTTTTTTATTCAAAGTTGAATAAAATTATTTTTATTTTTCTCTCATATCTTTAAATGTGTATGAATTATATTTTAATTGTTAATATGTAAATAACAGGTTACTGTATACATTTGCTTTCCCAAATAAAAAATTTTGTGAAATTTTTGAATTTATCTTACGCGTTTTGCGGGTCTGTTTATCGCACCAGTTGCATTTTTTCGTCGCTTTATACGAATTCGCGTTTTACAGCAGCGCGTTATACGGGAGTCCACTGTAGTTAAGGAAGCAAACTTCTGACCGATTAGTAATTTAAAAGATTTTTGCGGAAAAAAGGAAATTTTTAACAAAATCGAAAACTTATTTTGCTGAATAAACTTTTAAACAATAAATAATCCAATGGGAGTTACTTTTTTTACTAATTGACTAAAATCGAAAGTTTTATTGTTTCAAATACATAACAAATAATTGATAGGAACAGACTAAAGTGACCTGACAGATTCTTTCTTTTGTGCTGCTTTAAAAGAAATTTAAACTAATATTCAAAGTTTCAATATTTTCATCAATATGTATAATTCCAATTTTATGTATGTATATGTCTATTTCGTGAAATTTTTCTAGTTACGTTAATTATTTTGTTTTTGACAAATTGTAATTATAATTGAGATACTTACGGGCTAAGTTCTTGAATTCCTAATGAATGTAAAACAGTGGGTAAGCTGGGTAAGCTGTGACAAGAAGTGAGAGCTTTCTGTCTGGGATAGTAAAGTCCCATAACTAAGCAAGTTTCCTCTCTGCTAGTGAGTCCGCCTAAAGTGATGGCCGATCGACTGGAACTATTATAAGCGCATTCGGCGATCAAATGATCCCCAGGCAAGATCTTAACGGGAGCCCCGAGAGTTCGGTACTCCTGATAATCCGCGTCAAGATTATCGTCTGCGGCAATTGGAGCCTGCTCGACATTCCCTCTAACGTGCCTCAAAGCGACCTGTCTCCCGATCCTGTGCGTTTTCATGACGACTGCGAACATATTGATTCCGGAATGTGGGAACGCTTGTCGCGTGCACTCGGAGACGCAATGTCCTGAAGAAACAACCCTCTGTTGTCCGGGCGGGATAATATGTCGCCAGTTAGGGTCGATCCCCACGGATATAACGCCAGCATCATGTCTACGCAACTCAGGTGTGTAATATAGTCTGAGACCTGTTCCGTCTAAAGCTCCTAAGCTTCCGTCGCTCGGAGCGGCATAATGCGTTTCCAACAGATAGTAACGAGACCCCGTCGGTTCTAAAGGATATCCAGCCTCTGGGGGGAAACTAAATCCTTCCGATCCACGCGCCCAGCTAGCCACGACCGTATTGCAAGCCAACGGCTGTGAACCTGGTTTATAACACTGTCTTCCCGTGCTTTCCGCCAACGCGATAACTTGCGGACTTTCTTGGCATTCGTACAAAACTAAATGTTGGAGACCTCCCAAAGATACCCCTTGCAACGGCTCATACTGTAACAGAAAAAGCAACACAACATATTAGCATCCAGCGTAAATTTCATACTCCAATCCATGTTTTTTTTATTTACTTTGAAGTCAAAAATTTGATTTTGATTACGGATTTAAACCGACTCGGAGACTTCAAAGGGAGGGAATTAAAGCCCCCGATAACTATAAACGTTCTCCCCCTTTTCATACGCAAACATTCGCACGAAATTCAAACAAGACAATCTTAACTGCTTAAAACAATATTTCAACAGACCCTCTCAACATCAATTACCAAAGGCTACGCGAAAAATTTTGCCGAATCAGAATATTAATATTTCTTGTGTATTTAAAACACAAATTACTTTCTGAATACAAGATGGATTAAATGATACGCTTGAGACCAACATTTTTAGCAGTAGCATAAGGATTGGTTAAACTGTTAATAAAACTTACTCTAATTAAATGATGCTTTCTGGAGAGGGAGGGTAAACGAAAGACGCGACACCAGTAAAGGGTGTCGCCTGGGGCCGGCGGCTCAACTGTCGGATTACGAAGTTCCCAAACGCGGGCGGTCTCCTCGGGACCGGGAGCGTCTTGATCAGCACGCTGAACCAGATACAGTGATTGTATCCCTCGGGACTCCAGATCATGTTGAGGCAAAGATCCCGGTCCTACCGCACCTCCAACAGGCTCGTTCTTATGAAAGGCCCATAACACACGCATTGTATCATTCTGAAAACAAAAATCGAAGAAATTAGACGCGAGATTTGTTATAGAGGCTATATATAGGACGGAGGAGTAGATATGTCCTTATACAGCCTCTTTATTTAAGTGTATTTATGTAGGACTGAATGTTTGGACGGGTTCAGTGTCATCCTGATTGATGTCGGATGGGGAGTAAGACTAAGAAACAAGAAGTGTTTATATTTCTACTGTATGTAAAACGGTTTTAAATTCTGGGCAGACAATGCCGGTGTCCTTTTAGAGTAAAACGCCAAATCAGATTATTTCAGCGTGCTTTAACTTTTAAATACGGAGAGCAGTTGGTATACGATATTTACATAAGCGGAGTCGGGGTTTATTTATGAGACCGCACTCTCCCCGGTCTCGGTGTCATCTCTTAATTATTCACGCAACTTTCTAACATTCCTCGCGCAAATTACCCCATTAATAATTATCAGAAAAATAGAATTGTTACGTTTAGCTTAAGTCTTTAGACACATAACTGTAAAAAACGACATTGCGTCGAGTAAGTGTTACGCAATCGGTTACAGAAAATGTTTGGTTTAAAAATAATGAAACAGCATTTTTCCCCAATAAGAACACTAATCAGAAAATTAAACTATAGATACTAAATATATAGTTTTTTGACTAATTTCGAAAATAATCGAAATTGCTAAACAATTACGTTCAGAAAAAAAAATCTCAAACTTGAAAAAAACTTAGATTACCTTAAGACGATTATCTTAGTTTCATTTTCGCAAGAAAAAACCATTTTGAACTGTAAAACTTGATGGGAAAAGTTTAAAATATTTCCAGGTCGTGTACGCGATTAGTTACAGTAAGCAGACCAAAACGACATTTCGTTTGCTAGATATATTTAGGAAACAGCATTAGTTTTCTTGAAATTTTTGCTCATAAACGCTTGCCACCCTATTTAAGTTTAAGTTAAACTCATTAGGAAAGTTGTGAGTAAAAATACTTCCCCTCTTTCTCAAGCGACGAGTTTAATCGACCATTGCAACGGAAATAATACGAATTTTGGCAATCCACCGAGATTTATTACTAATTTACTTAAAATCCACAAAATTATTAGTATTAGAAAACCCATTTTGTTTCTAGATGAATAGGGAAATTTTTAACATTCCAGAATTTAAATTTTGAATTTCCGCTATTCACCTTTTAATGGGTGATTTAGATCAATTTTAATATTTGTTTTTTATTAATTCAAACAATCTATCATTTAGAATTTCAAAGCGATCCATTATTCTTATAATCTCTCCCACCAAATTCTGACGTCTAATTAGTAAAACTAAATCGTTACGCAAACTTTAAAATAAATTAACGAACATGATATAATCGGAGCCGGACAAGTCCGGAGCCGCCGTGGGCCCCTTAATCCGGCAACCAAAACATAAGTAATTGGATGGCTTAGAACCCTCCAAAACACCCCCAAAAACAGATTAGGAATTTAACATATGCTCTAACCAAATACAAAAAAGTAAAAGTAGACTTCGATTGAGTGTTGTGTAATTTGAACTTACGGTGATTGGAATGTCGTGGTTATCGCAGGTGTCCAATCTTCTTCTGAAACGGAGAACGGTGTGTGTGATGTTTTCGTACCCTAGGAGCAGTTGATAATCTTGGCTGGGATCGACCTCCGGTTCGCGATCGACGGCGTTTCCGGGAGTGCCTTTAACATGCCGGTCCTGAAACAAACGGAATAATTTAAATTGGCTGTAACGAAGTTAACGTTTCTGGAGGTCTTGGCCCGTATTACACGGACGTTAATATCAACGCAAGCATTGTAAACATACCCCACATGGTAAATTTTAAGCGCTTCCTCATTAAGTTTCACAAAGTCCGGTGCATTTAGTTTTCAGAGGGGTTGTTAATATATCTTGCTAAAAGAGGCGACAGCTTAAATACATGTTAGTGTGAAGTGTGCCAACTGTTACATAAGAAAAAAGGAATTTTATAATCGATTTGTTTTTTTCTGCTAAAACAGATGGAGAGCGGAAGATTTTTTGTAGTTAAGTTACCAAAGCCTTGATGATCTTGCAAATATTGGTAAAAATTTGGAATCTGTCAGTAAATTTTCATTTTGTTAATTCTATGTCACAAAAAACGAGGCGCGAGTTTTTTTTTTTAATTAGATAGAAACGTGAGTCAGTTTGTTGCAATCAGTTTGAGATTCTCGAGCATGGAGTTTGTACAAAGATAAATTGAACAGAAAAAAGGTAACGTAAAATGAGAGAACACGCGTTGAAATTAAACTAAAATCGAAAAACCCGCCCGTTCACCGTCCCGATCCAATTTCCCCCTCAATACAAAAATCCACTTGAAATATTTACCGGGCAAAAAAATAAACCGTTTGAATGGTCAATAATTATTATTGCTGCACACGGACGCTATAAATAGTCTAACAAGAATCTCTTTCTTCTTGCATATTCATTCTTGGAATAAGTACTCTTCAATAAAATTGTCGTGAAATTTTTGGTTTTTTATTCGCTGTATTTTGTAAGTTAATTTATTGCTCTATTATCGGAGTTTATGTGCGCGTGTTGGGCAATCACGCCGTCATAAAATAACCAATCAAAGTGGAGGAAAAGGATAATGAATTGAATGGACGGACATTAGAACAGGCCACCGTTCTGAAGGTCCAACTCCATCCGCCTTATTGCACCAATTTACTTTTTTTGGGGAAAACGAAAGTGAGAAACTAAAAGTGTTTTTTTTTGTTTCTCAGACAGCAGGAGAAAAGGATTAATGGGGTTTTGTAACAAATAAGAAACTCCTTGTGTAATATTAATTTCCGCTAATTTAAACTGCAAATTGTTTTAATTTCACGTTTATTAAATTTCGTCGAGACGGCGTAACGGAAATAATCTGAAACTTGAACCTCGTAAAATCCAAAAACAAATTTACAGAACACATAATCTTCAAACCGATAACAATTTCAAAGCCCATTATTTTCCTAAAATGATTTTCGCGAAAATCTTAACAAGTTTTTTGTCGACTTTTATACACTGCTATTAGCCACAGCTCCAATCGACAAGTTTTATCCGATAGCTTGAGCGAAATTTGATTTTGAAACCGCACGTCGGGCGTCGCATCGCTATTGTGCAATCGCAATCTCATCATAATTTTATCTCATCGGGTAAATTTGCTTTAAGGAAAATAGAAAATTTCATAGCCATAAAATCCTACAGAAATATCACAAGGCCAAATAATAAATTCCATCCAGTTATAAATAAAACATCTTGATAGGGACTAATTTAATCTTCAGCTATGGTCAGAAGAAAACTAACTGACTCGTCTTTCATTAATTATTGCTGATATTTTAGACAAGACAAGACTGATAGACAGACCAGACCAGATAGACCAGAGGAGAAAGACCAGACTAGACAGACCAGACTAGACAGACCAGACTAGACCGACCAGACTAGACAGACCAGACTAGACAGACCAGACTAGACAGACCAGACTAGACAGACCAGACTAGACAGACCAGACTAGACAGACCAGACTAGACAGACCAGACTAGACAGACCAGACTAGACAGACCAGACTAGACAGACCAGACTAGACAGACCAGACTAGACAGACCAGACTAGACAGACCAGACTAGACTAGACAGACCTGACTAGACAGACCAGACTAGACAGACCAGACTAGACAGACCAGACTAGACAGACCAGAATAGACAGACCAGACTAGACAGACCAGACTAGACAGACCAGACTAGACAGACCAGACTAGACAGACCAGACTAGACAGACCAGACTAGACAGACCAGACTAGACAGACCAGACTAGACAGACCAGACTAGACAGACCAGACTAGACAGACCAGACTAGACGGACCAGACTAGACAGACCAGACTAGACAGACCAGACTAGACAGACCAGACTAGACAGACCAGACTAGACAGACCAGACTAGACAGACCAGACTAGACAGACCAGACTAGACAGACCAGACTAGACAGACCAGACTAGACAGACCAGACTAGACAGACCAGACTAGACAGACCAGACTAGACAGACCAGACTAGACAGACCAGACTAGACAGACCAGACTAGACAGACCAGACTAGACAGACCAGACTAGACAGACCAGACTAGACAGACCAGACTAGACAGACCAGACTAGACAGACCAGACTAGACAGACCAGACTAGACAGACCAGACTAGACAGACCAGACTAGACAGACCAGACTAGACAGACCAGACTAGACAGACCAGACTAGACAGACCAGACTAGACAGACCAGACTAGACAGACCAGACTAGACAGACCAGACTAGACAGACCAGACTAGACAGACCAGACTAGACAGACCAGACTAGACAGACCAGACTAGACAGACCAGACTAGACAGACCAGACTAGACAGACCAGACTAGACAGGCCAGACTAGACAGACCAGACTAGACAGACCAGACTAGACAGACCAGACTAGACAGACCAGACTAGACAGACCAGACTAGACAGACCAGACTAGACAGACCAGACTAGACAGACCAGACTAGACAGACCAGACTAGACAGACCAGACTAGACAGACCAGACTAGACAGACCAGACTAGACAGACCAGACTAGACAGACCAGACTAGACAGACCAGACTAGACAGACCAGACTAGACAGACCAGACTAGACAGACCAGACTAGACAGACCAGACTAGACAGACCAGACTAGACAGACCAGACTAGACAGACCAGACTAGACAGACCAGACTAGACAGACCAGACTAGACAGACCAGACTAGACAGACCAGACTAGACAGACCAGACTAGACAGACCAGACTAGACAGACCAGACTAGACAGACCAGACTAGACAGACCAGACTAGACAGACCAGACTAGACAGACCAGACTAGACAGACCAGACTAGACAGACCAGACTAGACAGACCAGACTAGACAGACCAGACTAGACAGACCAGACTAGACAGACCAGACTAGACAGACCAGACTAGACAGACCAGACTAGACAGACCAGACTAGACAGACCAGACTAGACAGACCAGACTAGACAGACCAGACTAGACAGACCAGACTAGACAGACCAGACTAGACAGACCAGACTAGACAGACCAGACTAGACAGACCAGACTAGACAGACCAGACTAGACAGACCAGACTAGACAGACCAGACTAGACAGACCAGACTAGACAGACCAGACTAGACAGACCAGACTAGACAGACCAGACTAGACAGACCAGACTAGACAGACCAGACTAGACAGATCAGACTAGACAGACCAGACTAGACAGACCAGACTAGAGAGACCAGACTAGAGGGACCAGTCTATACAGACCAGACTAAAAGTGGTTTGGGGCAAGCTCTCACTAAACCCACCACTTATTCCACCTTGGATTTTAGTATGCGCTACCCCGGTATCGCATTTTTAGCGTTCATTCAGGGTGGGCAGCCCGGACGGTTAGTGAAAACCGCCCTAGTTGTTGTCTCCCCGACCAGGATTCGAACCCGGGTCTCCCGCATTGAAAGGTGGGTATGTTGTAAACTACACCACCGAGGAGGACAGAGAGACCAGACTAGACAGATCAGACTAGACAGCTTATAGGTTTATATAATATTTAATATACAAATTATATCTGAAATATTAAGCAGCACTCCGTTTATAACTAAACATTATGCTGGCCAGTTTTTACAATATTTTTCATTTTACGTTTTTCAATTTAGGTCGTGGTCTAGTTTCTATAATTGTTTGGTATTATTGTCGAAAATCAGCCACAATTTCCCATTTTTCTCAATGTAACTTAAGTCTTCTTCATTTTTCGGCCAAATATACTGATCGCTTCACATTATTTTTAATTTTTAATCTCCGCTGGTCAGAATATTTGTAATTGAATAGCACATGTGCAGCAGCGTCTTCTTGTCCACATATGCAAGTAGGTGACTCTCGTATTCCAAATCTATGTGCATATGCTTGTAAATTCCTATGTCCAGTAATAAGTTGGACAGAATGGTGATTTCCAATCCATTTTATTCCATATTCCAATGTTTGGGATGAAGTTTTTGTCCATCTACCTGTTTTCGCTTCTTTCCAGCGAGATTGTCATATTTTTTGAAAATAATCGTTTAATTTTAATTTAAAAGTTCGTAAAGGGATTTTAGAATGCGAAATCGGTATATTATTGAAATTATCAGCACCTGAAGCTTGTTTAGCTATGCTGTCGGCTTTCTCATTTCTTTCTATCTCAATGTGGACTTTAACCCAGTGCCATCTTAATTTAACTTATTTTTCAATCAGACCAGATCAGACTAGACAGACCAGACCATACAAACGAGACTAGACAGACAAGACTAGACAGACAAGACTAGACAGACAAGACTATACACACTAGGGTAGACATAAAAGGCTGAACATGCACGGCTAGAAACACAAGACTATACAGAGAAGACAAACAGTACTGGACAGAATATGTTAGACATATTGTCTGTCTTTATATTCATAATTGAAACTTGACTATAGTGCCTTAAATATATAAAAATATATAAATATATCAATATTAAAAATTGTTTAATAAATCAATTAAAATTATATATTAATATATGCACAAAATCTTAACCGGAACTAGAGTTTGCCTATCTACTCTTAAAAATGAAGTCTAGTTTTTCTAACGTTGTTTCTTCAGTTTTGTTTGTTCCGAGTTCTATTTTGAACAGACTGAAACTATTTTGTTTTAGTGTGTGAAGGAATTAGCTATAACATACTGGAAGTTTCAGTTTTCTGACTAAATAATCCCCGAAGATACTCTCGAAGCAAAAAGCTAACCATCTGTCCCAATATGTGCGAAATTTGACACTGAAATGACGAAACCCAACTTTGAGCTCCTCCTACATCACAAGCATATGTCTTGGCTCAACTTCAGTGACTCAATGCACCATTTATCCCACTTTCCTATAAAAATATCAAATTATCGACAAAAAAACGACCCTAAATTTCACTTAACAAAAATAAAATATTGAATGTTGATGTAGAAACCCAAAGTTTTGTATAAAGAAATGTTTGTGAAGTAATAATTCCGTATAAAAGTTTTTAGTTTTATTAGAAAAGAAACGAATTTAATTATCCTTAATTTCTTCGTATTAGAAATCAATTAAGATGGAAATCGGGTAAATTCTCCCTTAGTAATCAAATTCAAAAGAAAAAGGAAACTATCTAGGTGATAATTTAAAACCCTTCATTACCGCGAAGTTCCAGTAAATTTATGCGGACTTAATGACAATATAGTTATCAAGATTTACTAACAGTTGGCCTCCTTTTCTAAAAGGAAAATGGGGTGAGCGATTATAATCACCGACCGGGAAAAGGAATCGAGGCTTCCGTTCGAATCAATGCCACACCACCCTCATAAATCTAAATTAAATCTGATTCATCTGCGTCAAAAAAAAGGATTCAGTTGAATTGTTGGTTTTGTTCTAAATAAGTGATTTTTTTTATTTCGGGGTAGATATTTAAATTTCTTTAGCTCCGTGTGTAAATTGATTGCGTTTTTCTTCTCAACGAGTCGTTTAGATCGCCGTAAAAGTTATTCGTTATCAGATGTTAACACTACAACGGATTCGCAGGTAGCATTCGAAAATCATATAAATTACAAGTTTTATCCGAGCCTCGATCTGAGCATTAGGATCGTTCAAGTTTCTGGCATGGTTTACACCGAATGACTCGATGGTTTTCGTATTCAAATGAACCTCTTTACACTCGCAAACTCGTTCTATAAGATACAAAAAAAGGAATAATTCTTGTGTTATACAATAACGCCACGGCGAGATTTGAGGAATCGGGCGGCGAAGCCGTCCGCGAGTCAATAACAATTGTTGAATGGAAAACAAGTTAACTAATCAACCTATTTAAGTCGGAAAGATGGCCGTAAACTTTTCGTGTCAATTATTTTCTCCGCAAGTTTGTGTAGACAAAGCCGGTACCCAGAAGATCGTAAATTAAGGTGTGTCTTCACAGACCGCACACGCTAAGATGCAAAGATACGCATGCGTCGTAGTAATTGGATTGCCTATAAACATTTAACAATTGTTCCAAGTTGGGACAGACCATATATGGGGTAATTAATATGGGAGCAGGCTAAATACGAAAACCTTTTTTATTGTAAGACCATCTTAATTAGTTTCAAAAGTAGATCAAGATTACCTAATCTTAATGATTCATGTTTGTCGAGACATTCCTCAATTGTATGTAACAAAAATTCCTTGAATTGGCCTCTATTTTTTGTAGTGACAATTCGGGGATTTGTCGGAATTTCTCTTTGGAAACTTGACGAAATTAATAGGTTTTACCCCAAAAGAAATGTCACAACCTTCTTCATACCCAGAGGAAATCAGTAGCCTATCAAAACTTAATCTCCAAACACATGTTTCTTTTTAGCTTCCTCCAAGAAACAGAAATATTTTAAAGATAATAAATCTTCGTTAACTAATTAGTCATTAATTCCTCATTTAAAACTCTTACTAGACTATAAAAAAAAACTAGAATAGTAGACAAGAATGTATATGCGTAGGCAGCATTAGATTAGCTTGGTCTTGTAAGATAATAAATCTTTGTCAGCTAATTATTCATTAATTCCGAATTTAAAAATCTTTAAATTACTGCCTCATCTTTAATTCGAAGATAAATCGAATGTAAAAACGTTTTGTATCGAAAAATTCTCTTGACTTTGAAATATTATAATATTTTGCAACAGCCAAAATACACTGTTAAAAAAAGAACCAAATTCATTAATAATGTATTAGTAGGTTTTGCGGTGGAAACAAAAAGATACTCGCCGTATCGAATCACAATAACTTTCCATGAAAAACTTTTCTACCTAAACCTTTTATTTGCAAGCAACAAATCCACACAGAATTCTACCAATTACCATTGCACTGTAATTTATATTCAATGTGAATTACAGTAGGGTTTTATTAGGACATTTTGGTTGTAAGTAAATTTGAGGGAATGTATAATATGCATTCCATGCGGTGGGCAAACAGGCATTGATGGAACTTGTTAAAAATGCAAATACTGCCGTAGCTTAGAATATTTTATCTCGGCCAAATGTGAGGAGCTGAAACTACTTGAATTTCAGATCGGTGTGGAGTAAGTGTTTTTCGATATCGATGAAATTATCAATCTACGTCGTCGGCGCAAGAAGAAGAAAATACCCTGAATTTATATTAAAATATACTCCCGGGTTATATTTTTGCATAATGCAATTTGCATTTTTTTTTCTCGTCTGTATTATCGCGCAAATACTTTTAAAACCCAGGCACGCCGTAAAAAAACATTTCAAAATTGTTGGATTATATTCATAATAATTACAAAAAAAACATAATCTCATATTTTTTTGTTTTTACATCATAATTCAATTAAATCCGCATAGAATTTTTTTAATTCGTGCAAAATAAAATTAATGCAACTTAATCGCTCGTGTATTTTTTTATTGAAAACAAACAAAATAAATAATTATTATTAAACCGTTACAACAGTTTATACAAATACAGTTACATACAATTACATGATTGCACCTAGATACGGTGTACAATTATGTAAATAAAAGTTGATCAGAATGCAAGCAGAAGTGCTACCTTATGCCGTAGTGTTAATGTAACGTCTAGAATTTAAAACGGAGATTCCCAAACTTTTTTTCCTAGTGGACCCCTTTAAAAAATTTCCTAGTTTCGGTGGATCCCCTGCTGATGTATTTCTACCATATTCCCAAAACTCGTAAAAAATGTATGGATTAGATCTAACGATGAAATTTGCGTCGCGGCTGAGTTCCAACCCCTAATTCGGAGTTTTACAAAAATAAAAATAAAAACAGTGTATTTCTTGTGTTCTATTTATTAAAATAATATGATTACAGACTTAATAGAATTAATATTAAACATTAAAAACATACCGTAACTTCAACAAAGCAAATTAACAATTGAAAACAAATAGTCATAATAATCACAAATAATAGTCATAATTTAATGAAAAATAAGAAAACAAATAGTCAATAAATTTAATAATGGGAGGGATGGATTGACAGCAAATTATCAATATTTGGCTTCAGTTTTGTAAGGAATAACCGCAAATCTCCCCGCTTTGTGATGCTCAATCTGCTCTCTTTTTCGACACGGGATGACGAGGGAAACGCTATTAAAACTTTTCTCGCAATTCCCCACAGCCCAGGATATTTTTCGGGTATTTGCCTGCAGCCAAAATGTTCGAAAGCCTTTTTTAAATTCCACCTTTAGCTCCTCATTGGTGCTAAGCTCGATTAGCTCCTCTTGTAAGACCACATTCGCTACTTCCGTTTCATCAAATGGATTTAAGATCCATGGTGGAATTTCCATCGACAGAATATCTTCAAATCTAGGTTTCAAGTCATCATGTAGGGCGTTGAACATATGTATGAATATCTTCATCAAAACTTTCTGCCGGTGGCAAATTTGGAAACTGGGAGAATTCGCGCCGACTAATATTTCTGCTTCATAAATTTCATTTTCCACGAAATTTCACCGTTTACTTTTAAATTAAATGTAGTGTAACTGTAAGTTAATGACATAAATTTTTTTAAATAAATCTGTCTACGTCTGCTTTCAATTTGATCAGGTTTGCTTTAAAATCTGGATCTATATTTTCCAGAAACCATAAAACTGATTCAAAAAGTGAGTAAAATCTTGTTAAAAATGCACCTTTCACAACCAGCGTACTTCAGTACGTAAGAGCAATCGTTGGAAGTCTTCATCATTTTCGACACACAATTGTGAAAATTAACGGGTATTCAACGCATTCCTTCTTCCCGACTAGGAAAATAGTGAGGCATGCCGAAAGATCTATTCGGGCCTAATAAGGTTTCCGAACTATTTGCGAACTGTGGCAGGCCTCTTTCGAACCATGTCCCGTCCTACCTTGGAAAGCCTAACTTAGGGAAATCTTTGGGAGTCTTATCTTTCAACTAATGAGGCCTTCCGAACTGTGTCCAAAGGATGGCAAGCTTAATTCGAACCTTGTCCGGTTCTAATTAGGAAAACCGAAGCACGGTATGCTAAAAAATTCCAAAGTATACTTGCCGCAGCGACCCCTTGGCGTGATAACGCGGCGTTCATGTGATAGTTCGTAGTGACGTTGTAAAAAGCCTGATTTACACTGCTTTGCCAAAGTTTACTTTAAAAAAATTTATAGTAATTTTAAAAAACAAAGTCTTGAAAAAGACTGATTTATGGATAAAATGTAATCACTAATTTTTACTAAGACAGAAACACTGAAAACTCGAGAGCACGTGGCATACAACCGGACTGGTCGACTGGTTTCGAAGTTTCGGCTGCGTGATCTATGCTTCAAAAGCGTTTGCAGTGACCAATAGGAAATCATCCCCCGAAAATCACGAGAAGATCACGCAAGTTTATTACTCCATCGGGTGGCTACGGCAACTATAGTGTGTTATGAGGAAACTCAAGACTAAAATTAGCTTAGGCAAAGTGTTGTTTGCCAGAAATGTTTACCTAAAATTTCAAGTTATTCTCTCGAAAATTTATTGGGAAAAATAAAAAAACTTCTCGAGAAATAAGTCGATTTCTCAATTAAGTCGTCGTTTCAACGAAATGTCTTTCAATATGTGTAGAAAACATAAGTTATCAGTGACGATAGAAATACTCAAAGAATTTTACGAAAATGATACCGAAGAATTTATTATTAACTCTGTTTTGAATCATTGTTGCGATTGGGGTGGTAGACGGAATCGGAAAACCAAGAGCGAAGAATAATTAAATTTAATTTTAAATTTAATATATTTTTTTTTACAATTCTTACTTTAATATAAACGTTATTTTATTTGTATCATTCATGCACAATAGTACTATATTAGTGCACATTTTTTAGTGCGATAAATTGTTAATATAAGTTGTATTTTACATAACTTGATAACATTCAATACTAATAGATTACATTAAAATAAACAAATAAATACAAATAAAATGAATACAATCAAGGCATCGGTATTAAAAGAGTGTCAGAATCTTTTTTCATAACAAAATAAAAATGAAAATTAAAGAAAACCTTTTAAAATGAGTTTAAATTGTATGGTGATACCGGAGACTGAGGAGAGTTCTTATGACGAATCCACACCACCGGAGACAATTGAAAAAGATAAATTTTTCATTTTTGACTCAATTTTTTTGGATGGCACCTGGATCCCAAACTTGTAAGATACCTCTCCTCGCATGAGTGATAAAAAATATTGTTTGTAACACGGGCGAAATTGTCAATTTCACTCCCCAGCGAATGCGCGCCCTCACTTCGTTCGTGCGCATATTTTCGCTCTCGAGTAATATTGACAACTTTTCGCCCTAGTTACAAAATCTACTATAGGTTACTATTAATGTTTTTTTTAATAAAAATATTTGCTTTAAGTTCATGTCTTTATGGCTCTGTCGAAATGTATTATTTTGCTTACTTTTTCCTATTTAAGAAATGAGCTTGTAAGTTTCAATTAATATGTTTTATGATCCCTTTATAATTGCATAAAATTAATGTCTTGTAGTTTTATCAAAAATTTAGAAAAAAAACTGTCAACAGTAAAAATACTACATTCTGCTCGTACAATTGTAATTGAGTATATTCGCATTTGCATCAAGGACAAAAGGAAAATTTGGATCAACCATATTATGTTACAGTTGACGCATGCAATTGTAGTTTCTAAACTGCTGTCTCCAAAGGAAGTGAAATCCGAAGAGTGTTTTTTGGCCACCGAAATAATGTTTGTAAATGGAATCTATTTTTCCTTAAAAAAAATAACTCAGGACATTAAATATTGATTCGCCTTTAGTGTCCGTCGCCAAAGTTTTCGTGAATAGCAGCTCTTCATGGATTTTTCGTCCATAACAAATCGAACATATGCCAATAATAATGCTTCATCAGCAGGTAAAGTTGACTTATCCAGTTGAATAGAAAAATGAGTTGTTTGCAGATAATTAAACGAAAAGCTTTCAATATCAGAGCTCATTTCATTAATACGTCTTTATACAGTGTTGTTACCCAAAGGAATTCTTTTGAGCACGTCAAATGAAGGTTTGTGCAGTAACCAGATACATTTTCGTGGACCTCAATTAAAACTTGTGGACCCCATTTTTTTTTCACGGCAACATGGACCCCCGTGGAAGCCCCCGAGGGGGTACACGGGAGATTCCACGGTGATATATCCTCTATATACTTAGCTCTGTGTGGTTAGAAAACGACAAATTCGGTTTTCCCCAAGTTGAGGAATAGTCTATTAGCTGAGAACCATGGGATTAAAGATTTCAGGAGGTTATTTGCCTCTTGCTGGCTAGCTGTCAAGTTGCATTTGGATATAAGAAAACTAGACTTATATGCATATAGTGTGCAGAAATTTCCATAAATGTATGGAACTAGATTTGCTAAGTAGAGTAGAAACGGGGTCGGCGGAAGCACACTTCCTAGAGGAGCACCTGTTTTCAAAGGTAATTTATTTACGTGAGATGCTAGATTTAAGGTTTGAATATGTCTTTACGTATTGGGTTCTGTCTTTTAAGAAAGACTGTAGCCAGTTTCCCGCCTTTCCCCTTATACCATACCTTTAGATTTTGTTAATTAATAGAGCATGATCTACACAATATAAATAATATTAATCAAAATCAACAATCAATCTAACGTCTTTAGTCTCACTATATTGCATATAATTTACAAAACAACTATTAACTACCGCTGACGCCACATTAGCGTTGGTGGTAGTTAATATACCCATCATTAACTTTCACTAGCAAGAAATTACTGTGTAAATTTAAGATTCTTTTTTGTCAATTTATTGTTATTTGTAATAAATTTTGTCGATTTAACATCAGTTGGAAGAAAATTTAGGGGAGAATTTCTTGCACAAATACAAACACCCTTAGAATTGTGACCTAATTTCTTTGTAATTAGAGACGCAATGGAAAATTAAAAGGGTTGAAATATCTAAATGACTTGACAAAACGAAATTTGAAGAAATTAATAAAATTCTAACGATTGGAAACTCGGATTAATTTATCAGCTTTAATTTCGGGATTTGCGGGAAAATAAATCTCCGCCAAAGAATGGGAAAATCCAATAAATTTTCATTCGTTTAAAAATTAGTTGAAACGTAGAAAATTTATTAGGCAAAGAAGAAAATTTGCCGAAGGAAAAACGCTTTTATTTTCTGTATTTGAACAGAAATTAATTTTCCAAGATATGTCAAGAATATGTCAAGAAATATGTTAATTGAAAGAGGAAACGGAGAATACGCTTGGAGTACTATTCTAGTTATTTCAATTTTAGCTTCAAATATTTTAACGAATGTTAAAAGTAGCAGTAAATAAAAGTAATCTCAATATTAATCTTGATTTGAAGAAATAACTGGAGAAAATTACACACACGCACACACACATACACATACAAACAAAGTTAAAACGGCATACTTCTATTAATTATGTATGAGTATTTTATTATAAAATTGAGTGTATAAGCGGCGTATTACAAAGCTTGGTGTAAAGGAAGCAGCTATTTGTAAGAAATATTATTTTATATTTACGCCGCTGCGCTTTAATCAGGAATTAAATAATAATCCAGGTAAAAATATTTCAGTTACGCCCGGATAAAATTTAATAACCCGCAAGACCAGATCCCCGAACTCTTTTCAGGTTAATTAAAAACCTTCACATTAAGACTTGGTTGTTTTTTTTTCTCGGGCTCTAATTAGGTTTAAATTCTGAAAGTTATGACAGGGGATTAATCCGGGGGGCGCGCTTAAATAGATTAGGTTAACGTCTGTACGGCCATAGATAAACTTAACAAGAAAGACATTGTAGCTGAATTATTATCTAACGACAAAGTAAACGATCTCAGATCACATACCCGTTACCTCGGGAGCATCGAGTTGTAGTTAACGAGTGATTCATCGGTCCTGTCTTTGCACTACGTGTACATTCAACCGATTTTGCAGGATTGGTACCTTTTCAAATTATCCCTCGGGAAGATTTTCGACTGAATTATAGCGTTTTTTTACATTGTGCTGCGCACAAGACGTGTCTAACTTTTTTCTTTTGATAAATTCTACGGTGGGCTAATTCTAAATGGGATTGAAAATTTATTGGATTGGTTTTTTGTGAATTCAAATCTTTAAATTGGAGGTTTTTAACTTAATCTAACTTTCTTTGAAGGAAGTTTGGTCTGTTATCTACTTATCGATTTTTAAGTCTAGACTTATTGCGAATCTTTTTTCCAATTACAAAGGGGTTAGGCCACAATTATAAAATGAGTTATTGGTAGTTTTAGTGGGATATCTTCTTTTATCTATTTTCTTTTTATATTAGTAATTACTAATCACCCATGGAATGGAGCACGATTTCTTTATAAATTAATCAGCAGAATTTTAGCTGTAATATGTTTTCGCAAAAATCTTTGTTGTGAATGGAATAAGTCAAATCGAAATATTTATTGATTAATTTGGAATAAGAACAAAAATTATTTTATTTTGAAAAAAAAAAAAAAAATTAAGAATAAGATTTGGAATAAGACAAGCGATTAAATTTTTTTGAGTTCGTCAATAATGAATTAGATCAGATGTCTCGTGAATGAATTATCAGTATGAATTATTTAGTATCAGATATCTGTTGAATTAAGGAATTTGATCAGATGTCAAGAATCTCATCAAAATTTCAAACCAATCGCTGTTCATTACTTTTCGCGAGAAAGTTTGAGCAAACAGTAGATAATTGGACTAAAACTGATGAACGGGAGTTTCACCAATCCCATTCATAAAATGAGTCCAAACAGGCGCTTTATTTCATTTTGGTTTGGCACTCATTTAAGTAAATGCTTAGAAACCCTTCTTTGTCGTAAAGATTTGTTTATTCACTGATATGTTTAAAAATTTGATCGCTGGCTATCAGTCAAAAAATCTTCGACTGTACTACCGTTTAGCACTTTCACATTAACTATTTTGGCAACTACACATTCATGAAAGGTACAATATTCGGTTTGATGCTTCCTGGATCAATATTACTTAATAGAACTGTCATCAGGAGAGTCACAACTATCCTTAAAGGATTCATCTATTTTGTCTAAGAAATTATTATCGTCAGATGATGGCAATCGTATTACAGGGCAACTTGTAAATGATAAAAGTAACTATCAAAGAATCGCCGTCTCCTTCTATCAATATTTTCGGTATTATGGAAATAAATCTTTTTGAAAAAGTTCTTTTTATAATTTGTTATTATATAAAATGGTATAATGTTCTATTGATAACAGCATACTATATTATAGATAATCATATAAACTTAATAAAGTCGGAACACAGCCTGAATATATAAAATATATTGAACTTTTCCGGAGCTCTACAATATTATTGAGTCTTATTAGGACTAGCAATACATATCTCATGTGAAACTTGCCAGTCATTTACTTGGTCTGAGTCCATTCTCATAGCACTAAACGAGAAACAGAAAAATGACTACCGGCCTGAGCGGCCGGACGCACTTTTCAAATTTTTGCATATGGTTAGAATAATATTTCGATGAAACGCCTTTTAGTAATCTCCTATTGCTATGGATATGAAATTAGTTTTTAAAAAATCATTATGTTTTAAAATTTTCCAAATTTTTACCAAAAACTCCGCTAGACTCCTTCTACCGGCCGCAGCGGCCTGGAGTGGCAGCGTGTCATTAGACCACTGATTAAGTTTAAAAACAAGACGAGCCCTTAGAATAGGTAGAAATATCATCTACTAATCAAGATGCATTTTTTGTAATAAAGGTTATTGGGATATTGTTTACTGCTGGGCATCTGAAATCTTCCAATGCGAGTATTGAATGTCTATGGAGCAAGAAAATATGGACCACCAATTTTCCGAACAATTTGCTCTAAGAAGATACACCACGAAATTTGAAAATTTATTAGATTTGATGATAAAGAATCAAGATCACAACGGCGTGCAAAGGATAAACTTGCACCTATTAGAGAACTGTGAGATCGAATGAATAATAATTGAGGAAAATTCTACATGCCATCATGTAATCTGACTGTAGATGAGCAATTGTTTGGTTTTGACCGAAAATGTCCATTCAAGCAATGCATACCGTCAGAACAAAAAATATGGAATAAAAATTTTTTGGCTAAACAATTCTGAAACAGGACAATAAAAGGAATTCAATATTTAGGAAAAGAGGGAAATCAACGTGCCACCAATCTGGGTGAAAATATCGTACAAGATTTATGCACTCCATATTACGGTACAAATAGAAACATAACGTGCGACAATTTTTTTATTTCCAATCAATTGGCTCTGAATTTGAAGAGTACTGGTCTCACTATTACGGAAACGGTACGAATAAATAAGGTATTTATCGACCAAAATTTTTAGGCGAAACGTTGTCGAGAACAATTTTTGGATTTACAAAAAATCTCACGTTAGTGTCATACGTTCCAAAAAAGGGAAAATCTGTAATTTTATTATCAATAATGCATCATAGTGATGCGATCACGGAAAATAAGAGAAAACCTGAAATGATTATTGATGATCACAAAACAGATTTTGTGGACAAGATGATCAAAACTTATACATGTAAAAGAAACAAAGAGAAAACAAATAGATGGCATGTTGCATTTTTTATGGTTCAATTTGAACATTTGAACATATTAGACATAAGTTTATTGGTTACATATATTACATACCTAACGTTTATAAAAATTGGAAATCGAAAAAAAGACAAAAGAAATACTTTTGCAGAAGAAGTTAGTAAGGGCCTGATATCACCACATTTACAGCGTTGACAGAATCAAAATTTGTCTAATAAGGGCTGGAAGGGAAGTATTTATTCTTCTACCAGAAAAGAAACGGCGCATGTAATGTCATTTATGAGTAAAAGGAGAGTATTCTAATATTGTATACATTGTAAAAACAATACTTGTATAAGTATGAAGTGTGTAAATTAATAGAAAAATTAACTTAGAAACTTGTTTATTTTTAAACACTATGCGAAAAAATTGATTTATTTTGTTTATCCCACAATCTAATATAAAAAAATATGTAGCTAATTTATTAAAACATTTATTGAATAAAAATAGAATGAAAGAGAACCAAAAATCTAAGATGTAACAATTCTATAATTACATTGCCATTACACTAAATTGTCATCGGCCGTTCAGGCTGACTACTTGGTAGTATGACCTTAAAGGTTAAAATAATATATTTCTATTAACTTAAGTGAAAAGCCATCTGCAGACGCGTTTCGAGATATATCTCTCATCAGTGCAGCTTTGCTGTTATGAATTATAATTTGACAAACACTTACTTGAAAGCCTGGAGGTTATGGATGACTGGAGGTTAGATTTTGTAATTTGACATTTCGTTAGAGACACATGAACTTAATAGCCATGGGAGTGGACTAAGACCCAGTAAATGACTGGCAAGTTTCACATGGGATTTGTTTTGGTATTCCTAAAAAGACTCAATAACATTGTAGAGCTCCGAAACGGTATAATATATTTATATATTCAGGCTGTGTTCCGACTTTATTAAGTTCAAGGTGTAAATTTTATTTGCAGATTTTTTTTTCTTTAACATTCCGGTAATTATTATTACCTAAACAGATTTATTGTATTAAAAACATCACCCGAAATGATTAACGTTCGCAAATATTTTTAAATTGATGCAAACGCAAACCCTTAAGTATTTTAATATACAGGGTGTTAGGTAAACATGTGGCAAAAAATCAAGGGGTTATTCCTTGGAAATTTCTAAGAATATTTTGTCCTATAATGATATCTGAAAAACTCCTTTGTTTCGAAGAAACAGGGTGAACAAAATTTGCGACAACTATATTCGATATTTGTAGAAATTATTAATATAAATAAATGTATAGCGTAGTAGTAAATGTATAATACGTGAATGAGTTTATTTACAATTTTTAAATAATTTTTTTTAAATTTGTAATTTAAAAGTTCAAAAAATTAATGAGTTTATCGAGTACAAAAAATGGTTGAAGAAACTTGGAACGGCTGTTTTATCTACTAACAAGTGGATTTCATTTGAATACGTCTCGTCAGTGATCATCAAACGCATCGGTCGCAGTTATTTACATTGAGTGACGTTTGGCTGTTTGGAGTGCTTTTAATAGCTAGTAAAGTCCCCTACCATGCATACGCACGCCGAGATGACAGACATGCATTACATGTATGCTGATGGAAATTCATTACAAGCTAGACGATTGTACATTGAACGGTTTCCTAGCCGTAATGTCCCCGACTGAAAATTCTTCCAAAACTTTCATCGACGTCTTCGTGAAACAAGCACATTGAAACGAAACGGAGGGCCAGGAAGATTAATGACAGCAACAACGGTACAACTGAAACAGAATGTGCTGGACTTTGTAGAAGAAGATCCAAGTACTTCTACGTGATAAATTGCCAATACTTTGAATGTAAGTCATCGGACAGTTTGGAAAATTCTTAAGGGCAATTTGTTGTATCCATACCATATTCAACGTGTTCAAGTAATGTCACCCGCTGATTATCGTCCACGTATTGCGTTATGTGATTGGCTTTTGCAAACATTAGTTCTAATCCCTCAGTTCCGGACACAGATTCTTTCACCGGTGAAGGCAGTCTCTCAAGAAATGAAATAAGGAATTTTCATAACAACCATGCCCACACATGGAGATGAAAATCCATATGAGGTATCTGAATATCGATTTCAACATCAGTTCTACTTCAATGTTTGGGTTCGAATTGTGGGTGACTATCTAATTGGATCGTTATTTCTATCAACGAGCCTTCCTGGCGAGATGTATCGCAAATTTTTGGAAAAAAACACTGCCCGAGTTTCTGCAACTGTGCAACTTTACATGTACTCTTCATAAAAAAATGTTGTTACTGTCGCAAATTTTGTTTACCTGAGTCCTCGAAACTCCTTTGGTTTCAAGGATACAGGGTAAACTTTTTCAGAAATCATCATAACACAAAATATTCTTAGAA